>JANIJU010003063.1:70873484-70889735 GCA_025504685.1 Leucosticte australis | reverse complement strand
AATTCTGCATTGCCCACCTCCAAATGGGATAGACACCAATTCTGCATCGCCTACCTCCAAAGGGGATAAACACCAATTCTGCATTGCCTGCCCCCAAATCTATCTGACAAAAGAACACTCCCAGTCATTATTTGTGCAAAGCCCAGAACAGGTAAATGCTGCCCGTGTCATTAATGCACAAATGGAAAACACATGAATAAAGTCCATTGTTAACAAAATGGTAATAATGTGTGCCAGTGTCCCATTCCATCTGAACATGGGCTCCTGGAAAAGCACAGCTGCACTACTGGCTGCAGCATCCTCACAGATATTTCCAAAAGGTGACAGATCGCATTTGCTGTCTAAGACTCCAAGCCAGTGCCTTGCTGGCATTTGTCTGAGCTGCCAGTGATCCAGCTGAGTGAGCTAAACCAGCAGAAAATGCTTCACTGCTCCCTGAAGTGAAGCTCACACCCCTCTGCACCAGGCACAGAGGTGGGTGCACAGCCTCAAAGCTGTGAGCATGACTTGTAAATCAAAGGATTAGGTGACATGAGATTGTCTCAGACTCCTTCCAGCCCTTCCCTAGACACTTCTTTCCAAAGTCAAAAGCCAAAATCAGAGCAATTTGGCAGAAAAGCCTGTGCAATGATCACACACCGCCAGTCACTCACAGGGGGAAGACCTGCTCTCTTTCCCCTTTGGTGATGTCCCCTTCCACCTCTTCCTCTTCTGCTCCTGCACCAGAACCACACCCGAGGCTCCAGGTTGGAGCTCCTGTCACCATCACATTTTCTGGGAAAATCCCTTCGCCAGGATTCCTCTCCTGGGAAGCTGAGAAGCCTCAGAGAAAAAGGCAAACAATATTATCTCATTTGCTTCTCCTGTGTTTCGCTGCTTTGGAATGTGGTTTGGAGATTGTTAATCCAACAGGTGAACGTTTGATTGATTGATTTCATGTGAATTGTTTTAATTTAATGACCAACCACAGCCAGCTGTGCCGAGGCTCTGGGGAGTCACAAGTTTTTCATTATTATCTTGTTAAACCTTCTGTCTGTATCATTTAATATAGTTTTAGTATAGCATTCTATAATATCATATCATCATATCATATAATATTCATATAATATTCATATCATATATCAAATCAGCCTTCTAAGAACATGGAGTCAGATTCATCATTTCCCTCCTGCCACAGGGGCCCCTGAACATACCACAAGCTTCTCACATGAACTCCTTGTACCCCCACAGGCACTCCCAAGGCTCCCCAGCCCACCCCTGCACTGGCAATAACATTCCTGTGAGCATCTCCTTGCCCACAGCTGGCACAGGGGATGAGCTTTGCTGTCTCCAAGCAGGTTTAGCAGCACCCCCAGCCTTTGGGGACGAGGGCAGGGGGTTCCCCTCTCCCTCCCACCCCCTGGAAGCAGGGAGGCACCCAGCCCAGCAGCCTGGCACAGGAGGCAGGGCAGGAGCCAGGCTTGTCTGGCTAGGTGAGATCCCTGCCAGCCTTCCTGCTAAAATTAGCAAGCGGGTGGCAGCACCTTGGCGCCTGGCGCTTGCTGGAGACAGATCTTTAGCTCTTTCTGCAGCCAAGGGGTGGCATTTTGATTGCTGCCTGCCAGCTCCAAGTCGTGGCAGTGCCTCGCTGTCAGCTGGGCTCTTTGGTGGCAAAGCCCCTGCCTGCCACCAGCTGCCTCTGCTCTGTGCCCCATCCCTGCCCTTCCCCAGAACAGCAGAAACGCAGCACGGCTGGAAACAGGCAAAATCCCCACTCAGAAATTAAAACTCCAGCCTGGGTAGGTGCAGAAGTGAATTCAGCATGCAAACAGGAGGGCTCATAATTCCCACAGTTAGAGCAGTATCACTTTTTAATCCGAAGATCTCAACCTCTTTCACATAGATCACAAACACCAAGTGTCACAATATTCCTGTGACAGGGCAGGGAATTATTGTGCCTGCTTCTGTTAAAAGTATTTAAATTGATCTATTACCTATGTAGGTTACAGGTACATCTACTGCCACAATCTCAAACACACTGATCCTCACCAATCTTCTCTCAGGTAGGGAAATGCTCTTTTCACCATTCTGGGCAATTGCAAACCATGCTGCAGACCATGGCCAGATGCAGATGATCTAAAAGCCCACCTGATCCTGGGGCCCCCTTGGCATTTCTGAAGGCACAGACACATCCAGTAAAACCCTCTAGGCTAGGGATTAGGAGGAATCCAGGCCTAAATGGGGTTGGAAATTGGCCTGAATGCCCTTGGGTATCTATCCTTCCTGCTTTCCCTCCTTGCAGCCAAACCAGGCCAAGGGGCTCCTGGCCAGAAAGTGAGGCTGCAGCCAACCCACAGGGCTCAAAGCAGCAGCCCTTCCCTTGTCCACGCTGAAACAGAAAACAAAAATGCTCATAAATAAAAGGAATAATAATAAAACTTTCCATTGAAACAAAATGGCCATCCTTTCAGTTAAAGACCTGAAACAGAGATGATTCTCCTTCAAGAATAAAATTTTCCTCCCTTATTTGTTTCAACTTCCTCATAATAAACTATTTTGAGAGGTTTACATAATCAACTATTAGAGAGGTTTACACTGTAGGAATAATGCTGAGAGAAAGGAAACACAGGGGCTGAGCTTTTCATGTAATTTTTGAAAATGAAAAATCTCGTGGGTAAATAATTACACCACTCTTTGTCTTAAGCAATATAAGGATTGGAGCAGTTTGGTTTGCCTGTGTCTGCATGCTCATTACAAAGTTGCCCCAGTGCTATGGTTTTATTGACAAATCCCCTCAAAAGAATTGTATTTGCTGTCAGCTCTGAAATGCAGCATGTTTACCCAAAACAGAAAATATAAAGTTGCTCCTCACCCTACTGTTTTAAGTCCACATTTTAGGAAACTATCATTAGATTGTTATTTTGCTATAAAAGGTTGGAAAACAAAATGCTGCTCTCAGAAAATTATACAAAACCCATGTTGTTGGATTTTTTTTTTTTTAATATATATATATTCAGGTCTCATTTACCCTTATATTTGACACAAATGAAAATAAAGCAGCATTTTAAGCTCCTGGAAATGACAGTATCATGTTATCTAGATAAGTAACACAAAGCTATTATTGAAATTCTGATAGCATTTGGTTTACTGGTAAAGGAAAATTACCTGTAATGCATAGTTTAAATAATTACTTTTAAACAAAAGCTTCTTTTCTCCAACACTTATTTATCTTCAGAGAGTAGCTCAGCAGGGTTATGTATTTTATTCAGATTGCCTCCAGCCTGTTAATGGGGGGGTGTGTGCTAGCAGAGGAGCTGGGATGCCCATCTGACTCCTGCTCTGGGGCTGGCCCAGGCTCTGAGGAGGCAGAGCTGTGACTGGGATGTGTCAGGAACACTCAGCCTGCCTCCCAAAAACTGGCAGCAGCCTCTCAGGGCAACGGGCAGGCAAAGGGAAAGCAAGCTCTCACTGTGCTTAGGACAGCAGCAGCAACCAGCACCAAGCCTGAAACAGACCTCAGTTTTCACTTTTCATATTTCAGAAACACATTTCACTGGGTTTCAGTGAAATATTTCAGTTTCTCCCAACGTGAAATTACTTTCTTTGCTCTTTCTCATCATTTCCCTGGTCTCTTTTGAGCTCAGCACTGGGTGTTCCCTGTGTCAAACCAGCAACAGAACTATATAACTCTCAGACATTATGTGTGTTATATATGTATTACATATATCTGTATTATATATTATAGAACAGCTATAGAACTATATAACTGTCACATATTATGTATGTTATATATGTATTACATATATATATCTGTATTATATATTATAGAACAGCTATAGAACTATATAACTGTCAGACATTATGTATGTTATATATGTATTGCATATATCTGTATTATATATTATAGAACAGCTATAGAACTATATAACTATTACATATTATGGATGTTATACATACACTATATATTATATATATCATATATATACAATATATACATATATATTTCTTATATATCACATATAACATAATAGACATATATAGACATACATATGAATTATATATTACATATTATATAAGAGCTATAGAGCTATATAACTATTACATATTATGTATGTTATATATGTATTACATATATATGTTATATATTATATAATAGCTATAGAACTATAAAACTATTACATATGATGTATGTTATATATACATCATAAATTACATATATATAACATATATATGTAATATATATACATATATGTATTATATATCTCATATATAACATATAATAGACATATATACACATATATATGTATTATATATTACATATTATATAAGAGCTATAGAACTATATAACTATTACATATGATGTATGTTATATATGCATTATATATTACATATCTATAACATACATATTATATAAACATACATATCATATACATTACATATAATAGCTATATAGCCATTACATAGGATATATATGTATTAGATATGTTACATATGTATTATATATTACACATATACACACATATATATTGCATATATATACACATACATATGAGCTATATATACACATATATATAGCATATATACACAGATCTATATGTAATATAGATATTCTATAGCAGCTATGTAAGTAGCTCCAGCCCTATCCCTGTATACCTGCTCTGAGCTGCTCCGTGGTGGGTTTCTGTGCAGATAACAGCACAAATCACCCAGATAATTCAGACAGATCCTGTCTCCTCCCTGAGGAAGGCACAGTCCCAATGCACTGTGGATGCACCCAGCACAGGCACTAAAGCCTGGGATTCTCCCTCTGGAGAAGCCCTGAGCAAACACAAACTCTTGAGGAGCCCCTGGCACAGGTCAGGCCTGCCCTGCAGGGTTGAACGGGGGGTTCAGCCTGGTCTGGTGTCACCACTGCCACCAAGGCTTCCCCATGAGAAACAGGCACATCTGTCTTCTCACATCCTACAACAACCAAGTTCATTTGCTTTATTAATTCACTCTATTTTTTTACATGTTGACTTACTCATATGGCCCCATTCATCCGTTTAACATCTTTGTGTTTAAAGGGATCAAAATTCTAGAAATTAAAAACGATGATTTTCTCAGATGAGCAAACAGTAAAATTGCTACTCACACTTCAGAACTGAAATTGCTAAATGAAGTGGTCTCTTTCCTTGGCTGAACAAATATCTGACAAGAAGCAGAAAAGGAGGCAAAAGCTTCTTGAAGTTATGTTACGATACTGGCCAAGAAGAGACAGCAGGATTTGTCCACTGCATCAAGCCTGAATTTTAGAGAAGCTCAACAGCTCCACAGAACTGACATTTGTTGGAATATTAACTAACTTTGAAAAGATGCTTAAAGAAAACCATGAAAAACGTTTCCTAGCTGATGTTCCCAGGTTCTGAGGTGTCCACAACACCTTCAGGAGGAGACCTAAGGCATGTCCCCAGACCAGCAGTCCAAATGCACCCCGTGTCCTGGCAGGCTGGAACACCTCCAGGGGAACTGACACTGCTGAGCAAGCACAGAAAGCAGAGCAGACAAATAACCTCAACTACCTTTTTTTTTCTTAAATCAAGAGCATTTCCCATTTCAGAAAAAGTGAACAAGAAGCAAACACCCACACACAGCCTCCGAGGCAAAGACAAACAAAGATTTCCAGCAAGCCTGCCCTTCAGCTGGCCCAGACCCACCAGGAGCAGTCAGATCCTGCAGATCAGCACTGGCACTGGCAGAGGGGAGCACAAACTAAACACTTGAGTTTTTAACTGCTGATTCACTTACTCCCACTGTCTAAAGAAAGAAAGGAAATGATGTGCCCATAAAAAGCGTACCATGTGCAGGGCACAGGTAAATATAAACCCCAGACTGGCTCACAGGAGAATGGCAGAGCAGTTACCTGTCATCAGGGACAACCTGGCCTTTTAATTGCAGGTGGTTTTTAGTTTGGAAAAAGCCTTTCTAAAAAGCAAGCCAAAACATTCCCAGAAAAGTGGCCAGGAGCATTCTGACCTAAACTAAAAAGGTGCAAAGGATCCAGCCACGCACACAGAGAATTTGTTCAGAGAGGAAGGCAGAAACAAGCAGATAAACCACTGGGCTATAACTTCAGATCCCAAGCAGATTGAGCCAAGGCAATTCTAGGTTTTCAGCATTTCTCCAAGACTCTGGGGCCACTTCCCATTCCCAATCTCAGCTGCCTTTTCTCACTGCTTTTAGGAAGAGGTAACATCATCAGTGGGCTGTTTCTGGAGCTACCTGATTTTCACTGCTTGTGATTTCTAGGCCAGAAGATGGTCACCCACCCTACCTGGTGAGACCCAAACTCATGCAGATTATGTTAAAGAGTCTAGTCTTGGTTGCATTGAAATTTTTTTCGTAAAGGAAGAAGCAAGCCTGTAGTTTCTGTGTGTCAGAACAGGCAGAAAGGACATTTCATACGTGTTTCTGGTGCCCTTGGCTTCTTCAGTTATCATTTCCTGCTTGTTCCCATTTTCATGGATATGAGGACAATGTGCATGACTTTAACCTGTGTTAACTGAGAATATTCATCCACTGATTCTCAGTTACCTGAGCAGCTGCTGGGTACAAAATGAAGGCACAAAAACCCCTTTATCCTAAGCTCTTCAGTGCTATTAAATCATCCTAATTCCCTCTTAGGTGGCAGTCTTTGCAGCTGGCATAACAGTAAGCAAACTCACACATGAACACCCCAATGAAGCATCACATTATGATTTGGACCTGCTCCTTCCACATAAATATTATACCTTTCAGACCTGCTGGGTCTAACACTCACTCAGAGGTACCCACCCAGAAGCCATTCTTGCAAACAAGCCTCAGCCTTGGATTTTTTACAAAAACTAGCACAAAAATCCCCAAAACCAGAGCCATCAATGCAAGTGAGAGATTCAGATCTCAAAGTTCAGGAGGACACAGAAAATAAATGATGTGCAAGAACGGGGGCTTCCTCCCTCTCACACCCATGCCCAGAACTGCATGCAAATATTGTGAGCGTGTAGGTCACCAATTTAGCAACTGGTTTCATTCTGAGACCTTTTTGGAGGGGAAGTAATACAGCAACAGCAATTCCTCCCAACCCACTTCCCATTGTCACCACACAAACAGGCTGAAATTCTCAGGTTGGCAAAAACTGTGTCTGCAACAGAAAATGGGATTATCACCAAAATGTGCCCCAGAAAATGAATATTATTTACCAACTGGCAGTAAGGTCTGAGGCAAGAATGCAACCTCAGACCAACTCCCTCCTTGTTTCACAGAGCTACTCTCTCCAGCCCACACTGGGTGTACAAGTTGCAGACCACAGAGATCTAAGAAGTTTTACCACATTTGTGTGGAGGAGCTTTCTGCAACTCTACTGATACTCAGCTCTTTCTCATCAAAATCATATAGAGGGATAAGTCATAAAAAATCCTACTTTATTTGGAAAAAGGCTGAATAATTTCTTTTTAATGACTTTAAGACAAGCTGTGCATTAAAAAATACCAACATTCCCACTCTTTCAATCTCTGGCTGCTTTTCCTTTTTATCAGGAAGACAAGTTCTGCCACATGGTTCAAATTTTTTTATACATTGATCTTCCTATTGTAATTGTTTTTTTTTACAATGATGTTAAATTAAACCACAGGAATAAACAAGGGTATCTCTCTCTCCAAGTGCAGTTGTACAGACATGAACATGCTGTATTTGACAGCTGTCTTCTCCACCTTTTCCATGTCATTTGTCACCACCCTAACTGCAATCTCTTTGTAGTGGGATCCATGTCTTTCCATTCTCAGCTGCACTTCCAGTTCAAATGTGATCAGAGTTTAGAGTAACATCATGTTTACATGCCAAGGAACTAGAATGAGAGATCACTCACTGTCCCTGTTGTGTGGGAAGGCACATCTACCAAAATCAAAAGCAGCATGTGAAATAATCATTTATAAATAATATTTGCAAGTCGAATGTATCATGATCAAAGGCAGTGGAAACAGAGGCTGAGCCTACAGAACTATCTGCAGCCTGCCATGCTTTAACCAGCAGCTCCTGCAGACAGCTGAAGTGCTGTGAGAAAGCCCAGAAACGGAGCTTTAATGGCAAACACATGAGCCAGGAGGGACAGGGAGACAGCCTGATGCATTCCATGGTTTGCTTGGAGATCACATAACTGCACAGCAAAAAACACGTGCCAATAGATGGGGTTGAAAATTGCAAAAAACCAAGAAAGCACTGGCAAATAAAATAACCACACCAACCCAAATATCCCAATGCAGAAGATGAATTCTTCCAGGCTAAACATGTCCAGCTTGTCACAGGTCAATTAGTAACATCCACTGAAAACACAAACACTTTATTCTCAGACAAAAAATTCTGCAAGGAAATCTATATTTGTACTACTGCTGAGTCTTCTCATAAGTGTTAGGGGCCAGACTATTTCAGATTAGAAAATGATTTATTCTCTTATGAGCCACAAACTTATTTTGATCTGTGAGCTTGAGCCAGGCTTGCTTCATGTGCCTGCAAACTCTCAGCACCAGAGTTTGGTGTTTTTCCCATGACGTGCTGCTCCAAGCCTCCTCCAAAAGGCAGCAGCCCTAAAGGGCTGTGTGGATGGCTAAGGGAGGCATTTACTGTCCCACAGAGCTCATTATCCCAACATCAGACAAAGCATGACAGGTGGACCCAGCAGGGAATTTCAAACAGGGCAACACTTATCTTAGTGCTATTTACATCGTTGGGGCCTCTGAATGTTAAAATTTAAATGCATTCTCACAGATTCAGAGGAGGGGGAAGAAAATCCAAGATTCTGAGTACAGTGTGCCACAGAGGAAAGGCAGAGAGGCAGAAACAGATCAGTCCCTCCCTGTTTGGGTGAGCCGTGCCTTTTAAGACAGTCCAGAGCTGCAGTTGCACACAGCCACATCGTAGGTATCAATAGCTCTGCCTCCCTGAGAGCCCAGGAAAGGCAGCAGGACAATTTCTGTAATTGACTGGATCAGCAGCCATACCTGTTATTAAGATTACTTGACACAAGAGATTAAACAACTCCCTGCAGCTGCTCAAAGCCCTCCAGTGCTGTGCCACTTGATTGATCTCTGGTGCAGGAGTGCCTCAGGCTGTGTGCTCTGGAAATGGGACAGCTTCTCCGGGAACAGGGGTACAGAGTATTACACTGACAACTCCTCAAGCTCCTCCTCTAAAAACACTTTGGTGCTTCGAGCTTGGCAGCCTGGCTGTGGCTTCTGTTGCCATGAAAAGCCTTTTGTCCCAGATGTGGCTCGAGTGAGCCCTGAGGAGCTGCCTCTGCTCACTGCAGTTGGCCAGTGAGGAGTGCCTGGCTTCCCAACTGCACTTTCAGCCTGGTTTTATATGAAAGCAAGTGTAGGATCTTGCTTATACTGCATTTCACCTTCACCCCATTTAAAGGCATGTAGAACAGGAAATGAGAGTAAAGTAATCAAACAGGGCTTCAAAGGAGATAACACAGTGAAGTTACAGATAGCACACAAGTCCCTTAGCAAAACATTTCTTGAAATAATGCAAACACCAGCCCAGCTGTGCACACAGCACAGCTGTTACCCTCAAAGCAGGCAAAAACCTTGTCCCAGTAGCTCACAGGCTCTGCCACCTTTACAGCAGCTCCTTACTGCCCAGCCCTTCCTGCTCTTCTTTCTCCTCCTGCCAGGGAAGCCTTTCTGCCCCTGTGCAGGTGAGGCACCAGCAAAGCCAAGCCTTTGACACCAGGAGACTGAAGGATTGAGGAGCTCAGCCGGACTGTGCCAGCCCTGGAGCAGCCTCATCCTCCCGAGCAGAGCCAGCCCGCTGCCAATGCACATCAGCACCCCCAAAACACCCCCCTGGCAAGGAACTAAACGCACCTCTTACCTGCCACGTCTCCCAGCCTCAGTTCTCAACTCCTCTTTACTTCCTCCTGCTTCCAAGCGCTGATGGCAGCAAGGGGAAAGAAAAGAAACAAAAATAAATATTAAAGGACGAGTCACAACCATCTCATTCAAAACCCTTCCCATATTCACTACAAGTGTCCTGAGCAAAAATCTCAGGGAGGTTTCCTGGGGTTTCTCTGCTGAGTTTTGTACAGAACTCAGATCAGGCTCGTAGCAAAGCTCCCCCTAAAATGTGAGATGCTGAACCTGAGACCAACAGCTGGGGCAGGAGGAGGAAAGGGAGCTCCCATGAAAGGAAAACTAAGCTGAGGGCAGCAGTGGGTATTAAGGAAAATTTGGGGATTAGGATTCCAGTACAGCAAGGTGCTTGCTCACAGAACTGTAGGAATACATGTAATTTGAATTAATCAGACCACAGACTCACACAGAACCCTTCAGGAGCTGCAGAGGGGACAAAAGGAGGGAGGGACAAGTGGGAAACTGAACCCCAGTCAGCTGAAAGCCACAGATAGACTGACAGCCATTTCAGGGGACTGTGGATCACACCCAAAGTGGCAGAAGAAAAAAAGGTGCAGCAGGAACAGGGGAAATAAATGAGGGAGCAGATTAATAGGTCAAATAAATATTATTAATAGTACAACTTAAGAACAGCTGAGGAATTGCAAGGGGCAAGGACAGATTTTGCTCTTCAGGCTCATAAATGGTGGCTTGCTCTATCAATATCAGAGGAGCAGTTTTAGATGTGCATCAGTGTAACTAAGAACAAAATCAAATTAAGGAGCAGAGAGTAACTGGAGACAAACCAAGCCTTATTGAGCGTTCCAACACTGGGAGGCACTCAGATACTACAGTGCTGAAGGCCATGCTACCACATTGATTAAATGTTTGATCCATCAGTAGGAGATTTATCCAATATGGGAGAAAACAGAGAGCTCTCACTCCAGACTACTAATCAGCCATTATTTATATTTTCTGCATGCTATAAACATACAAAGGACATGCTTCATAGAATTTGCAGTAATAATAGCTCACAGTTATTCCCACTCCTGAGATTAGCTCTAACAGATTTCTCCAGCATTTTAAAGGTGTTTTGTAAAATTACTTTGAAAGAAGTTTTCATAACCAAATCCCAGGACTTTCTTTCCTGCTCTCATTTAGATGCTAAAGGCTGATATCAAACACTACAGAAACCAAGCCCAGAGCCATTTATACCATTTTTCCTTGCATGCACTATTTTTCTTGGACAAACAAGGGAGAGTTTCTCTACGCCTCACTGCCAGGCTCCTCGGGAGTTTTATGTGACAGTGTGAAACTAGCAGTTTCTTTTCAACAGTTTCATGCTCCCACAAACACAGACTAGTTTCTTTCAGACACCTACTTTCACTAATGCACTGCCATTCCTTATGTCATGTCACTCTCTGTTCTAAAACCACAAGCCTTAATAAAAATTAAAGCTCCAACTCAAGTAAATCTTTCTTTCATTTACTTCTAGCTTCCCTCTAAAAGCACTGCAATGATGATATTGTACCTAAACCCTCACCACTGGGATTTCAAATTACTTGAAGATAACAATTTTATTACAAAGAAAGAAATTATTCCATCCAGTCTGCCCCTCATTTCCACTGACTCCACAAAATCCACCAGTGTGTAACGATGCCCAGGACAATGCCAGTCACATTTTTGTGACATCTCTGTCCCCAGCATGTACGTGCATTTTTTCACTTTTTAGTGGATGGCCTACAGGCACAGGCTGCTAACCTGGGGAAATCTATTTCATCTCAAATTGTAGAGATTTATGTTTAAATAAGTGAAACAAGGTTCCATCTAGTTTCTGCTCCCACAGGTAAACTTTGATTAGTAATTACTAGTTCAGTCCTTAAACTCCAACTAATAATGAGACCATTAAAAAAAAGAGACATGTTTAAATGTTTTTCTTCTGAGAAATGTCTTAAAATATTAAAAAAAAAATAATTCAAGTGTCTTTAAGGAAGAATACTGATTTCTTTCCAGAGAAGATGATGTCCTTGGCTGGATTCTAGTCCAGTAGGATCCATCCAGACTCTTCAAAATGTGCAACTTTCACCAGAACAGGAGGGAGTTTTTCTACAAAGCTGGGAAGCTGTAAGGGAAAAGCTACACTTCCCACATGGAAGGTCAATTTGTCTTTCAGATATGAACATTTACAACAGGCTTGTGTTGAGCAGAGCAGGACACCCAAGACACTGTCCAGCTCAGAAAAGATTTGGATCCTCTTCCAAGGTCTAACAACAACAAGTGCAATTGTTATCATCATCCTCATTATTGACCCTACTCTTAAATCCAGTTTCAGAAAGGAACAACGTTCTCACAGCCCTGCCCCAGCTCTGACTCCCAGTGCTGGCTTGTAGTGCTGCCAGGAAAGGTAAGGTCCACAACCTTACCTTTCCTGGGAAGGAATGTCAGGAGCTCCACCTTTATTTGAGAGTGCTGCTCAGTGTCACTCACAGATCAGGCTCTTAGCTATATCACAGCACATTTATATCACAGCAAATTTATTGGTGATTACAGATTAGTAAATAGCCCACCAGTGCATGCAGGATCAAAAATTAGAGCTCAGTGTCCTGGGTGTAGCACCATTTGTACTTGAGATTTATCATCTGCTACCCAGAGGAAATGGAGCAGAAAAACTTGTCTCTAAGTCACTATTTGCCTTTCTTCCATCTCCCAAAAATAAAACAACTTAAAGACATTGTGAAAGCTTCACAGTGAGACCCATGCAAAACTTTTGCCACAAAATGTAAAAATCCCTCATGCTTCATTACAAATCTGAAAAACAAGGCAGTATCTGCAAACAACTTTCACACAATCATTATGAGTGTTAAAACAGAAACTAAAGAAAAGCTCAGATATTGAGAAAGAACTATGGTTTTAAGACTAAGTTATTTGAGGTAGACTGTTTTCATATGTTGTGGCCAAAAGGCAGGGATAAATTAATATTTTCAGAAACTGAAAACCATCCCAGTGGACAAGGGCTCTGGCAAACCTGTGAAAAAAAGTAGTTTATACATCGTTTTGCATGTCCCAAATATATGTTTGATGGCAATAAGTCTTTATCTTCAGGTGCAAACAACTTGCCTCAAAAACTGAAAACCCTTCATTATTTAACAGTAATTCAGGGGTTCTAGAAATATTTCAGAACTAGACTATAATTTATTAGACATTAGAAAGGAAACAACACAAAGCAAGTGACCTACATCACCCATTCACAAACACAGCATTTGCCTTCCTGGCTCTGTTTTTGTGGTCACCAATGAATGTGGTCAGCCATTCCCCTCCCAGACAAGTCTGTGCTTCTCATTTTTATGGTTTTAAGTCCTTTACAGCAGCCTCCAACGGGCAGGGACTGTTCCATGCCTCTGTCTGGGCAGTGCCAGCTGCAGCAGAGCTGCCCAGTCCCACCTGCAGTTCAGGACACACAAACCTCCCCAGGTGTGCACCTCCTCCAGCACTGAATGTGGGTTCCAGGAGTGCAGCAGAGCTGCCCAGTCCCACCTGCAGTTCAGGACACAAGAGCATCCCCAGGTCTCCTGCAGCACTGACAGTGTGGGTTCCAGGAGTGCAAGAACAAAGCTGGACCCTTTGGAATCACAGAATCATTTGGGCTGGGAAGGACCCTGAGGGTTTAGGACTGGACTCTGGTCTAACACTGCCAGTCCACCACTAAATCCTGCCTCAAGGGCCATGCCCACACATCCTGAAAGAGCCTCAGGGGATGGTGACTCCAGCATTTCCCTGGGCACCCTGCTCCAGGGCTAGACAGCCCTTTTGGTGGGCAAACTCAAACATACAAAAGCCTGGAAGAGCAGCTCAGGAGGCACCAACTGCACTGCTCACCTCAGGGAAGTGGAGCACCCAAAAAAGACTGTAACGGGGTTGCATTTTAAACTCTCTTAAGACTCGTACATGGAAAAAGAACTCTCTGTACAAAACACTGTCTGACTTCCCACTCTGATGTTGCAGGCTTTGGTTAGCCTCCTCCCTTCTGACAAGAAACCATGCTGAGGGTGTACAACAACCACCCAAACAAGAGAGGGAGGAATTCAAGCCCCTTGAGAGACTCCTGAAATAACAGAAGGGCATTTACACCCTTTACTGCCCTCCCAGCACAGAGGAGTTGTACAGAACATTTCTTTAATCAGCTATGGCAGAACCACTACTATTCCATTTGCACTCTGGGTGAGCTTGGCTAATGGATTGAAAGGAGGGCAGAAGCAAGGCACAGACAGCCAGATTTTTAATATCCTCATCTTTTCTAGTACTGCTGTAATTGTATTTAATGTTTCATTTTGTTGTGCATTTTATTGTTGAGACTTTAAAATCATCTGGGATCCCTTTGGGATATACAGCACTACATAAATGTAAGTTGTTATTATCAAATAACAATCAGTGGCCATTTAAATTACACAATAGCTACCTGATTATATTTAACCAAGTTAGAGCTCTAATAAGAAATGATTATATATAATCTAAATTAAAGACATTTTTGCCAGCTCAAAGAACACAAAGTTTTTCACACTGGATATGCAAGTGTCCTGCAACACCTGAGTACTGAGATCACTTAGGACTTCTAGAAATATTTCAGAACTAGACTATAATTGAGAACTAGACTACACTGCTTTCAGTGGAGACTCCTGGCAGAGAGTCAAACACCTTGACAATTGCATTTCTCTGAAGCAGCAAAACTAAGATTTATTTTGTTTCCCACAGTTATTTGAGAGTATTCACCTGCACCTCTAGCATTGATCCTGCAGTGCCCATAACAGTTTTTTGGCTCTATCACCAGCTATATATGTTGTAAATCTGAGCCATTATTTCAACCCAGCACGGGGATCTCTGAGCTCCCACTCCAGCAGCAAACTGGTGTTTGTCCTATCAGCTGGGCACAGGGTGGAACACAAAAAAAGCAGCTAACCTTGCCTCTCTGAGCTCAGAGGTTCTGACCTGCCCCTGTGATCCATGCCCAGGGACCCAGCCTCCCAAACACCCACCTCGTGCACGGAGCAGTCCATGCAGCCACAGGAGATATTTGGGGATGCTGCAGGTTCTGAAAGGGCTGTGGCCAGGCATGCCTCAGCATCCCCACATCCTGCAGGCAGCAACAAGGTGCAGGGACATTTGAACCAAAAAGTCTTTTAGGAGGTGATTTGCTTGGCTGGGAACTGTTAGAAATCACATCCTCAAGCTGCCAACCCACTGGGGAAGAAGCTGGAAGCCCAGTGTGACTCCAGGATTTAAGGTTAAGAGAAGAACCTCAGTTTTGCTCTGTCCTGATAAATAGCAGGAGATCAGGGCCACGGGGTGTGGGGGCAATGTGCCTTTCCTGGCAGGTTTTGGGTGTCTCCTCTGTGGAATGGGGACAATGGCATTGCCCTTGGTGCTGATGGAAGCACTGCAGATGGGGCTGTGTCACATTTCAAGGGTAACAGCTCATCTTGGGGACCTCTCAGCATTAAAAAAAATTAATTCATTTTTTCTGCTGAGAAGTGATGACTAACCCAACTCCAAGGGGTTAAGAACACAGCCCAGGGTCCCTCCAGCAGAGATGGACAGGCTCTAAAATCCTCATGGGGGCTGAAACCCTCCAGCTCTGAAGAGGCAGGCTTAGGTGACAGTGTTCAAAATCTGATAACCTCAGAAAAGTGAATAACTTCAGTTAGGATGAGCCTGGAGCTGTAACCTTGATTTCAGTCAGTTCTGGATTCTTCTGAATGATTTCAAAACCCAAAAATTAAATCTAAGGTTTGGCATACATTTCTCTCCTTTTCCTGCCTCCTCCCCAAAATATTTTTTTTAAAAGTGAGAAGTGGTGAGTTGATTTTAAGTGAAAAATTTACTAAAAAGCACTAATTTCAAAAACAATCCCATAACTTTCTTCCAACGAGAGTATAAATATTTTTTATAGAAATAAAAGTAGATTTTTTTTTAAATTGTTCAATTTTCATGTAAAAATTGTTCATTGTAGACTTGGGTACAAAAATAGTTTTGAATGAAAATAACTGAAGTGAGGAAAGACTGCACACACCCGAGAGCTGGCTGTTAATTCCTCCAGGGCTAAGGGGGCACTGGCTGAAGGCTCCCTCTGCCCAGCAATGCCAACAGCAGGGGCATGGCACAGACCCTTCCCAGGCACCCCCTGACCTCGGGGGCACTGGGCCAGCCTGGGCCAGGAGCCCCCCTGAGCCCCCAGAGCCAGGCACACACCCAGAGAGCAGCCAGCCCACAGCACGGGCTGTGACCCAAAGGACAGAGAGGAAGAGCTGATTGTTAAAAGGGAGTGTAAGCACCTGCTGCAAAGGGATAGAGCTGAGGAAAAGCACAAAAAAAA
>JANIJU010003063.1:70819540-70868748 GCA_025504685.1 Leucosticte australis | reverse complement strand
TTCCCCTCCCAGATTTTCAGTGCCCTGCAGTATCTCTGTGCCCAGCAGTGCAGAGGGGTTGCTACTACAAAAACACAGGATGGAAATCACTGCAATGTGAGTAAGAACAAGGAGAAAAAGACATCCAGCTGCAGCTGGCCCCACAGAACACTGGGGCTTATGTGGAGCAGAAGGTGCCACTCCTTTACCTCTTATCCATGGAATCCTCAGTGGGCTGGAGAAAAATCAGGAACACTGAAGGCTTTGCTGACCCTGTCAGGATCCAAACTAGTATTTGAGGCTCAAACACTGAATCATTCTCTTTGATGACCTCCCTCTTTGTGTTTTCCTGTCAGGACCACAGTGGAGGCACAACCAACACCGAAGAAGACTTCAAGCCTCTGCAGCTCTTAATTGTCCCTCAGCCCAGCCTTTGCTGCCCTGCTGCTGCTGCTGCAGTGCCCCTGTGTGCCCTCTGTGCCCTCTGGGCTTGGTCAGTGCCCCTGGGCACTCCAGGGCTCGTTCCCTGCAATGCTGCTCACCTGTCCTGCACACCTGGAGCCAGCTGGGGATGGTTGGGCACAGCCCACCCCAACCACCACTGACTCTGTGCCTACATCTTCCCTATGTTTTTCTCTATATTAGAGCATGTTTCTTTAATATATGGCATTTTATATATATATTTATATATATATATATTAACATATTTTAGTTAATGTTTCTTTAGAATATAAGAGAGTAGATTCCTTAGAGAAGCAGACAATTAATACCGGTTTTAGACAAAGACCAAGACTGGGAAGTGGACATTCTAGAAAGCTCTACTCAGCCAAAGGTGCACATACATTCTACACCATTTTCTACACGTGTACACTAAGCTGATGGCCAGACATGAATCCCACCTCCCAGTGGGATCAGCAACCTCTGCAGCTACAAGAACTGTGCTCAGGATCTTCCACACAGCCCTGATGACAAGATCATAACAACACTTATTTTTGCCTCACAGCAGAAACAGTGACTCCTCCATCTTTGAGGGGCTATTTTGAGGGAGGTCTGGAGCATTTCTGGCAAATCCCCATTTCTGGAGCTGCAGCACACAGGCTGGAGGAGACTCTGGAGGAACGCTGTGCAGCCACAGCTGCTCAGAGCCCTCACCTGAGCCCAGCACCTTTCAGCTGAGGATAAATCACCCCACCTGCTGCTGTTGCCCTGAGATGTGCCGAGGAACCAGGGGACTGGGCGAGGGCACCAGCAGTGACCCATCACCGAGGACACAGCCTGCCAAAGGTGGCACCACCTGGAGATCCCAAATGCTGGACTCTCCCTCTTGGGGTGACTCCACCTCTCTGCAGCCCTGCTGGAAGCTGACCAAGGAACAGGTAAGGAAGGAGCTGGTCATGATTTGATCACTCCCTGCCACAGCATCGTGATCAGTGACGATCACTCCATGGTGACCGAGCTGGGAACTCCTCTGCCAAGCCCCGTGGAGAGGGGACACTTTGCTCTCTTGTCACTGCACAGCCACCAGACACTGCCTGTGCCTTACCACGCCACCAAGTTTCTGTTGGAGCAGCAACTCCACCTCTCTGCAGCCCTGCTGGAAGCTGACCAAGGAACAGGTAAGGAGCTGGTTGTGATTTGATCCCTCCCTGCCACAGCATCACGGTCAGACACGATCACTCCATTGCGACCAAGCTGGGAACTCCTCTGCCAAGCCCCGTGGAGAGGGGACACTTTGCTCTCTTGTCACTGCACAGCCACCAGACACTGCCTGTGCCTTCCCTCACTACCAAGTTTTGGTTGGAGCAGCAACTCCAGCTAACAAATGTAACTTTAACAACAGTAAAACAAGCTAATAGCTCTGCGTGCCGGGGGGCTAATGCGGTGAGCCATTTAACGCTGCACTAAATAGCCCGGCTTGGCTCTCTCTGCCAAGTGCTGAACTGAGAATTGCAACTGCAGGAGCAGCCCCTGATTCGTTACTTAAAGGGGGTCATTGCTCATGGGGTGGGGAAGAGGAAGGAAGGGGGGAATATCACACAACTCTAAGCGTTCAAAGTCGACAGAAGGTTGCACTCCTGAGAGAGGCAGTATTCAGTTGAAAGCCTGACAAAGCTCTGCAGCTGGGAGGCCTGTGGTGGTTTTACTCCACACTAAAAAACTTGCCATAAGATACTTGTAACCTGCATAATAGGCTTGGTGGAAATGGGGGAGCTGGGAATGAAAGGAAGGTGAAAACATCTTGCTAATAACACGGCGGTTTCGTTTCAACTGGCCCTCAAAACCATACACCATGCAGGCTGCCAGCACAGCAAAGCAGCAGCAACACAAATAAGCTGCTTTCCCACCTACTCTTCCTGAAAAAAAAAACCAAAACTCCCCGACAGATCTGATTGCAAGGGACATCACTTAAAAACTTAAAATGATACAACAAAACAAGCCCAAATTTACAGGGCACCTCTGCAAAGGGAGAGCTTTATTCCTGCATGTTAGAACCCTAAAACAACCGTTTTCTCTAATTTCTGCCATCACTCAGATTGGCCTTGAATTACCTCCTGATAGGCCTCCCATGTGCTTGCAGATGAGAGAGTGTAATGGGGATCTGTTAATTAACTAGAAGCAAAGTTGCACGGTGGGGATCAAACACTGGATGCGTCCTAAAACTCCCACAGAGAAGATGAAATGCAGCGCAAACTTTAAAGACTTCCCGTCATTAGCCAAGACCTTGGCTGCTCCTGGCCCAGACCCCTCCTGTTCCAGAGAACAATGAGGACAATGATGGCAGAAATGAAATAGTGCAGCAAGGAACAAAGGAATTAGCTATTTACCCACAGAGAGAGAAAGGAACAGAGGGGCAGGGGGAAGGGGGAAGGGAACTTGCTTTTTTCCTAGGGTTTCTGTCTACTTTTAATTAATTTAGGGCTGCCAGGGACTTGCAGAGCACGCCCAGGAGCATTGTGTTAGAGCTCAGTGCTAATGCATGTTCCATCCACTGTTTGCTGCCAGGCAGCAAGGAGAAGGAGCTGGGGCACAGGGGCAGTGGGGAAGGAGGAGAGGAGCTCTTCCCTCTTCAAAGCTGCTCCAAAGAGACAGGCAGAGATGAGCAAGAGGTTGTGCTGCTCTCTAAGTTCTCTGAGCCTGCTGCCATGCAGGCTGTTATTCTCTAGAAGAGCTGCAGGTAGGGCAGATCACTGTGGGCAGGACTTGCTCTGGGCACTGAAATGAAAAGGGAGGGCTCTAGGACAGGGACGTGCAGGTGAGGTGACAAGTGCCATGGAGCCCAAGGGACAGGTTTAATGGGCTTCCTCCAGTGCCCCAGACCAAGGGAGGCTGGGGCTGGAGGCTCACAGCCCAGCAGGGCTCTGAGCACACAGCCCATGGCCTTCCAGAGCACTGGGAGCACCACAGGGGCAGCCAGCCCATGCAGCAGTGCCTCAGATAAATGCTGTCCCCAGCTTCAAAAACACACTCCAGCTGTGGCTAGGCTGTGCCTGTCCCTCAGACAATGAGCACATGGCTCCAGGCTGAGACCTTGCCATAGAGGCACCTGGGGCAAGAGTGGGTACCCTAAAACACCCAAACTGGCATGGTGAGCCCATGTTTGAGTGGCTCACTTGAGCAAGAAATGATAATTTCCTTCATCTTACCTTGCATCTAAAAAAACCAAAAAAAATAAAAAAAAACAAACCCAAAAATAATTAAAAAACAAAAACAAAAAACCCAAACAAACCATGAAACAAAGCAAAACAAATTAAAAAAAAACCCAAACAAAATCCAAACAAACAAACCCAAAACACACACTAAACCCCAAAACAAAACAAAAAAACCCCCAAACAAATCAGAAAACCCCCTTGGTCAGATGGGTGTTTTCATGAAGCCTGAGCCCAGGATGCAGAGCAGCACTGCATTTCCACTGAAAGCCTGGAGAGGTGACAATGCAGAAGGAAATCCTACATTAAGGCTCTACAGCTTCCCCTACAAACCACCAGACCCCAGAGAGTGGGGCAATGGGTGCATCATGAGGAGCTGAGGGGAGCAGCCCAATCCTCCTAGCAGGGTCTTGGTGAATGTTTCTCTTGGGCTTTGGTCTCTCTTGAAGAAGGAGCAGGAGAAGCAAAGGCTCCACTGAAAAATAAAAGTCTGCCTCTGCTCAGGCTTATTCTTGGCCTGAAGAGCAGCCCCAGGCAGCAGTGGTTTCAGCCTGTGCTCTGCACTGGACTGCTCTGCTAAGGAATGAGATCAGGAACGGGAGCCCCAGGTGAGGATGAAGCATTTAGACAATTTCCTGGTTGCTTAGGAGAATATTGGTGGAGGTGTCAGTCTTTTCCAGAGGTAAGAGCACATGACACTACTACAATTTAAAAGTAAGAGGCATGAGCATTTGGTTTCCAGACAGCCTGTTCAGAAGAATCAGTGTGTGCTTCACAGCTCAGCAAAGGAGACAACACCTTCTAGGCTTGCAGCTAACGGGACCAAAGCAGCAGCTAAACCCCCCACTGCACATCAGGCATGTTTGGCCATGCAGGAGAAAAACACAAAACTTCCCTGGCATTTGGTCCAGGGAGGCTCCCCTCAGCAGAGACTGAGGGCAGGGGGCAGTGAGGACAAGTCCCTTGGTACCACAGCCAGTGCCAGCACTGTCCTACCTCAGCTGACTCCACAGGGGGGAAATAAAAGGTGAAGGGAAGGTTGAATAATCTCATATCTGGTTTGAAGCATGATAAAATAGAGCCAGCCATGTTTTCAAAGGGGGAAGTGATGAGTAGTTTTTCAGAAAGCATCTAATTCCTGTGTCAGGGAGGGATGTTTTCACTTAACCAGCAGCATTTATGCATTGCATGCATTGCATGCATTGCAGCCCCAGCTAAACTGAACTACTCAAATATCAAACTCAAATATCTTGGGGAACATCTCACTGCTCCTCCACTCTTCTCTTCCAGCAGCTCCTGCTTCTTCCCCCAAAAACTGTTTCCCATTGCTTGGAAGACATTGCCATCATGATCTCTCTGTGTGATTACATTTTCCTCTACCAAAGAGATCCAGAAAAACACCTGGATATAAAAAGAGAGGATAAAGGGGACTGACTTTATGGAATTTGTTCAGATCTCAAGCAGAGCACTCAAGATTGTCACTCCAAAGGGAAAACTGCTCCAACAAGACACAAATACATGAGATTAATCCTTACCAAAAGGTCTAAAGCAAAAAGTAACAGAGTCCAGGCTGCAAATTCTTTGCTTTTGTGCACCTCTGACAGGAAAATGACTGTGTTAAAATAAGTGATTTTTAAAAATCTGTTTTATTAATTCATTTGGCTTCTAACACAGAGAGAAGCATCCCATCACAAAATCTGCCAAAAGGTTCAGTTATTATTAGCCTCTAAGATGCAAGCTAATTGCTTTCTGTGTTTTTCACCAAAACCAGCTGGGATCCTGAGGTTCACCAAAAGGATATTGCACATGCTCAGAAATGTCCCTGTCCTGGAGATTTTTAACCACAAATTTGACATTATTCTTCCCCAGTGTAAAATCTGAGGTTTCCATCTTACAGAGACCTCTCAAGCCTGTGACTCTGCATGTCAATAGTCTTGCTGAAGGTAGAGAGACAACTCATGAGCATAAACCCACGTGTGAACTTGCCAAGCCTTTGCAAAATCACAGCAAATACTAGAGACTTTGCCACGACTGCCTGAAATGAAATTCCTTTTCCAAGAAAACGTCTGACAGAATTTTTGTGGAGCTATAGTTGGGTCTCTCTTCTTTAAAAAAAAATATCGAAACAGATCTCCAAAAGTTAGTACTGCACAATCTCTCTAGTTTTATCTATCCCCTCCTTCCTTGAAGCCAGGCAAGGATGAAGGTAGCGCAGAAAAGCCAAGAGGGTTAAGAAGGTTGAGTTTTACACTCCAGCAACTCTCTGCTGCCCCTCCTATTGCCTGGGAGAGCAGCACCTTCACACAGAGCACTTTGGAACAGGCACTCTGCTCCAGCTTATTCTGGGAGCAAGAGCAGGGAGAACACACTTGGTGCTTGCTCAGGGCTGGAGCTCAGCAAGCTGGTCCTGCTCAGGGCATGCTCAAAGAGACCCAGAGCAGGCTCCAGGCACAGCTCTGGCTGGACTTTATTGTCTTTTACACCAAGGAGGACAAATGGCAATGCTTTAATCCTGACTGACTCATTTTACTCCTCTTGCTTGTCTCTTAGAAAGAATTGGTGAGAAAGAGATGGAATTAGCTGCACAGGCAGCACTGCAGCACAGAGGAGAGCAGTGGTGCAGCCAGCTTTTCCAGACAAAAACCCAGCACTCCTGTTTTTAAAGGCATGATCCTCAGCCTGCTGGTATCTCCAGCAAGCTGAGGACTCTGCCTCATTTGTCAGCACATATCCTGCACAGCCAGGCCTCACATTTGCTCAAGCAACATCTTCTACACACCCTCACATGAACATATTCTGATGAACATATTCAGATGAACATTTTCTTCATTTCTCTCTAAGTGGAAGCAATCCCACTTGATAAAATCAGCAGTACAGAGGTCTCTTCCATCTCTGAAATGACAAATCCCTACACTGCAAGTCTTTCAGTGCCACTCCCCATTTCTGGTATCTATTCCAGCCACAGCAGCTCACCAAACCTTTTGCTGGCTGGTTTGGAAGACAGTCCCTCCTTCTCCTTTGTGTCTTGAGCCAAAGCAATGCTGCAGAGGTAGCAGCAAAGGGACATTGTGCTTTATTTTCCCGTGGCACAGGCAGGGATGGGCCTGAGCTTTCAGCCAAGGTTTTCTACAGAACCATGGAAGGACTCCAGGTTCCAAGGGACCTCAAAGATCATCTCATTCTATCCCCTTTCACTGTCCCAGGTTGTTCAGAGCCCCATCCGACCTGGCCTTGGACACTCCCAGGACTGGGGCAGCCACAGCTTGATGTGACCCCTATCAACCTCTTATACTGGATGGCAAACTTGCAGGAACTGTCCCTCTTGTAACTAAATGATGTAAATTTCATTAGAGGTGAGCAAACATAATTCTCAGATGGGAAAGGTCCAGATTCCAGGCTGCCATGCAATTTCACCTTCTTTTCTCTCCCCCAAAATCTTGTTTCAAACGTGGGTATTGCCATGAAAAATGTTTGTTTTGACAAACACACAAACTTCTTTAAAACAAAAATATGTGTTTTTTGACTACTTGACAGTACTGCTTATAAAACATTGCCATACATTTGCTGCAGCTACATGTGGGCCTGGGACTAAATATAGAGTTCAGTTTTCAGAGTTGTCAGTGCCCACCACCTCAGCCTCTCCCAAATGCGGAGGTGAGCACACACTGCAGCATCGTGAGCCAGCTCACCCATGATGTGTGTGCACTTCATCATGGGCAGTATTTATAGAGCACTGCATGCCTCCAGTGACTTGCCTAATCTTCTCCTGGGTCTTATTTTTATAGGGCTGCTGGGGAAAAAAAAACCCAACCAACCCAAACAAAAAAACCTACAAAAACCAAACCAAACCCACCGCTTACAAGCGCAGGGAGAGACTATTAAAGGCAGAGGTCTCTCATATAAGCACAACATATGATTGGATAATATTGTCTGGATTAGCAGCTTTATAACCTAGCCAAGCCCCAGGGCTACAATTATCTGGTTGCATTCAACTGAAATCACCTGCAAACCTCGCAGTGAATGAACCCTTGGAAGTGTCTAAGCTGCTGGCTCGCACTTGCAGGCAAAAACGAAATTCACCAGTGGGGAAGAGATGAACAAACACCACAGTGTGAGATTTTCCAGCTAATGCCTCTAATTTTGCTTCAAAAGGAAGGTCCTTCCATTGCTTTTGGCTCTCGTTTGAAATACTTTCCAAATATAGCATTATAATAAGCAAAGGATGAGAAGATGAAAGTCACAAAAATAGCTACTACCAATTTGCCCTTTTGTAAACATTTTCACGCCATTAATTTTGGAATTAAGGTCTGTTCTAAGGAGGAACCAGATTAGACAGCACTCCTATGATTCCTAGTGGTCCCAACTCTGTCAATGGCTTGAAGGTTCTCAAACTACATGGCAATTTTAAAGAGAAACCTTCCAACAATAATTTCTTCCTTTGTACTTCCATCTCCTTCTCCTAGTAATTGACCAGCTGCCACAGGAACAGGAAAAAGCAACAGCTAGTGCCTGAGGTTTTTGCTCCACAGAACTTCTACAGCCCTGCAGTCTGTCAAACAACCAGACCCAAAAGGAATGGTCACTCTGGGCTCTCTCTCACTTCAGGCACTCCCTTTTACCCACAGCTCCCTCTGGTTATGCAGAGGGACAAGGAGAGCTCACACCAGCAGCTGCTGTATATCAAGATTTACCAGGAGTTTTACTAAAGTAAAACTGTGAGCTGATGGATGGAACTACAATCAGGTTACACAGATAAGAAGGAAGCCAAAGATAAGAAATTCAAGCTTGTGTGGTCCTAAATGTTGCCTAAAAGATTGAGGCTCCTCTGCCCTAGAAATGGCAACCACCTGGGGTGTGTGAGCAGTCCACACAGTGAGCTCCCTCCCAGCCTTCTGCACACCTAGGAGCAAGAGACACTTCTTACAAGAAAATGATGGGAAATCATCAATAAAGTTGTGAGGATGGACAATTACACTCCTGTTGTAGGATGAGTGTAGGTAACTACACCCATAAGTGAGAGCAGTGTGGGTTTATTACATATCATGGCATGAGAAGCTCTGCTAAAGCACCAGTAAAAAGTCAATAATTACAGAGAAAGTGACATTTGAAGAACTACTCAGGTACTGCTGTGTGGGAATTAATGGTACTATTTTTACTGCTGATCTCTGCGAATCTTCAGTTTCTCTGGGCTGGAATCTGCAAGTGGGAAGAAAACTTCTAACTAAATTAATTTCCATGCAAAGTTTAGAGACAGTCTGGAAGATGTTCTTTAAAAACTAACAATGAAATTTGAAATAACTTAAACTGAACTAATTGATTTTGGATTTTCTCCATGTTGAAAGCTATTTTCTGATACAGTGTTGGGGAGAAATGTTTAATGTGGATATGACTGGTAAATGCTACTATACTTTTATACCAGCATTTTTTTTTTTTCTTGAAAATTAATTTCTTGCCTGAAAAGGATTAAAATAATTTCCCTTTAAAGGAAGCTTTGCTAGATTGCTGCTCTATCTACACTGCACCATCCAGTTGTGTATTTATGTCATGACTTGCAAAAGCTTTTCAAGGCACTCCTAAATGTGCTTTGAGCAGATGGGGCAAGGTAAGGCATGGCATTTTGTCAGCACAGACACATGCTGATTCTGACGCAAAGAGTGACATGGTGGTGTAAGGATTGCACATACATTTCCATATGCTTAAATTGTTTCAGCCTGCATGCTACTCCAGCATGCATTTCAGGATAACAACACTATTTAAACTACGTTTTTTTTCCCATTTATCTTCTCATTATCAGAATCCATATTTCATTCCAAATATAGCTGCTTGGGTATGCAGGGGAAAACAAATACAGATCAATCAACCAACCAACCAACCAACCAACCTTCTCATCATCCAGAGCATTGACAAAGCAGGTAACAGCTCCTAAGGCACTCGAGGCATGAAGGATGCAGGCCACCACAGCTGCCTGGATGGTTTTGTGTGCTTCAACCCAGCTCACCTCCAGCCCGTGGTGGGCTCAGACCTGCTGTCCTCAGGTGCACACACCTGTCCCCAGCTCCTCTCCTCAAAGCACTCACCTCATTCCTTGCCTGGCTGTTTGCTGCCTCGGTGAGGCGGGGGAAAGAAATCTGCAATTTCTCCTCTGAGAGGCTCAAGTGCCCACAGGAGGGGATGTCTCACACAAGGAACAGGTGCCCCAGGGAGGGGCCACCCTCCTGCTGCTGTGCCAAGTTCCATCAGTGAGGTATTTACAGGGTCCCCCGTCGTTGGGAGGAAAGATGAATCTGACTCCAAGTTCTTAGAGGGCTGATTTATTATTTTCTTACATTATATTATATTAAAGAATGCTATACTAAAACTACACTAAAGAATAGAGAAAGGATGCAGAAAGAGGGCTAAAAGACACTAAGGAAAAACTCCTGACTCCTTCCAGACTCCTGACACAGCCTGACTGTGACTGGTCATTAAGTCAAAACAGTTCACCTGCTGGATAAACAATCTCCAACCACATTCCAAAGCAGCAAACACAGGAGAAGCAATCAGATAATATTGTTTTCCTTGTTCTCTGAGGCTTCTCAGCTTCCCAGGAGAAGAAATCCTGGCGAAGGGATTTTTCAGAAAATGTGACAGTGACACATCAGAGCTGTCTGAACGTGTGCTCCCAGCTTTACCCACTACAACAGAGCTGTCCTCTGCCTCTGCCTGCCACTTATTTGATTTTATTTCCCTTTCACAGGTCAGTACTACTCTCTTTTGCTCTCTCACTATTTCTGACCTGAACTTTAGGAGGAAAATGACACGTCTCATCTGGACTAGAAAGGAACAGTTCAGTTTAGGTCAAGCTTAGCCAGCAAAACCCTCAGCTCATTCTGTAGCCCAAATGCAGGCTGAGCCTTTACCCCAGCTGGATACAGTTGTACCAACAGCATTATCCTCTGTTTGAAAGAGGGATGTAGGCAGATGGATCTGAGTGGTTCTGGCCAAGCCCACCTTAGCCATTCCCAGCCACCATCCCAAAGACAAAGACAGCAGAGACATGAGAGCCAGTGGCTTCAGTCTAGCAAAGAGCTCCACAGGCTAGGTAAACCTGCTTGGTTTTATCACTCAATGAAGTTGCTACTGGATACACAATTTAGCATTTCAGAGACTTGTGACTTGGGAGCTGAGCTTTCCATTGAGACAGTGAGAATATTTTTAATAAAAGCAAAAAAACTTTTTTTTCCCTCTCAGCTTAGGGACAGCTGAGCCATTTTGGCTGAAAAACTATTTTAATTTTTTTTTTTTTAAATGTCTGAGGCAAACACCCAAAATGGAAAATATCAGCCAAAGCTGAAATCGTTTGGCAAAGATATGAACAGCTGAACTGAGAGTTTTGGGCTGGAAAGCATCAAGCAATCTTCAGCACAGACATAACTTCCCATACCTGCTACTGCCTGTTTCCCCAGGTCCCTGTGGTGGTCAGGAGAGGCGGGCTCAGCTGCAGAGGTACAGAAATGCTGTGGAGAACACACCTGCTGAGGAGCAGTGCCCTGGAGCCAGACCCACCCTGGGATCTGAGTGCTGCTGGAAGGGGCTGAACAGACCCCAGGGAGCTCAGCACAGCAAAGCCCTCAGCACAAACCCTCCAGAACAGCAGCCAAGCACAAACCCTGCCCCACCACTCGGCCTCCTGAGCCCCATCTCCATTTGCAACTCATAAATACCTATTACAGGTATTACCTCGTATTACCTATTTGTGTAAAAATATACTCCATTTTCACCTTGAGCAACCATGGCTTACAGCCACTGGAGGCAAAAATTGTTTCACCAGAAGCACAAGGAAGGACAATGCTAGAAATGTTAACAAGTAAATAGTTTATCTTGTTTTTCTCTGTCTCTTTTTAACTCGGTGGCACGAATGCTCAAGACCCTTCTAAATACCAAGTAGATTTCACAAGCTGGCATGCCCGAGTTTTTAACAGGAACATTTCGAGGTGCAAGCCAAATACTGTGTGTTAAGGTAAAAGGAAATAAAAAAGTTGACCATAACCTGAGGCCTTGGCTCCTGCCAAGTGCCTGCTGTTATGAAAGCAAGGTGCTCCACACAATCTAATCATAGCACTAAACCTTGTTACAAGCCCTTTTACAGCTCCAATATCTGGGTTACATGGAAACACGCTGGAGAGCCTCCTTGTACTATGAAATAAATGTCATTCTGACTGGCATCCTCTCTTCCAGCCAGTAATTTCCCTCTGCTGATAAATCGATACAGCAAAAACAAATGAGAGTGCACAACGGGCACATTGAGGATTACATTTTTATTCATTTCAGAGCCCCTGCAGCAGAGTTTTTTTAAACACAATAGCAGAAAATGATGCACTCGAGCTGGGGGCAAGGGGGGAGGAAAGCATACCTTAGAGAGGAAGAGAGAAGGAAAAGAGCAAGAAAGGAAGAGAGAGTAAAAAAGGGAGGAAGAAAAATAACCTCAGAATTTAGAATACAAGTCTGCATCTGCAAGCCTCCAGTTTGGGGTGCACAAGTGCTCAACAAGTATTTAGTTTGACTTATTTCTAAGTTCTTGTTCTACGTTAAAGCAACAATATTTTGCCTTTCCACCCCTTTTCCTGCCTTTTTAAATTTTAATTTTAACTATTCCATGCTTGGCTCCAAGGAGCCCTTCCACCTGAACTGCTGCACTAATACACACAGGACAGCCACACACACCCAGTGCTGCCCACATCTGTAATAACTCATCCCAAAATGCCCCTGCCAGGAGGCACACATCTGGTGTGGTGGAACTGTAGGAAAATGGACCAAACCAGAGCCACTTGGGCATTTCAGCTCAAGAACTGATCCACCACTGATCCTTTCCAGTGATCTGCAGCAGGTCTGACCCAGCCTGATCACCTCCAATTCTGCACATTTTGGCCCCAAGACTCAGGGTTTCAGTCTTTCCTAGTTATGGAGCAGAACTGAAAAGAGAAAAGAAAAGAAGCTTTTCTCCTTAGGGCATTCAGCCAATAAAAGAGGGTGCAGCCATGGGTTTACTGAGGTGCAAGCCCAAAGGCAGGAGCCCAGGGTGATGGGTTGGCCAGCCCAGATGTAAAGAGGAGCTCCAGGGCACAACAGGCACCAGCAGTGCTGGTCTCACCCCCAATTTTGGGATTCCCCCACTGCTTTGAGGCCAGAGCCCACCAGCCCCAAAGACTGGAGACACTGCATGTCTACAGGAGACCTGGAACCAGGGGCAGCTCAGGGAGAGGCATCACAGACTTTTACAGCACACCCCTGTCCTGACATGCCCGGGGAGGACAGGATCCCCCAGCCCTTGTCCCCAAGAGGGACCCCTGCAAAGGCAAGCAGGGCTCCCACCTCAGCACTGTGGGGCCACCAGAGCTGGCCCAGAGTGACAAAGCCTTGTACCTGCACTGCCACGTGCCTCTGGTTTGTGGCCACTTCCAGCAGTGTCACAGCCCCAGCCTGAACCACCAGCCTCAAGGTGAGAGGCTGCTCAGTTCATCACTGGTTGCCCATACCTCATTAAATTTGCATTTATTTGGTTTACTCTGTTCCTGGTTCCTACAATGACCAACTAGAAATTACACAGAAATGTGACTTTTTTTTTCCCCTTCCTTTCCCCCCCACTTTTTATTTTTTTTTTTTTTAAGCCAAAAGGCCGTAACACAACAGCAACAAAATGAAAAGTGAAATCCTTTTACAGCCCTGGAAGGCCAAGATGTGTGCCCAATAAATGTAAGCAGACATGATATTCTTTATAATCACAGCGAGATGAAGATGTGAACTGAATAAATGCTTTAAAAACATCATAGATTTTATTAGATGCAAAAGATTGAAGCGTTAGGCACCTTTTAGCTCAACTTTCATTTAATTTACTGCTTGCTGTACTGTAGTCTAAAGGGAGTGAAAAAATCCTCTCTCTAATTTTTTTTTCCTTTTCATGAGCTGACCAAGGAGATGAAATCTGGGTACTTTAATTACCATTCAGAGCCAAAGGCCTGGCCTTTGATATGGAAATCCCACTTCAACTCCAGCTTGCTGCTGCCTTTCCCTGTCCCCTTCTCCTTCCAATCTCACAACATGAATTTTAAGTAGTCTTGTCAACACCTGACCGTGAAAGCTAACAGAAGCCTGTGCTGCTAACTTGGTGCTGTTGATAATTTTCGTAAATTTTTTTTTTTTTTTTTTTTTTTTTTTTTTTTTAATTCCACTTTTCCTTAGGAGGGAGAGAGTGGGGTAGGGAGAGTGGGGTCAGGAATTGGACAAATCCGTGGAGCCAGACCTTCTCCTGCCTTGTCCACACGTGTCCTGGCCCAGCTCTTGCAGCAGCTCACATGAAAGGGTAAAAGAAAGGAGAAGCAGGAGGGGCAGGGGGGAACGGATGAAAGCTGTCATGTACAGTTACCCTGTTATTGTCATCTGCCTGCTGCATGACTCCCAGCTTTGCTATAATTATTAATTGCACTTGTCAACTGTCATTAATTCCTCTTTAGCATCCCTGTCTTGGAGTAATTAGACAGAACAGCCTCAGTGCACTCATTGTTTTGAGAGGCCCCTGGAAGAGCCCAACGGGGCTGAGGAGACACAGCCATCATTAATACAATGGAGCACCTCAGCATTAACCCTTTCCAAGGGCTAGCAGTCACAGCCTGATGGCTCTCCCATCCTGGGAGCTCCAGCTGCTGAATGCCCCCTTTCCCTTTCCCTCAGGAGGGTTCCCACCAAGAGAACCTGGAGGAGCACCTGGAGGCTCACCCCACTGGAGGGGCTGCAAGGAGACTGAATTTTCTGAGGGGCTCAGCACCCCCAGCTCCACCAAGATCTTCTGCTGGACTCTTGGAGGAAGGCACAAAACACCAGACTTTATAAATGTTTGGTGCTGTGAGGGTCCCCAGGACGAGGTGAGAGATGAGAATTTGACTGATTTGTTATGATATGATATTATAGAAATGATATACTCAAACTGTACTAAAGAAAGAGAAAGGATACAGCAGAAGGCCAAAACAAGAATGAATAATAAAAACCTGTGACTGGCCAGAGTCCTGGCACAGCTGGACTGGGATTGGTCATTAAATTAAAACAATTCACGTGCTGGGTAAACAATTCTCCAAATCACAAATTCCAAAGCAGCAGAACAGGGAGAGGCTGGAGCTTCCCAGGAGAGGAAATCCTGGAGAAGGGATTTTTCATAAAATATCATGGTGACAAAAAGTCACCTTTACCTCTTTCACCAGAGTCTAGGGTGGCTGACAAAACTCAGCCGGGGGATGTCAGTGTCCTTTGGTGCTCCTTTCCCCCTCACCTGAGGAGAGGGACCCAGAGCATTTGTGGAGGCTGCCACTGCTGAGACTCCAAGCCCAGCTTTGCTGTCTGTGCCCCCCAGCAATCCTTCCACGCCCACACCTGCACTCCCAACACCCTGAATCCCCCAGGCAGGTGTAAGGGATGGCCCCAGCCTTCCTCACACCTGCCCTTGGTTTGGGAAGGGACCTGGCAGGGTGGGGCTCTGCTCTCTCCCAGGGCTGCCAGGGATGAAAACTCAGGGATGTGGGGAAGGCACAGGAGGAAGGCCCAGTTAGGAAACTTCTGAGCAAAGGAGAAAGCAAACAAAGGGGTGATACTGTATTTGTGTCACCAGGCTTGGGAACAAAGCTGCACTTCCCAAGCTGCTTCTGGGCAGGAAATAAAAGGGAGGGGAGGGAAAAAAGTGTTCCTTTATTTAACTTGAATTTACTCTCTGTGAATGGTGATTGAAAAAACCCCAAACAAACAAGGAGGAACTAGAGCAACCTGTTGCTGCAACAAGCAATAGATCTCTGCAGCTCAACTCTGAGTTTTCTGCTTAGGTTTACCAAACTCTCTCTCTGCAGCTCATCCACTCTCTCTCCTCCTCTTTTTAAAGATGGAATTCAAGTTTTAATAGAACAAAGAGAAGCCAGCAAGGCAGTAGGCAGCCTTCACTTCACTGTCACTTGGGAGCACTCCAAGGAGCTCCTGGGCCACTGGCCAGACCTGTCTGGGGCTAGGGAGGACCAGCTACCCAGCCTCTCCTCCAGTCCCACAGCTGGGAGTAGAGGGAGCACAGATATTCTCTTCCCTTCCAAAAATTCCAGGAGAGACTCCTGTTCACCCTGGGCAAGCAATTTTACCAAACCTGGTCACACCAAAAAAAGATCTTCAGCAGTAGCATGCCTTGAATGATATTTTAAGTTAGACTACATATTCCTGGTTCCAAATCAGAACCCAGCCTACTGAAAATGAAAAGGAACTTTCTTCAGCCCCTTAACTTGAGGGCAACAAGAGACCTTTGTGAAAAGGGTTTTTTTTCCCCATTAAATTTTGCCTATCTTTTCAATGCTTACCCAACTGAGATCAAAGCCACAAATTAATGAAGCAAATATACTCTAAACCAGTGTTTCAAAGTCATAAAATGTTAAAGAACCTTATTCAGAGCTTCAGCTTCTTTGGATCTGGCTTAGTAGCTTGTGACTTCCTGAAATAACAGAGAGCTTTGTATAAAGCATGTGGAATGTATTTATAGTACATATAGAACCAGAAAAATATTTCATAAGCATATGCATCAGATTTTTGGCACCATGCACCCTGCATCAGAAATAAGAATTTGGCCACAGACCTAATCAGAAAACACTTATTCACTTTTCTCTATTGTGGCTGCAGTCAACCACTGTAAAAATTGGAGCAATTTTTTTCAAAACAGGGCCCAGTTCAGCTGCATGCTAAGTGCCAGCACTGATTCCATTCCTTCTGTACCTTTCAAAGATGGATCTCAGTGTCCCACAAAACTGGCTCTGCCTTGCATAACAGCAAGATTCTACAGCCAGGTCTCATTGTTACCTTATTAGTGAGGAACTCTGCTAAATCACCTTTAAATTGCTCACAAGGCTGCATTTCTCCAAAGGTCACTGTGAGCACAGCACACAGACATTATTACAGATTTCTGAATGGCCAGTGGTACTGATTCCTCGGGCAAATAAAGCAACTCTGTTTTCCCTGGCTAACAGCAGATGTTTATTTCCCCTTGTCCCAGGAGTGTGCTTTTGGGAGAGCTGTGAATAAACCAGCCCCAGCTGCTGGCAGGGAAGGCACCCAGGGTGGAGCTGCCTGAGCCCACGGGGAGTTCAGGTTTTCAGTGGGACCTGCTGAGACATTTCTGTGACTCAGCCAGGAGCTCTGGCTAACTCAGGGAAACAATAGGTGGCTGAGAGCCACGTCAGTGTGCATTCACCTGCTTCCTGTGCTCACCAGGGCATTTTGGCTGGGAGGGTTGGCCAGTTCCAAAGTACATCTCAGCAAGCAGCTCTCTATCAAACAGATCCAGCTGCAAGGCCATGCACTCCTCTAATGCATGATGACCCCTGTACCTGGGCTGTTCCCAAATCATCCCAGCCCCTGTCTTCTCCTCCCTCCCCTTTCCAGGCCACACTGGCTGAAAAGCAATTAGCAGGAGCACAGAACACCCAACAGACACACAACCCTAAAAGCACAACATCCCCACAGATAATAAATTCTGCTCCACAGCCTCTCCCATGAAGAGGGCTCAAGTGATGGTTAACCAGCACGCCAAGTGCTCAGCTGCACTCTCAGCCCACTCTGAACAGCTTTTGCTCAAGGCACACTAAGGCAGAAGATTAAAAAGCCCCTCCCAAATGGATCAAAAACCCCTTTAAATGACCATCTCCCAGGTCATTATGGCAATAAATATATATTTATACATCCACATATATATTACATATATAAAGAAAAGGGAAAAAACCCTCAGACAATCCCTCTCTAGAGGATTACTTCAACACTTTTGACTTCAGAGAGATTGAAACTGATTCTCCTGAGCAAGCAGCTTTAACCCAAATCAGAACTCACCTCTTCACCAATCAGAAAGAAGCTTTTTCAGAAATTTATACTTCCTAATAGTTGTATGGGCCTTAATCCTCTTGGAAACAGTTTTAAGTCATTATTCCAGGAGTTATTAGGTTGGAAAACAGCTTCTAGGCAAATTATGCTATTCACAAACCTTTTACACCAGAAATAATGGTTGGATTATTTCTGCCTCAAAAGTAGTCTTGAGGTCTGATTTCTGATTTTCTTTATATCTGATGCTCCTGAGGACAAAAAAAAAAAAAAAAAAAAAAAAAAAGGGAAACACAGCCACCCTCACTTTCCAATAATAATGGAAATCTTAAACATGTAGAACTAATTTTATAAGGATTATAATGGCAGCAATGAGAGCAAGTTTGAATTTTAAGTAGAAGTAAAAAAATTAAAAATTTAAAAAAATAAAAAAAAAAATTCTGGCTTCCAGCGCAGTACCTCTCACCCCAGATAGTTTCCTTCTTGTCTTAAAAAAATAAATAAAATACCATTATGTATAATATGAATTTTCAGTAAGAAGAGAATTCAGCCCCAAGGGTGTTTTACTTCCAAAAGGCTCTCCTGAGCAGCTGGCTACTTCTCCATTGTATAATGAAAGTCAAATGTACCAAAAGCACCAAAAAACCCACCACCACCAAGCACCCAATGAGAAGTCCAAGCCATATCAATTCACCTGGGCTGTACTGCAAACTTGGCTTTCTTCAAGCAGATCAAATACTGACATTTCCATGGCAATTTTTGCCTGAATAAGAACATCAGGATTTACCCCATCCCTTTTCCACATAGCTGGATATGCATGTGAAGTACCCATAATCTTCCTTTTCTCAAAGAAAATAACTGAACTATTAACTCAAACCCCTACCTGGTTAAAACCAGTTATTAGTAATTTTTCACCCAATAATTTTACCCCAAAGATGAATTTCTGTTCTTTGCTGAAAAGGGGGTCATAGTGGAAGATAAAACTCCAACAGCACAAAAAGAGCAGCAGCATCTCTGACTAAATTCTTCACTGAAGAACTGATATCACTTGGCCAAAGGATTATGTGGCATCACTTTCTGAAGTGCATTAAAAATGTATTAATTTGCCTATATAACAACTTCATCATCATTGCTCAGGAGAAATCCCTAAACCTACAGCAAAGGCCACTGAGGTGAACAAAAGCTAAAGAGACACAAGGTAATTAAAAGAAAAGGAAAAGAAAAAGAATTGTTGCATTTGTTCTCCTTAGTTATATTAGGAATAAAAACCCAAAACTAATGTAATAATGTATCCCAGCAGTTCAAATCTTCTAATTTATGTAGAATGGATTATTACTTAGACAATCTGACCCTGGGCAAAACTTCCTCAGTTGAGAAGATTTACAATCTAATTATGCAAGAAGTTCTGCTGAGACAGTTTGGGTGCAATGGCTTTCTATTACATTAGCTTAGCTAAAATTGCTGCTCCTTCACTTGCTTGGGCTTCCAAGTGCTCACATGAAAACAGAAAATCCTCCCTTCGTGTCCTCCCTTTCCCTTCAGCCTTTCTCAGCATGTCTGTGTGCCCAGGCACTGCTCCCCACTGAGACAGCAGAGAGGGGCTGGGGCTCTGAGAATCCAACTCCAAGCTGCCTTTCAGGCTTTTGCTTTGGCCCCTGTTTAGTGAAATGACTTCACAAAGGACCATCAAAGTGCTCCTCATAATTTTTACAATGATAGTTGCTGGGTAGTTTCTCCCCTCCCCTATTGCAAATGCCCCTGAAAAAAGCCTGGAGCTGGAGTCTGCTCCTGTACACTTGTTTCTCCATCCTGCACACACAAAACTGGTTTATTTTTGTAGGGTGGCTCAGAGATGTTTTGCTGCTGTCTCAGACACCTGAATATTTTTAGCCATCTATATCATTAGATTAAAAAAAAAATAAAAAAAAGGTTCCTCGACACATACAGAAATAGCAAGAGCTTTGTAAGCCTGCAGAGGAAATGATGGGAAATTTGGGGCTCACATAACTGGAAGTGTCTTTTCTCCTGTAGTTTTACAGTGTACCAATACAGCTGAGCATACAGCCACATCCTCCCTGAACACAGACAGAGAAATCAGTGCCTCTCTTTCTTCACAGGAAGTGTTTTGATTTCCAAAGGGCAATGGATCCTATCACAGCCTCTGACCTTGATGATTGCCATGTGCAGTAATGCACATTTTTATCTACAGGTGGCAGACCTTTGAAAATCAGCTTCAAATTCATTAGACATTTTTGTTGATACCACCGCCCACATTCAAAAGTAAGAATCTGCAGCATAAAGTTCTAATTAATGCTGTTCAGTTTAGAAGACAGATTTGTCAACAAAGTGGCTCAATTCTCAAAGGCCAGTGACCCCTCTCAGAATGAGGCCTTAAAAAAATAAAAATAATTGTAAAAAATTAGTTGCTCAGTACACAGCAAGCTCTTATTATTTAAAAATCATTCAGCAACTCAGCAAAATATAAATTTTTTTTCTGTATAATAGAAGTTTCACTTCCTTGATTATTAAGCGCTGCCTGGCAAATTAGTGATTTCTTCTCTGATAAGCTTATTTAGAAGAGGAAAAGATGAGAATGTCACAACTGACTCCTGGCATTTAGCAAGATATAAGTGAATGGTACAACTTCTCCAGATCTGAATCAATCATGTTAAAATACCATGACTTGGGCTGTCATCTCAGATGTGTGTCCAAGGCCTCACCAGCAAGCAGAAAAACATCGATTTACACCATAATATTATCAATCATTCCCATAATACTGCATTCCAATTTAATTAGAATTTTTTTTTTTTTCTTCTGAGAAACAGCAGTAGGATAGCCCTCTGCATGTGGACAAAACCCTGCTGAAATCCAGCAGGCTGTCCCTGGGTTTGAGCTTAGTCAGGCCTGAAATCTCAGCTGCACAGCTTCTCCTCATTTCCACCCAGGAAAAGTGGATGTGCCACCTGTCACCAGGGCTGTGTTTCTAACCCTGATGTTTCAGCAGCTGCCACTGATGGTACAAGAAAGAAGAGAGCCACCGGGTCAAAGGCAGGTGCCACCCAGCCCGTGGCAAACCATCACACCCAGCAGTGCCAGCCTCAGCTCCACTCCCAAGCCCACAGTGACAAGGGTACAAACAAGGCTCCTGCAGGAGGTGTTCTCTTTGAAACCCTCAAACCCTTCAAAGCTTGTCTTGGAATCCCTCATTCTGCCAGCATTTGCTCCTCGTGGAAATCAGACTAAGCACAAAAACTGCTTCAGGATTGCTGCTCTTCAGCCCCTGAACTCGAGAGCCAAACAGGCTGAGGGGACAAAATGCAGTTACATTTTGGATGGAGGGTCCCTCCAGGTGCACAGCACCCCAAAATACGTGTGTCAAATACAGAATTGTGTCCAAAATGCCCTCGTGACAGAGGGCGAGCACATTTTGTGAGTTTAGCCAAGAAGCATAATTGGCAGGAATCTCCAGTGAGAAAGACAGGTAATGGAATCATTCTCCCTTTTGGTAGAACCCCTCTGAAGCCCCCCTGCTTGCTGGTTGTGTCCTATTGCATCAGGAAGGTCTTGGGAAGGTGTCCTGGCCTGGATTCCCACAAGAAGCAGGACTAGAACAGGCCCTCAGCAATGTGACTGAAAATAGGAAAAGTGCTGGAGTTAGGAAACTCTCTGGCTGGATAACAACAGTCTACAGAGCTAGGAATATATGTGAATATATAAAATAAACATCATTTTGGCATCAGGATCAACAAGACACAAGAACTGGTGGGATTTTCTGCAGCTGAGCCTCCTGCCAGGCCAACAGCATTTAACCAGATTTGTCCAGTCTCCCTAATGACAAGAAACACCATATTTGTAAAACTTGGGTACTTGAGATGTAGATATTTCTATTTAGTAGTGTAGATATTTCTATTTAGTAGTGTAGATATTTCTATTTAGTAGTGTAGATATTTCTATTTAGTAGATGTAGGTATTTCTATTTTACTAGTGTAGCAACACTACTAAAATATTGCAATATATCCACAAAAACAAAAAAAACCCAACAAAACCAACAAAACCCAACAAAACAAAACAACAATCCAACCCCAAAACTCTTCCCTAGTTATCTTGTTGAATGTTTTGAATAGATTGAAGTGCAAGGTTGAACGAGTAACAGAAAGCACAGAGAAATTTAAAGCACTGGCACTGAGAGCACACATGCTGGAGAATCCTTATTTACTGGCTGGCCTGCCCACTGCTCCCCTCCTCCCCAGCCCAGAGGGGGTGAGAGAACTGAGCACACGAATGTCTTTTGTGGTAACCTAGTAACCTTCTCCTTTTCCTCCCCGTGCTCTTCCTTCCCACCACACTCTTCCTCACTGCCGGAATAATTGCACTGTGTCTTTACAGGGCTTTGTTTTCCTACCCAGTGCAGAGGAGCTGGGGTTATTTTCAGTCTTGGGAAGCTTGTGAACAGGATCAAACAGGAACCCGGTCATCAGCAAGAGGAAGGCTAGAAAAATAAAAGCAAATGCATATCAACAATTTTATTTTAAAAAGAAAATGCATCCAAAACATGAAACAAAAGCCTGGGCTCTGCTAGACATCCCCCTCCCCACTCCTTTTTATTTAGTTCATGAACTCTTTTTTGCAGAACAGAGGCTGGTGTAAATTAATGTGTGACCCAACATATACCACGTGGGAAACCTGCCATAGAAATATGGAATGGCAAAAGAAAAAAAGTAGGCATTATTAGAACTAAAGAAGCACCTCTTATGATGATAAATCAATACCAAGAGTGAGCTAGGAGACAGATGTGACCATGTTCCTGTTTTTCTGGAGTGTTTGAGCAGCTCAAGTGCAGAGTGTCTGACATGCCTGCACAGCCAGCAGTGCCAGGGCTGGGAGCAAGGGCTCCTCTGCATCTGCTCCTGCTCTCGGCCAACTCTCTGAGTAGCTGGGCTACTCACACACTTACTCCACGACTTACACACTGCCCTGAGGTTCCTGAGCTGCCCCTGAGCTTCCTGCAGGGGGGACAGAGTAGCATCCCCCAAAACAACCCAGGGCCTCAGGGACTGCCCAAAGCCCCTGCACCTCCCCAGCTCAGGAGAGCTCACACCTCCCTGGGCACTCCTGCTGTCGTGGTTGCTGTTTGGGGTTTGGGTCACCAGCTCAGGAGTGCTCACACCTCCCTGGGCACTCCTGCAGTCATGGTTGCTGTCTGGGGTTTGGGTCACCAGCTCAGGAGATGAGCAGCTCACACCTCCCTGGGCACTCCTGCAGTCATGGTTGCTGGTTGGGGTTTGGGTCACCAGCTCAGGAGAGCTCACACCTCCCTGGGCACTCCTGCTGTTGTGGTTGCTGTTTGGGCTTTGGGTCACCCCAAGCCTTCAGCAGGGAGGGGGAAATGCAGCAGAAAGGGGCACCAGGGGTGCACAGGCAGGATGCATAACAGGAATAAGCAAAAGTCTGAGTTTGTGCTGTGATACCCTGTGCTCACACAAAGTTCACCCCAGGTGGGGAGTGGCTGTCCTTCCAGCCAGCTTTGGCATCCCTAAGGTTTATTACAGTGCAGTATTATCAAGCTAGTCTAACCTAAACAATTTGTAGTATGAAATATATGTACGAATACCAACAGGAATTGTTTTTATTTTTCAACTACAAAACACACACACAACCAAATTTTGCAATCAACATCCTTAATATATAAAACCAGGAGCTTTTTCCTACTGGCTTAACTTGACAGAATTGCTTTTCCAGCCCTACAGCTCAGAGAGCTCCAGGAAAAGCAGCAGCAGCATGTAAGACCCACCAAGAGCAGGCTGGTGCATGAAGGTTCAAGACAACCATCCCTGGCTCCCTGCTGAGCTCTGCATGCAGGCAAACTTGGTGAAGACAAACCTCAATTTCCTATATTATTTTTGAGATGAACAAACAGAAATGTGCCCTCTATATATTTTGTATAGAAATTTCCTCAGTCGTGAATTTCTGCTCTTTGAAAGATAACTAGCTCTAAAATCTGGGCTGAAGAAAGAGGGGGGGAAAGCCATTCCTCAATGAAAAAAAGTTATCAAAATTTCATCCTACCAAGATAAATCAAGTTTTGTGGGGCCTATCAGACTACCTGTTCACCAGCATCACAAAGAACTGAAACACACCAATTGCTTCACTCTTATTACTTGGTTATCAGAAAAAAAAAAAGTTCATTAACTAAATATCATCATATAAAACCAGTCCTTTATCTTCCTTCCCTGACCCATACATTATCAACACAGCAGGCATGGACCATGAGCTGAGAAAAGAACAAGCCCCACTCAATTCACCCCTGATGAGGGTGAAACCCCAGGACAAAACAGGTCACAGGACAATCAGAACAAGTAGCACTTCTTTACAGAATATCCCCCATTATGGTTTTAGCCTTTACAGAATATTCCCCATTGTGGTTTTAGCCTTTACAGAATATTCCCCATTATGTTTTCAGCCTTTCCCAGCAACCTGGAACCGAGTGCTATCCCTCACCTCCTCATACCAGCAGAACACAAGGAAAAAGGAACACTCATTTTGCTCATTCTCTGGTTTGCTGCCACCAGCTTTGAGCAGTGATACTTGCTTGTCCTTGTCCTGTCTCCCCCCTTACAAAAATTATGATTTTTCCATGACCTTAGATATTTCTAGGTTTTTGGAGGGGCTTTTCTTTCTAAATTCTCTGCACTTAGAAGTTATCTTCCACAATCTGGGCAGGCACAGGTACAAAAATAAAAAAAACAAACCCAGTAACATTAGCAATCCCCACCACCACCTGAATTTGAATCTCAGTTGTATTTGGCTTAGTTTACAACTAACTAACCCAAAAAAACTAGAGAGAAAACAAGAAAAAAGAGGGGAAAAACCCCAAAAGCAATAAATCCTACTGACTTTGCTCCTCCAGCCCAGCCACAGGAACAGGCTGGTGACCTCCAGTTTATTCCCACACAGACTTAAGCATTTTCTTCCTGGTAATTTTATCTACATACAACTTTCTAGCTGGTGTCAAGCAGCTTCAAAAGGGCTCTTTTATGACTGCTGGAAAAGACAAAGCAAAACTCAGGCTAACAACTGCCTACAAGCTTTGATGGGAATGAGATGATTTTTTTTCAGGAAATATCTGTATGGAAAAAGACCCTTTGAAAAACAAAATCAGATTTACTTGGACTAAGCAAACTTTAGTTAATTAGTTGAAGTAAAAATAAAAATGTGTTTTTAAAGATAAAACCCCACCTAATTCAACTGTTTATTAAGAATGTAATGAAGCAATCACCAAACATGAGCAGGGACTGCTGAAATTGTGGTTCCTGGCTGCAGCCTTGGGTGGAGAGACAGCACCAGTAGAAAAGGGCCTGCTGCCCCGTGAGGTAGCCTGGATCCTGCTCTGCAGTCAAACTCACTTCCACATTTACTGCACTTTCCATAGGATGGACCTAAGAAAAATTCTGCTTTTGAACGATTTCTTTGACTCTCTTTCCATAACTAGTCCTGCAATGTTTTTGTTTCTACAGCAACATGGTTGGGAGTCATTATTTGGGAGGACTGGGAGGCAACAGCTCCATGCACAGGAATTAAACTAACCCTTTCCAAAAAATCCTAGCAAGAGAAAATCTTAGGTATAAAAATCCTGAGCTGCAGCACACGCCCTGACAAAGACTTTTACAACATTAGAGAAAGTGATACACGATATAGAATATCTCCTAGAGTCACTTTGATGTGTTGCATTATATTTGTATTATATTTCTATTGTAAATATAATTATACATCATTTGTATTATATTTATATTTAAATAAAGTATTCTTATTTAAATGTTGCCCAAATTTTAATAGGGGTGAAATCACAGCAGCAGCCCTAAGTCTTGCCTCTGACCACGACCTCCCCACCTTCATCTCCACACAGCCCTGCCTGCAAAAGCTTCCACTGTCTGCAAGTTCCATTGCTCCTGTCCTGACTTTTACTGAGGCCACCAGGAAGGTGACACAGAGTGACAAACATTGTGGTGACTTTTCTCTGATGATCACATTAGCTTGGGATATATTTTTAGGAAGCAAAGAGAGCAAAGCCCCCAAATCACTCTAGCAATTTTCTGCTGGATATTTCTCAGGGATAAAAATAAAATTTAAAAATCAAACCCCCAGCCCAGCACACCTTTTGCACAGAAAATGCAACATTTTCCAGCAACTGCGACTCCCAGCTCACCACATTTCACCTGGTGCTTAAAACCCCACTCAGTTGTGCATTACCAGGGAAACATGAGGGTTTGTGCATCCACTTTCATTTCCACAACAACTCCTCTAGGCTTACAGCTGTTAGTTTTTAACTCTTCAAGTCTTAAACCTGCCTTTTAAAGGTCGAGCTAAAGTAGCCAGATGTTATAGAGAAAACTCTGTTGCTGCAGCTCCTGCAGGTGAGATCCCCAGAATCTAGCAAATTCTTCTTCACTCTTAAAAAACGGAATGCATAACAGAAAAAAGGCACAAATGCTTTTGAAAAGCTGCTGCCTTCAGAGAATGCCCTGATTTCAAAAGCTGAGTTCTCATTTCACAAGCCAGCAGTCCAATCCACATTCTGGCCCTCCAGAACACTGGTTTTGACACGCCCTATGAAGAACCCCAGGCTGGCTCTGGATGCTTTTCCCACTCCAGAGCAGTCCAAACTATTCCAAACAGAGTGGGCTTGGGGGTTGTTTTAGGGATGGGGTTTTTTGTTGTTTTTTTTTTTGTTGTTGTTGTTTTGTTGTTTTTCAAATAATTTTTGTGCTAGAAAAACACCAGGTGGCTTGTGCAAGACCACCTCCTCAGTACCTACCTGCTCCTGTGGCTGGCTGTGAGAGCAAAGCCAGTAGGTTTTATTGCTTTTTTGGGGTTTTTTTCCTCTTTTTTCTTTTCTCCTCTCTCTATTTTTTTTTAATCTATTTGCCAAGCAGAGTCATTTATCCCCTATTAGATAAAGTATAATAGACTGTACCAAAAGGGTCACTGGCCTTCCATTTAATGATATTGCCAGCACCAATCTCCATTTTCCCGACAGTGTCCCTCAACACAGAATAAATGGCTGATCTCTTCACAATAACAGCTGATTTCTCTTTATTAAGCTAAAAAGGTCACCATTTTCTACGGCTGGGCCGCCCTGCACTATTGATAATTTTATGCATAAACAAATGGCAAATTTGTGCCACATAAATATGCATTAGCAATTACTTTTTCCTTGGGCAACGCTCGCCGCATGCAAATGTGTCCCTCACAGGGCCTGGTGGCTTTTGTTTTAGCTCTTGAACAGCCAAACAAAAGAGCACAATAAACAGTTTAAAAATTGCCAATCAATAGGAAATGCAAATGCAAAGGTAAATGGCAGGAAACTTGCCCAAACAAATAAAACTAAAAAAAAAAAAAGAAAAAAAAAAAAAGCCAAACAAAATTCATGCAAAGGAATACAGAAATAAATGGAAAGGACTCTCTCTTTTCTCCCCGCTCTCCAGCTCCAACTCTGTTTTATTTCTTTTTGATAGAGACATGGTTAAGGTCCTCTTTGCACTGAACCCACATGGAAGCACCTACAGTGTCCACATGGGCTGGGTATGTTTTGGGCTGGACCCACACTGGCAGGCTAAGGAGGCAAAAGAAGAAGGATGTCTGCAAAAATTCCTAGTGGATCCATGGCTCAGCTTCTCCTGGCTGCAAATTTCCATGAAAGATCTTTAAAGAAATGCTACATTTGAAGGAATCACTGCAAAAAGCTTCAGCATCTTCTGTAAAGAGTGATTTGGGATTTTATTACTGGGGAAGTGCCCAGAAAATACCAAGCTATCTGTAACTACATCCAGACATCTGTAGTGACTGCCTAATAAATGTTGTCACTTGAGAAAGTTGAACTCCATATAATTTCCCTTACCCCAGGGACAGAGAGCTGGATTTTGCCTTGTCTGATCCTTGGAGTGCTCAATTCTGACAGCAAGTCAGAGCTGTGTGGAAGAGGCAGCACAGAGGGAAAGCATCAGAGCCAGACACTAAATTGGTCTGACCACAGAAGAGCAAAGCTGACAATTTCAGGAGAACTGATGATTCCTTGGAATTTTCCCCTCCTGCAGAGGACAGAGTGTGACACAGGCAGTGATCATTGCTGTTTGCAGGAGGCAAGGAGCCCAGCTCAGGGATGCAGGAACACACACTGGGCACACACTGATGCTGAGGCCACCTCCACCTCTCAGCCAGGGGAGCTGCCTGCTGTCCACACAACTCCTGAGGCAGGAACTTGCTTTTCACCACTCAGGTGAAAAGGGAGAGCCAGCACTGTGAGCTGCACCTCAATCTACAAATGGTTATAAGGAAAAGCCAAACTTAAAATATGCAGGCTTCTGGTCTTAAAAAAAAAGCACCAAAAAAACCCCTAAAAAACACCCCCCCAAAAACAAACAAAAAGCCAAGCAAACAAACAAACAACAAACAAAAACAAGCAAACAAACAAAAAACCCCCAAAACCCCCCAAAAAAACCAAACCAAAAAACCCCACTCAAACAAAACAAACAAAAAAAACCCCAAACCCCAAAAAAACCCCAAAACCCAAATGCCCCAACAAATCAAACCTAAAATATAATTTAGTCCAACAGAAATTGAAGAGACTAATCATGTGCTCCAAGTGTTTCCCATATAGGGCACATCACACAGCAGGTAACCCACATACACAAATTTGTCTGATGTTACTGTCCAAGGGTTTTATTTTTAGCAAATGGGAATGTTCCTGTCAATGTAAGCATTCAGCAGCAATCCTACGTTTTTCCCACCCAATCAGCTGTCATGGAATGACAATTTCACAGAATTCATTTCCATGAATTATACTAAAAATCAACAAGCCGATAAATATAATTTTTTTGCCAGTTAATTCAGTTCATTTCTTGCCTTTCACTTCCCCTGGTTCTGGCTTGGATGACTTCCTGACACCACTTTGTGGCAGGGCTTTTGATGCTGATAGAACCTGATAGAAGTGTTAAAGGCTACAGTGGCAATTTTATTTAAATTATTCTCTTTCTAAGGGCACTCTTACACATGGTCCAGTACAGGATGAGCTGCACCAGGCACAGGACAAGACATGCCCTCCAAAAAGAAATTCCTCATTTTAGGCTTTTAGCCAAGAGCACTCCCACACCAGTAGCACATTTCAGCCACAAATCCACAACTTGCAGCTTCTCTAAACGGCGCTAAGATGATCAATTCCACATGGCACATATGTGAGATTTAGAGAAACGCCCTCTTGCCCCCTTGCCATCAACCTTCTTTGCTCTGCTTTGCCCCTGTCATGCACCAAGAAAAAGAAAATATTGGTAACAGCACCTGGTGCTCTGGGTAAGTGAAGGCTCACCCAACTGCATCCCCACCAAAGGGAGCATCCTCAGTTGAACTCTGCCTTCTCCAGCTGCCCTTGGAGCTGCTCCTTAGACATGCCAGTGCTGTCCAGGGGTACCCACCTGCCAGCAGGCTCTCTGCAAATCCCAAAGCCTTCAGAAATCACATCTTGCAGAAATTTGCATCCCACTTTGTTAAGCTGAACGTGATTGAAAGACCCATGGTTGCACACAAAGTTCTCCTGAGGTCACCAAGAGAGTGAAAAAAGGCATAAGCAGGTATGCTAAAGCAAGATCAAATAAATTGTTTAAATGTCACTGCAAAGGTAGTTCTCACGAATGTCTCTGTGGCCAGACTACTGCCATTAACACAGTTAGAAAGTCTGTAATAGGAAGGAAATTATTACTACATAAAATATTCCTACAAAGAGAGACTGCTGCAGAATTGAAATGAAAAGATGTAGCTCAATCTGTTAATGCCCATCCCACATGTGTGAATGTGATGAGCAGTGGAGAATGAAATGCCTGTTAAATCTCTGCTAACAAGGGTATTTTAAATAGTATACATGGGTCCTTCTGTATTGCTTCCATGTCTTAACAAAATCTGATAGGGTTATCCATGCTAAACCCCAAAAGTAGCAGTAGCACTATCAAAACAAGACCTCCAAAGAACATACCAAGAGATGGCCATTTTCTACAACAGTGGGTGGAGTTGTTTTTGTGAGAAGGATGCAGCTCAAGAGAGTGAGAGAGGAATAGAGAAGAAACTATTTTTGTCAAATTCAAGCTCTCTCTCCCAACGATTTCAGCTTTACTCTTGTTTTCTAGCCCCCATTTCCAACAACAGTTATTGTCACTAGTGGTTAAAAGAAGTTTTTATTTAAAAAAAAAGAAATGAGCACTCACAACTACAGTCTTCATAGAAACATGCTTTTAATATCAAAGATTGCAATTATTTTTTTTTAACAGCTTTCCTGGAATTTTTTAAAGTTAAAGCTTTCTGGCAAGAACGAGTTTCTTTAAGAACTTTAATACTGCACAGAGCTGTCATTGATAGTGTCCAAATGCTTATTTTGTATATTTTTATATGGTTATACAGTTGGGAAAAAGGCAACTAGATGACAATGCAGATGCTGACACATCTGCAGGAGGCTTTTAGAATTTAGCCACATACCCATTCTTCCCTTGATGCCGTGTTATTAGATCATTACACACGTGCACACACACACCTGAGGGTACCCAAAAGCAACGAATTTCAAGTTTTACAGATAAATCCTACCTCCTCCCCCTCCCCAACTAAATATTAGCACTTCAAGATGTGTCCCTAATGCAGCTACAGCCCTCCTCTTTGATGCTGCATTCTTCTCCCTTCAGTTCATTGCTTTCAGTTGTTTTGAATTGGGAAACATCAAAAACTGTCAGCAAGAATTTAGCGTGAATTACTATCAGAAAATTAGTGGGGTTTTTAATTAAAGAAAATGTGATGTTTTTGTTCTCCAAATCTCCTCCTTCCTCTTCTCTCTCCACCCCAAGAATAATCAAAATGTGCTTCTGTAATCAATCTATGTCTGAAAAGTAAGCTGGATTCCTTCTCTTTCCTTCATATTCACTACCAGTAATAGCTCCATGATTAAGACTCAGCTGACAGTTCTCATGCCACCGAAGCTGAAAAAAATCCAGCTCACTCCTCCAGGAGCTGAATTGGTCCTGCAAGGAGGGGAGGGGAGGGGAGGGGAGGGGGGAAGGAGCACGGGCAGATAAACACATCTGATCGGGAGGCACCCACAGCCAGGCAACACCCCTGCTCAGAGCCACCAGAGCACCCAACCCCAGCCTCCCAGCAGAGAGCAGATTTAAGCATTCCACTCAAAATAGTAGGGAAAATTTCTGAAGGTTTCCATATGAACCCGGCAGAATTGACCAAGCGCATCCATCTGTTCGCTTTCGTATCGGCAATATGCACGCTGCCAGGATGGGACCTCTGCTGGGGCAGGGCCCTGGGACTGCAATTACATCTGCCACTTCCCTGCTTTACAGCAGCCTCAGCAGCAAAGCAGCAATTGCTTTTTTTTTTTTTTTTTAAAGCCTCAAAATAGCATCCTGAGGAAACACACGAGAAAATGACTATTTCTACATTTCCTCCCTTTTCTACCTGATGACTTTGCCTCAGTACCTAATATTAATATCAAATGGGATGTTCTGAGCTGAGAAACATGGAAGCATTTCAAGAAGGCTTTTTTAGTGTCTCATTTCCATCTCCTTAGCTCAGAAGGGACTATTTCATAAGCAAATTTGAACACCTTCAAGCAACTCATGATGAGAGTATCCCGAATCAAATTAGTCACCTTGCCTCTATTAAAGTGGCAAAGCAGCAAATCCTCATCCCTCCCTGCAGTACATAATCACCAACACAACAGGCAGAGCAGAACCTCCAAATATGGCTGCACCTTACATACTCCAAACCTGAATTACAGAACGCAGATTACTTTTGAAAATTTATATTGCTGATGGTGTCGCCTATTTCAGCTAAGAGTTTGTTTCTTTTTCTGATGCAAGCATGAAAATCTGTTTGCTCGAATGCAAAGCAGCCCTTCCTACTTTAGCAACAGTGGGACATGCAACAAATCAGCCCAGAAAAGGCAAAGGTAAATTCCCTAAACCTCTGGAGTAGTGGTTTTCAAAGGACTGAGTTCCAAGCAGTTGTGGTAAGGCCCCTGTTATGTTCTTTGCTTTTTTCTCTAAATATCCAGCATATCAGCAGGAATCACTCCAGCACTGATCAAACCTCTTCCACCACCATTGGAAACATCATCATCTTTGTTCTGGTTGGCCTAATATATAGTGAAAATAATATATTATATATATAAGAAAATTATATATATATATATATATAGGTATATATATATATATAAAAGAAAATTATATATATATATATAATATATAAGTATATATTTTTATATATATTATATAAGAAAATTATATATTTTATATATAAGAAATTAGTATATTATATATTATATTTATATATATTATATGTAATATATTTATATATTACATATATAAATATATAATATATATTTATCTATATTATATATAAATAATATATTTTATATAATAATATATATTCTATTATGTTGTATATAATATCTAGACCATAGAATATAGACCACAGAATATATCTATAAGATAATAAATGCAGCATCCAACACACAAGAACAGTTAGTATAAAACTTGAACAAATGAACTGCTTGGCTTCATACATTGCCATTCATGACCTGAACCACACCTTTTTTTTTTTCTTTCTTTTTTTTAAAATCACTCTCACTGACACAGCTTAAATCATCCTTGGATGACCTTGAAATGTGCACGGAGGAAATCATCTCTTGCCCTTTGCAAGCAGCCATGGGAATGCTGCCCAAGGCTGAGGAACAGGGAGCTCTCAATTCACCCACAGGCAGCAAAGACTTGCTGAAAATCACTGCAGCAGCCTGAATGGCCTGCTAGGCTGGGCATGCTCCCCTCCCCGTGCCAGCCTGCTGCAGGAGCCTCTTCCAGCAGCTCCTGTGAGTCACCAGGGCTCCCAGGTTTTGCACTGGGAAGCGCTGCAGAGGCAGGGAAATAAATGTCACACCCTTCTGTTTGCTGCCAGACTGCAAAGGCAACTGAACTCCATGCAAGGACCTAAAGCACAGCAAAGCACACAGACTGAAGAAATGCAGTGATGGGCTGGCAGGAGCTGAGGAGAAACAAGTTTGGGTGAAGATGAGAAGGACAAAAATTAATCTAGAACATGCCAAGACTGCCAGAGGGCACTACCCTCCCAGCTGGGAGTTACTGCTGGATTTCTGACTGAGGGACTCAGCCCCCTGCTGCTGCCCACAGCTGGCAGAAACCAGCAGGACTCCCTGAGTATCTGTAACTGATGACCTAAGTGAGAGGGAAAGGGTGCTAGACCTCTACAGCATTTTCAGTTTAATACTATAAAATTTCTGGTGAAAAAATATTGAGCCAAAGTGAGCATCCAAGAAAAGACTGTGCTCTAAGATTTCACAATCATTCCTTATTTAGCTGCTGGAAGCCCAAGCTAGGATTCAGTTTTGTGCATACATACTGCAACACTCTCTCATTATAGCACCAAATTCCAGTTTTTCCAGGAGAGTATCACCCCAGAAGAGCCAGCTCTGGGAAGGAACATGAGTTGCATATTACAAAGTTGTCTGCTGGACCATGAACTCATTTGTTTTGGTACTGGAACACAAGAACTGAAGGCAGCAGGGATTTGCAAGCCAAAAGGAGGACAGCTCTGCAGGAATCCAAAAACCTGCAGGAAGCCCTTTGTGTCCATGTCCCACCTTCTGTCCTGCTGGACCTGAACACAGACTTTGCTGCATCTTGCACTCAACTGATGCTTTATTTTAGAGATATGAGCAGCTACCATGAAGTGAAACCAACGCTTTGAGAAGTCAGATCAGCCCCAGGTGCATTTAGAAGCCCATCACAGGAGTTCCCTCCTTCCACATCAAATGGAGGCACCTCTGGGGACTTGCACAGGGAATTTAATTCCAGGTGAACCCTGCATTTCCTTCTCTCTGCTGGCTGAACAGAGGCTGAAGTAAGATTTCTGCTCTTCAGTTATCATCATGGAGAGCTGACAGAAAAGGCAAAGTGTGGCATTCACACTCTCTGAACAGAGAGACAATTCTCTCTCCCAGGATCTTTCTGGGGAAGGCAGTGAGAAGCTCAGAGAAGAGAAAATTCTTATCTTCACTCTCTGCTCCTGTTGTTTGGCACATGTAGAATGTGCTGTGGAGATTGTTTACCAAAAAGAGTTTGTTAATTGGATTCTGCTGATGATTATTTAGACTGATTGGCCAATTAGGTCAAAACTGTGTGGTGGCTGTCTCCAGACAGTCACGGGCTCTTCTTTGGTAGGGTACAGTATCTCTTTAGCACAGTACTGTATCAGTGTAATGTGGAATAGCTTCATAAAGCATCTCTTCAGCCTTCTCAGTCATGGACCCAGAGCACCTTATTCCCCACACTGGGGTCATCCTGCATCCATAGCTAAGGACAGGTATCCACCTGGGACCAACCACCCCATGGGAAGCCAACCCTTCCACAAGTCTGCACCAGGCCAGTGTGGAGCCTGGGCTGTCACAGGGCTCTGGCCTGCCTGGTGCACAGCAGCATCACTTTGGAAGAAGGGCAGAAAAGACCTTTTCTTTCCTCAGGGTTCCCCTAAAACAGGTGGCAAGGCCACAGCTCTGGGTATGAAAGATCAGACACTTTCACGATATCCAGAAACTCCCTAAGGCAGATAAATATTCAGAGTTAAGCAGGCTTCAGTGGACTGGATTGCTGCCAGGATTTAGGATGACTGTGGCTATACAGGTAGAATTTGACTGAACTGTTTTCTTCCCCTTCAAAAACTTCCCTCATCTGTAAAACAGAGTACTGCCAAGATAATGTTGGGAGAATCAATTAACATCTTTACAACATCCAGATAACAGTGATAAGCATCACAGAGGAGGCTATAGGAAGTTATTAATTTTTACATCTATTGGTTATGCCAATAATATTACAGAATTTCTGGTTTTAAGCTGGGGTTTGAATGTGTACAGAATATGCCTGCCACAGGGACACACAAAAAGGATTAAGAAAAATATGGAATATCTTCTCATTCTGTCAGCACTGCCATTTCAGTGGTCTGATATGTGATCATGTAATTAAAGACTGTATCATAATGCATATGCACAAAGGGGCTGAATTAAGGTTGTGCAGGCAAATCTAATTCTGGCATTTCCTATGCTTTGAGAGCCTGACTTCACAATCTTAGTGTTCATTTACCCACATTTCTGTGTGCAACACCATCCACTGCAGACATGTGTGGGGAACACCTTCCCATTGCTGCTCCCTCTGATTTTGGGAGATAGCTTTTTATGAGCACACACACGTTGCAAAAGCAGGACAACACAGAGCCCTGTCCCCTGACCATCCTCCCTCCTGGCTCATGGCATTGCTCACTGCCACTGATTTATCTAACCACAAGAACAAACAAATCCCTTGTTCACATGTGCTAGCTCAGTTTGGTTTATCCTCAGGGAAAAGCACCATTTCTCCCCTCTTACAATTTCAGTATTTTCTCTTCTTCCTGGGCACAACTTCCATTCCAGCCTTGCAGAACTCACAGAGAGAGCTCCATTAAGGCACAGTGCTCTCTTGTCACACTGCCTGTTTGTCTGCCAGCCTCTGGCCAGGCACTGATGCTACTTACCCAGTTCCTGGGTGTTCAAGCCTGCCACTGTGTGCCCTCCCAGCCCCTGGAGCACTGATCCCAGCTGGGATCCTGTAACACACAGGTGCTTTTGCCAGCTGAGCCCCAGGGAAGATGCTTCACTCCCAGGCAGAAGATGTGCCAGCTCAGTCCACATGCACCCAGTCACTGTCCATCTTTGTCACTCACTGATCCCTCTGACACACCTTTCAGAACAAGCCCCAAACCCTCACAAGATCAGCATTAAACACCACCACCCTGCAGGGAGAAGCAGGTGCTCTCAGGTAAGCTTTCCCTGCAGCCCCACGTGCTCCTTCAGGCTTTTGCAAGTGTTCTCTGGTGTACAAACACTGCACTGCTGCTGTACCTCGTGAGGCAGGTGAGCATGCCCTCACTGAAGGAAAAATCACCCTGGTTTGCACTAATGATAGCCACAGTGAACTCCAGGACTGAAATAATGGGAATTTCCTCTTGCACAGTTTCATAAAAACAACATTGAGCACTCACAGGCACTAAAATCACCTTGAATCTGAGCTTCCTGAGAGGCAGTTTGCAGTCTCACACAGTTAACAGTCTAGATCCTTTCCTCCTCCTCACACCAGTTTTCTCTCTCAATTTCATAGAATACAACCTACAGTTGTCCTAGAATTTCAGAAAGTGATAATTTTCTGTAGAGGTAGTTTATCTGACATTGGGCCTATAGCACAGGAGGGCACTTGTAGCTTCTAATCATCTCCTCCATCTGTTCACCATAAGCAATGTTGATCTTCAAATTACACAACCTACACAATCCTGAAGGAGTCTCTTGCTTTCCGGGAGGACAATCTGCTCCTTCCCTCACTGCAGCCTGCAGGATCCTCTCTGCCGTGCTCAGGGAGAGCAGGAACATCCCAATCCACCCCAAACGACCTCCACAGGCTGAATCAGCCCACCAGAACAGGCAGGAGCTGCAGCTTCCCACCTGGGGAAGGACACTGAGATGCTTGAGCCCATCCAGAGTAGGGCAAGGGGGCTGGAGAGGGGCTGGGAGCACAAACCCTGTGAGGAACCCCTGAGGGAGCAGAAAAGGAGACTCAGGGGACCCTGCCTTCAACCTGCTAGCTCCAAACACACCCCACTTTAAGAGCAATGCATTAAAATGAAATAAACTTAAACCCCAAGTTTCAACACTTCCTGCTGACTATGCTGCAGCACTTGCGAGCTTATCCTCTTTCAATATTTTAATTATTATTAATTAATGCACAGAAAGTCTTCCAAGCCCAGTAAGACCATAACTTACAAATATTCCAGCACTGTTAGGCAGAGACCAAGTTCCACTGCAAATGCTTGTACCTTTTCTGCCTTTAATGGCAGAAAGCAGAAAGAGAAAGCAGCAACTGGCAAGAACTTCAGGGAGACAAAAATGAGTTTTCCAATAGGTAAGAGTGTGGATATTGGAGTGGAAAACAGAATAAAAGCTCAGAAATAAGTGTGAGAAGCTTGAATGCTGTTGTGGAAGGCAAGGGGAAGCACTCAGATATCGTTAACTGTGGTGGGATGTCTCTGTGTGCCAGGGATGCTGGTGGCAATACAATTAATATTCCAGGAACAAAAGCGAAAGGAAGTGGGTTTCAGTGTGGTTTTTAACTCAGGACCCTGAGGGGAAGGTATTAGCTCAAGCCTGGAACAAATCTCTGGAAATTAATGATAAATCAGACAGAGGGGTCAATGTATTACAAGGGACACATCTAAAGCCATTATTTTATAACAGCTGATGGCAATAGCTGCTCAGGAGGGAAAAAAATAAAATGCTGATTTTACAGATATTTGGAGGGGGGGAATTAGCACTCTAGGGAAAAAGGGCAGGAAAGATGGCAGGATACAAAGGTCCACCAAGATTTATTGAAAACCAGAGGGGAAATGTAAGCTAAGGGGAATGAACATCCAGTGCACACAAAACAGACACCACAAAACACAATGATCAGACAGAATGCGAACACGGCCTCTATTAAATAAAAATAAAACCAAAATTTTAAAAAAGGCAGCTCACCAACAAGACCAAAAGCATCACTGCAGTCCAAGAGTGAAGGTGGCAGAGCCCTGTGATTCCAATCACAGCTCAGCCCTACTGAGTAGACATTCCCCCCTGCCTCCTCCTGACTACCACTGGCTAGGTAATAGCAAGCTTAATACATCTGGATTTATGATTAAAGAGTACTTAGAAAAGATTGATTTGCCCTGCCCAACAGCAAACATGAATAGCCTGGAAAAAAGAAATAAAGGGTTAGAAATCACCCAGACTTCAGAAGACATGAAAAGGGACAAAAGTACTGGCCTTAGTGGCTTTTATTTGAACAGAATAAGTCCACCCCCAACCTTCAGATTACACACCCCTTTGTACCAGAGGCAGGATAATAAAATGCTGTGTAGAATGATATCTACATGAGTCTTGCCCAAGAAGAAATTATTGAATGCATAAACAAACTTTTCCATCCTTCTATGCCTTGCATGCTGCACTCCTTAAACACATGCATCAGTGCTAAAAAAACTTCAGTGGAACAGGTTAAAACACATTCATGGGGCACCACACTCTGTTATTTACTTGTCAAACATCACATCCACTCAAGAGGGGCTGGCTTTCAGAGACGTCAGATAATACTGAATGTCAGAATCTAGTTCGTAATAAGTGGTATCTGAATGCAACAAGCCATTACACCACTAAGCATGAAAATCTCCTACTCAGTGCTAATCAAAATACATAAAAGGTGCTGAATCTTGGCACCTGGAAGAGGAATTAATCTGTTTCCTGAATCCAGGCTCGAGAGTGCTGCCACTGCCGGTGCCAGCATCCAAAATTCCTGCACTCCTCCTGACACGAGGGGGGCTGTCACAGCCATCCTGCTGGACTGACACATGCTGACCACAAATCAGAGGGAGATGTCAAGTATTCTCTACCAGCCAGCTGTCCACAAAATAAAACGCTGCAGCTCTGTTGATGGAAAGGGAGGGCTCAGCTGCTCGTTTGCTGAGTGATCTTCAGCTTCCTTTGGAGAGGGAGCCCAGCAGCTCCGAGCTCTGCCATCCCCCACCTATCATGTGCTGCAACAGCCAGGACTCCATCCTAAGCAGCTGTCAACTCAACGTTTTCAAGAGCAACAAATTCATTAAAATTGTGTAATTATGGCTGAAACTTTCCGTGATGCCCAGGACATTTAATCATACGGCTCGGTTTCAAATCAACCAAGTCTCCAATACTTCAACCAGTCTCAAAAAATCCAGACTATAGAGCTGGATATTTGTCAAATGCCACAAATTATTCAGATTATTAAAAAGGTCTTATCCTTAAATTACTCTTCTACTTTTGAAATGCAGATCCCATAGTAACAAAACTTCAAGAGAAAAGAATTCAGAAGAACAAAATTAAAAAGGACTACACATGGTATGATACAGATCTTGCAGGAGAGATCAGATGCTAAAAATTAAACTGCACTGGGAACCAGCACTGGTACATTAAAATCAAACTAAGCAAAAATCCCATTAAAACCCCTCGACTTTCACAGGTACACAGCAGCAGAAATACTACAGGTCACAACCTGAGGCACCAATTTTATTGGAGTTAGCCAAAAGCACAGAACAAGCCCAACTTGGAGGGTGAGAAAACACAAAACAAAGTTTATGACCATTTCTTCAACATTTGCATCCAAATTACAACTGTCCAAACAAACCTCCAGTTCCTCATGTCCCTTTTAATTTGCAGCACGAACATTTCCTGCAGTCCAACAACCTGCTTTGCCCAAGCACTGAGCACTAAAATTTCCTATTAGAAAAGTCCATGGCACTTCTCATTATTTATTTCCTCTTAAACTCAAGTAGAAATCATTATGTAAAATTTCATTTTTGGAAAGGATAAAATATACCCGAGACAAGCTGGGGTAAAATAAACTGGCAGTTACCTGCAGCTGCTCATGGGTGTATGAAACATTAGGGAAAACACAGGAGATGGAATTTAACGTGCAAAGTGAAGGCAAGACTGCCAAAGGTAAGTGGGGAAAAAGCATATTACACGGGGTTTGCATTTTCTCCCATCAACATCACTGCAGGGCATTGGATGTATATGAGACAAATATCTGCAATTCCTGCACAGAACCAAATGTTCCCGGTCCCTGCTCACTGCTGGTGCCACACTCAGCAGCACGCAGCCCATGGAGCTGACACAGCCTGGCCAGTCCCTGGGCTGCTCCTGGGGACCTTCCCTCGGCAGAGCTGGCTGCAGTGCTCCCTCCTTTCCCTCCCTCCTTCCTCAGGCAGCCTCCTCTCAAAGCTCAAACAGAAGCCACCGGTTTCTCCTCGCAATCTGATTGTCAATTTGCACCTCAGCAATGGAAGGCTGGAACTCCATTGTTTTGTTAATTGTCAATTTGCATCTTTGAAAGGTGTTGTGCATTTTCTTCTTTTGGCGGGTTAGGACTGATTCTGTATGTTAACATGTATGTGGGTGGTTTGGGTAAAAAAATGTTTTCTTTTGGAATGCAGTTTCTTTTAAATGTGCTGCTTTAGTTCTTTTCTTTCGCTGAGTTTTCTTGGACAATCTTGTTGCAAAGCTAGTAGGGACTGCTCTGCCTAAGAAAGAGCTAAGAGGACAAAGCTTTCCCAATTGGTTTGTAGAAGTTTATTTCAATGTAACCCTCTAAAAAAGGAAAAATCATGAAGGAATATTTGGTTACACTTTCCACTTATGATAAACAATCAGTGAGCTCCTGTGACTGCCAGTCTTTGGACTCAGCAGCCACAAATATTTTTTCCCAAATAAAATTCCTTTTACTCCTGCAAAGCCCCTTTCCTGTGTTAAGGATGTATGAATTGATTGATTCACGAACAGTCCAATTGCTAATTAGATTTCAAATGCAGGATGGTTGGAGACAGGAGCTTTCCAAAAAAACTGCAAGCTGCAAATGAAGAGGTGGCCAAAGTCACTCCTGATGAACAACAGGGAAGGCCTCATCTGCATGGAAGGAGGTTTTAAAATCCTCCAAGCTACAGAAAGTAGGAAAATCATAGAAAAAACCAGACTTAGGAATGGATTCTGAATTCTAGAATGGTTTGAGTTGGAAGGGACCTTATAAAATCATCTAATTAGAACCTCCCTGTCATGGGCAGGGAAACCTTGCTGTGCTACAGCCCCATCCAGCCTGGCCTTGAGCACTTCCAGGAACAGGGAATAATGCTGAAGGGAGAGAAGCAAGCAGAAATTCCTGCTCAAGTATCAGACAGCCACCAGGACAAACACTCAGCTGAGACTACAGTCTGTCCAAACTCAGAAAAATCAGAAACAATAACCCCAGGAAGATATAACAGGACAGAAAGTCTCAGTTTCACAGAGTCCATGGGTGATTATCACTTTCACCTAAAGCTGGGCACAGAATGGGGAGTGAGGAGGACTATCAGAAAGTGAGGGATTGTCCTTGCACACTTCCCAGTGTTTCACTTCAGGTCATGTTATTTTCCTATGCTAGGATTCACCAGTGCAAACTTAATCTGCCAGCAATTTTCAACTGGGACTACTTAAAAAAAAAATACACCAACCCATTTTGAAACAAGCAAACAAGAATGAAACAAGCTGGAAATCCTGACCACAGGATCTCCTGCTGAGCCACAGCATCTCACAGAGCTCAAACCTCACAGAAGATTCTGAGATCAAAAGGGGAGAGTTCATGAAATTTCTATTACTAGTCCTTAAGAGATGAATCCGAGCTCTACTGGCAAAAGTATCTCAAGTAACAGACTTGCACACTCTTTAACTCTGTGCACAGCTGCAGGTCCTGGCCAGCCCTGAGCACTCAGGACCTGCAGAATCAGGACCCAAATCAGTTGTGCTCTCTCAGCTTTTACTTCCAAAGGAAGCTGGAAAGCAGGTTGAGAGGAACTGCAATGCTCAGTGTGTGTCAAAGCCATATAAAGGAGCAGGAAAGTGTTTTATTACCCACACTGGAAAACATTCTCAGTTTTACAGACTTCTCCCAGCAAGCTGAGACTTGTTATAATGCCCACCAGCTATATGCTTGTGAAGATCAAGGACATTTATGCCCATGGTACCAGAAGAAATATGTGTGTCCAAAGAACAGGAAGAGAAAGTGCCTCTGGCTTTGGGGAAGTCTCTGTCATCAAACCAACCTGTTTTACCTATAAAAGTAGCCCCAAAAGTTAAAAGACTGTCTAAGTTTGAGCCCTGGATAGTTGGAGGGGTGAGTGAAACATTTAACTCGGTTCTGTTCAATCACTGAAGAAAAAAGAAACAAAAACAGAATAATAACCAAAGCCTCATTTTAAGTAAGTTATCACATTTTTAGTAAATTAAAATTTAGTCAATTACAGGTCCTGTAACTGGGGTTGAAATGTTACAAAACTGGACCATGGTGGAACTCCTAGAACCTCCTGTTTTCATGCAACAAATGAAAAAAGCTCCTCCCTTAAAATCTTTGGAGCAGACCAGAGTGAAGCCACAAAGACTGGATTTAGACCTAGACTCCCCCACAGTGTCAGGATTTGACTCTCTTTCCTAGAGAGCTCCTTTCCAGTTGCCAGCTGGAGAAAACTTAAAAGACAGGGGAGGTATTGAAAGCCTTCTCCCAAGGAACAAAACAAAACAAAAGCAGACCAAACCAACCACCAAAACCTCCAAAACAGTAATTCAGGATGGATCCAGTCACATGGGCAGATCCACCTAAATCATCTGGACAAGAAGTCCTGCTGACATCCCATTTGGACACTGGAGAAGGAGTAGAGAGACTTTTTAATTGGAACTCACTTGCCCATTCTCTGACGATGGCCAAACACAGGATACAGAGCAAGCAGTGAATTTATACAGAAACAAGCTTCATTATGAAAGGAAAACCTGAGATTTACTGGAATTTTGATACCACAAACACAGATCAGGAGACCCAAAAGCAATTTTGCTGGTGCACCCCTTTATAACAAAAAGAAATCTTTTCCTGTGTGATGGTTTGGTGATCAGACATAGCTTTGCTGTGGGTTTGACCTAAATTTCTCTTAGAAAAGATTAAACACTCAAAACTGATAAGGTGGTGCTTCAGCAAGCTGACATGCCTCACATCCACATATTTAATGATCTCACCTACTCTCCCTGTGCCATGCCCTGAAAAGAAGAGGAGAACCTCCTCAGATGGCCCTGAGCATTCCAGCTGGTGGCATTCCCTGCAGGGACAGCACAGGGAAAGCAAACTGGGCATGGAGGGACCCTGCAATCCTGTGCCAATCCAACAGGTGAAGATAGACAGTGCTCTGACAAAGATACACAGGAAAATCTCTCAAATTCTCCACAGATCAGTTCAGCACTTCCAGGCTGTTTTGGTATCTGGGAAGACATTTCCTGACTCAATGGTGAAGAACCAATAAAAGATATTAACTACTCCTGACCTCTCAGGAACACTTTTCCCTTCAAACAAACAAGACCAAGGATTTCAAAGACCTCTCTCTCCTTTTTTTTTTTTTTTTTTTCCTTTCTCCTCTTGAGACTCCAGACTAACAGTTCAAGTGTTTCCTATTCTCCATGACTTACCCTGTGCCCCACTGCAGGGCAAGGACCCTGCTGTGTTCTCCTCCCCAGAGTAAATGCCAGCTCTGATCTCCACAGAGTGCTGCCCAGGAAACAACAGCTGGATAAAAACCCTCTGGGAATCCAACTCAGCCTGAGGGGAACAGAGATCACCTATTGGAAGAGCCCTGAAAGTCCTCTGAAGGATAAAATTCTGACTTCCTCCCAAAATCCAATACATTTCTAACCATTTCACTATACCAGGAATTTCACCAAATCAGAAAACCACCTGATTTCCATTGCCATCCTTCAGATAAGGATGGACAATAATTCTCCAAGCACCAGAACAAAAGATCAGATGTGGCCAAGCCTGAGAATTTCAGGAGAGCTGTTTTTAAGAAGCGTGTCAGTGCACTGGCAGATCAGAGGCTTGGCTCTGACCTCTGCAGGGATCAGCCCTCCGGAGCAGCACCTCCCTCTCTGCCAGGCACAGCTCCTGCTCTAGCAACAGCCAATCTCCCTGGCAGGGCAGGGGCAGCACTAAACAGGGAGGCAGGGCTGAGCTTTGCTGCTGATGCGCTTTTAAGTCTCGTCAGGGCACAAAAGAGTTGCAGGGTTTGAGAAGAGAAAAGAGAAATAACTGTGCTGCTCTGTCTGCAGCCCCGTTAACACTGCACTGGCTTTGATTCCACTTTTAAAAAAGCCATATTAGTACAGCAGCTCTATTTCAGCATTCTCCTGGCCCAAGCCAGGACAAGACATTTCCAAGATCTGACAGAAGGTGTCTAGAGCACCAGGAGACCAGAGTGAATTTGTTTCCTATTACTTTTTGTTCTGTGGAAAGCTCAGTAAGGCATTACTGTGATTACATCCCCAGTTAGAAGTACTAACTGACTTCTGCTGGCATTGAAACAGCCTGTCAAAGCCAGTGGGAACCTGCCAGAACATGACTTCCACCACTTCCTTTCAGCAGTGCATTGCTCTCCTGTTACTTCGTTTTCAAGTATTTTATGACATCCATGATCTATAGTTAAAAGCCCATTCCTAGCCAAACTCCCAATCAGGAAATTTTCAGTTTATTCTTCTGATGCTTTCCTCTCTTGGATTCACTCTCCTGTGTCTCAGCTCTAGCCTACCAGCAGCACTGACACTCTGATTTATTATGCCTTCTCTGCTTCAGAGAAAGATGAAGGAAACCCTGTGTTCAACATGAGTGGTTGTCCACAAAGTCAACTTTTAACCCCAAAAACCCTGTGTTATCCCAGGAGTAGGCTAGTGAAACATGCACTATTTTAAATAACAACACACCTCTGCCTGCTTTCTCTGCTGTCCTTTTCCCCATTTTTGGGGCACCTAACCCCAAATCCCTCAGCTCCTGCTCTGATGGCAGCTGCCCATTGCACACCCTCCATAACAAAGGTCTCAGTGACATCCCCTCCCTGTGCCCCACCACTGAGGCTCATTCAGAACCCCAAACCCACACTGGCTGTTTGCCTGTTTTCTCTCTTCAGTGTCCATACCCCTCCTTCTCAAACACTTGCCCAGTTATTACATCCCCACTTACTCAACCAGGATCTGTACAAACGAGCAAAACAGGAGGGAGAGGAAGGCAAAACCCCCTGAGATAAACCTCTCCCTGCCCTCCTCAGCACTTACTTCACATCCCCACTTTCCCCACCTGGAGACTTTCTGGGGGCTTGCAGGGAAGAATGTGTTTCCACTGGAGTTCATCTAAGGAACAATCAGCTTAAGCAGTTGTATTCAAATACTATTAATGTTTTCAAATCGACTTCCTATTTTCCTGCTGGAAACCCTGCCAAACACACTCTTCAACAGACACTAAAATAATTTGGATAGTTGATATGCAGTCCAAATTTTTAGTGGAAAACTGCCAGATTTGACATCTGTGAGAAAGTGGGTAATTTTTATTATCCACAGAGAGCATGCACTCCGTCCGATATTTTCTACCTCTACACATCTCTTTCTACTGGAACTGCTTCATGGTTTTACATGATCAATGGGCTGCCAGAAATTATTTAACCCCTTCATTGCTACCAGGACCCAAGACCCCACTGCCACCATTTTAACAGTGCCCATCTTATTTTCAGCAGCAGGGCGTTCTTATCTATTTCCTCTGATCCCTCTAACTACAGCAACACAGATTATTTTTAATTTTCTTTTTTTTTAGGTGGCTTCTTCTGATTGCTATTGGCCAAGTATGAGAAGGAGCCCAGTCTCTTCTAAGGAAAGGGTTAATTCCCTGTTTCCTCTTGTCCCTTTTGCTGGAGAGAGGGTCTCTGAGCACCTGCAGGGGGAAGCAAGGATGGGAAAATGCCTTTGGGAAAGCAAACCTTCCTGCTGAGGAGCCAGCCCAGCTCCAGCCTGGAAAGGTATTTCTGCTTAGGGCACCTTCTAATTTATTAATGGTTATAAATATTTGCTTCTGCCCCTGACAGGTCAGGTCCTCCAGGACACTGAGGTGTTGGAATTGTGGTCATTCACATGAGCATGTAACCTGTGACTTCTAGTGTGACTTCTTCCAGGAAACATCACTTCTGGTCTAGAATGGATCTCACTATCTCATTTGCAAGCTGTAGGAAAAGCTGAATATGAAAAATAAAGAAGAAATAAGATCATATACAGACCTTTTACCACGGTAGAGGTTTTGTTTGTTTGTTTTGGGTTTGGGGGTTTGTTTGTTTTGCTTTCAATAAAACAAGAAAATGCAAGATTTCTGTTTGAATCTGCCTGCTGAGGTTCCTTTAAATAAATGAAAACAAATAGTCCCCAGCTGTCTGGGCTGCACTAAAGCAGCTCATCCTCTGAGTGATTTGTAATGCTGAGATGGTTTACCTCATTCACTACAAAGATTATCAAAGTTCACTTTGTAAGTGCACATGTATATTTTATTTCTCAAAGATTACCAGTTTTCTTCGTATCCCCACCTCATCCTGCTGGGAACAGGTGGCAAAACTCCTGGCACCAAAGCAATCTCAAAACCTACACTAAACAGGGATAATTTGCTGTTGCTGTCTTAATGATCAAAAAGGAAGATCCTCCCGGCAGCTCTTTTTTCTTTTTTCCTTTCCTTTTTTATTTAAATGCTGTATTTGAGGCCAAACCCAAAGCTAGGGAGTGAGAGCTCCTGTGCTGCTCCTGGGTTTTGGCTGGACAAACACCAGTGGCTGGGTCACAGTGCCCCTGGAGCACAGACCCAGCCAGGGCTCAGGGATTCCAACAAACCTGAGCACCAGACTGACCTAATGGAGAGATCTTTTGATCTTGGGCATTTTTTCTGTCTCAGAAACCAGCAGAATGCTGTAAAATAAACACCAAGTGGTAACTGAGAAGCATCCTATTGCTGCACTTCTAGAAGACACAAGACACAAATGCATTTATTTTATGATTCCTCACCCACACTTAAAAAAAAAAAAAACAAAAAAAATAAAACCAACAAGTTCTTGCTGTGTTCTGTCCAATTTGCCTAATGCCTAAAGAGGGCAAGTTTAGATGAGAAGTGAGGAAGAAATTCTTGACTCAGATGTTGGTAGAGTACTGGAGGTGTGGCTGCCCCATCCCTGAACATGTCCAGTGCCAGCCTAGATGGGCTCTGAGCCACCTGGGCAGGTGGAAGGTGTCCCTGCCCACGGCAGGGGGTTGGAACAAGATGAGCTTTAAGGTCCCTTCCAACCCAAACAATTCCATGATTCCCATGTAGACTGTTCAAAACCAGGTCAAGGAGACTTCATTTGCATTTTCCTCACTGTCCCAATGCTGCCCAAAGAGGAGTAACATTCCTCATGTTTCATACCTAGGCACTTGTAAGGATCTCACAGGACTCAAATGCCAGTGCCCAAATCTCTGCTCCTGCAGGTGGAGAGCTCTACTGCAAATCACTGCAGCCTTTCATTGCTGGGTTGCCAAAGGCCCTAAACTAAAATCCAGAACTGATAGATGGGGGGTCTCCCTCTGACCTGGGGGGAGTATGGAGCAGGCTGTAAATTGCCAGCAAATTTCAAGATCAATATCAGCAATATCAATTTTTCAGATTGGTAAATGGAGCAGCAGGTAAATCCCATGGTGACAGCAGAGCAGAAGGGTCACTAGAAGCACAGGATCTGGTCTCCTGGACTTCTGCTTGACTTCTCCTGAACTTCCAGAAGCTTCTGCTTCTGGAAGCTGCTGCTGAGCTCCTGGTTGTTGCTCCAGAAGTGCCAGAGAGAGAAGGACACATCCCCACTCAGGGCTGAGCCCTGTCAGCTCACACTTCTTGCACTGCAGCCTTCCAGAGAACCTGGCACATGCAATTCTCAGGCCAAGTAGCAATATACTGGGCAGTGGCAGGGCCTGGAGATAATCTATGCCCCAGCAACTACAGCAGTTGACAAAATTAATAAGGAATATGAAGATTGCCTTCAATCTTCATATTGCCTTCTTCCTCTCCTGGAATGAGAATGAAGAAATAAATTCTGGGATGGAAACTGAGCTCTAATCTGTATGTTGTTCCTTGGTATTTCAGGAGAAAGGACCTGAAAGGAGCACTGAATTTATTTTTCTGATAGCTTTGTAGTTTCCTACTGCACAAAATTATCCAGAGATGTATCAATCAGAAACTCTAAAAGGTTTCCACCAGCAGTGCCTTTTTCTTAAACCCATAAAAGAACATCTACAAAAAAAAAAAAAACAACAAAAAAAACCACAACAAAAAAAAACAACAACAAAAAAAAAACCACAACAACCCCAACATCTACAAGAAGTACAAGAACATCTACCAAAAAACCAAAGTTATTTTCTTGTTAAACTTGTAGACCTGCTACATCAGCAGCTTTAGGATGTGGGCACAGCATCACAAGCAAGAGCTGCCAGGGCGGAGTGCAGCATGAGACAGCTGAGAGCAGCAAAGCCCTCTGAATTCCCCTCTGCTCCTCTGTCAGGGCAGCCCCAGGACAGCTCTGGAACATTCCTTTACTTTGGAATTAATGGTGTTCAGCTGCTGCCAGAAGGGAGCTGCCAGAACGCCACACTCTTCACGGACACTCCGTAACACCCAAACAGAGAGTTGGTGGGGTTTCTAAAACCATAGGGCTTCAAGGTAGTTCTGAATTTCAAGGAAGACTTAGTTTTAAACTCTAGGAACCAGCAGAAATGCCAGAAGGAAATCTGCAAACAGCCAGAGCTCGTGACAAATTTGGGGTTTGTGATGACAGTCACGTTTGATTACAAACCCCCTCTTTTTCAAGTATCTCTATATAAAAACTGCTAAACAATATAAGGTTAAAGCTAAATTATTCCAAGAGGCTTTTACTGGAGAATTATTCCTTTACTGCTAAAAAAAGCAAATAATTAAGAACAAAGGAACATTAGTCTTGCACAGTTGGCATTTCCTTAGCTCCTGTGTAGATACACAGATTGTAACAAAATCTTTCACTACATCATCACTTCCTTCTCCATAGCAGAGTAGTATCTCCCCATGAACTCCTCCACACGTGGCATCTTATCATCTTATGTGTTTGTATTAACTTTGTCTTTACAATAGTGGAGTGTACACCAGCATGAGGGTTTCACTCTATCTCAAATAAATGGATTTGTGTAAAAATAAATAAATGTAAATAAATGGATTTGTGTATATTTGTGCACACACACTGTGTATGGATGAGCTTCAGTCGTGTGAGCAGCAAAATGAAACACAATAATTAGCCCTGTGCCCACATGGAGCTCCATTACCTTCAAGGGTGCTTCACATGATCTGTATTTTTGTACTTGAAACAATACTTTTTCAATTGCTTTACCAGATGCCATCACACTCGTAGTGCAGCCATAATGGAAAAGAGCAGTAAGCACGATAAATACATCAGCTAATGGGTAATAGGCTGCACAGCTCTGCAGAAAGATTATTACAGGCACAATGCCACAGATTTATTTATGGCTCAGAGCAGCGCATGTCATAAACATACATAGTTTCAGAAGGTGGAGTCATCTGACCCAATCTGGCAGAGTTTCACATGGGAATGGCCAGGGCTCCACATTACCCATGAATTAATGCTTTTATTGGCAAAAAGTGTCTCCTCTGTAGATTCCTGAATGAGAACAATGTGAAGCAGTTTCCAGGGATTCACATAAACTCTCTTTCCTTTGGAAAAACTGCCTGAGTAACAAAGTCACTTCTTTTTAGAGTTCTGCTTCATCTCTTCATTCTGTCCAACCACGCAAGCCTGCACATTGCTGGAGTGGCCAAATGAGCCCAAAGAGCCTCAGAAAGGAGGGCTGAAACACAGTTGTTTAATCCTGAGCTCCTAGAACAGCTCAGCAAAGCAAGGTAACTAAGTGTGCATGGAAAATGTAAATACAGACACACCTTGCCAGTGTATGCAGCCATCAGTGATGCTGCTCCAGCTCTGAGGTGCAGCATGCTCCTTCCCAGTGAACCCCAAAGGAAGGAGGAAAACTCCCTGGCAGCTCAGCTCTCCCCAGCACTGCCTGCCCCACTCAGCTCACACAGAGCCAGCAGCTCTGCCTGCCCTGAGCCCCTGCTGGGGATGCCCAGGCAGGTTTGGGCACTCACTGTGCCCTGC
>JANIJU010003063.1:70796826-70819530 GCA_025504685.1 Leucosticte australis | reverse complement strand
CTGTGCCCTGCTGGGGATGCCCAGGCAGGTTTGGGCACTCACTGTGCTCTGCTGGGGATGCCCAGGGCAGGATTTGGGCACTCACTCCCTGTGCCCTGCTGGGGATGCCCAGGCAGGTTTGGGCGCTCACTCACTGTGCCCTGCTGGGGATGCCCAGGCAGGTTTGGGCACTCACTGTGCCCTGCTGGGGATGCCCAGGGCAGGTTCTGGGCACTCACTGTGCCTTGCTGAGGATGCCAGGGCAGGTTTGGGCACTCACTCACTGTGCCCTGCTGGGGATGCCAGGGCAGGTTTGGGCACTCACTCCCTGTGCCCTGCTGGGGATGCCCAGGCAGGTTTGGGCACTCACTGTGCCCTGCTGGGGATGCCCAGGCAGGTTTGGGCACTCACTGTGCCCTGCTGGGGATGCCCAGGGCACGTTTGGAGCACTCACTGTGCCCTGCTGGGGATGCCAGGGCAGGTTTGGGCACTCACTGTGCCCTGCTGGGGATGCCAGGGCAGGTTTGGGCACTCACTGTGCCCTGCTGGGGATGCCCAGGCAGGTTTGGGCACTCACTGTGCCCTGCTGGGGATGCCCAGGCAGGTTTGGGCACTCACTCCCTGTGCCCTGCTGGGGATGCCAGGGCAGGTTTGGGCACTCACTGTGCCCTGCTGGGGATGCCAGGGCAGGTTTGGGCACTCACTCACTGTGCCCTGCTGGGGATGCCAGGGCAGGTTTGGGCACTCACTGTGCCCTGCTGGGGATGCCCAGGCAGGTTTGGGCACTCACTGTGCCCTGCTGGGGATGCCCAGGCAGGTTTGGGCACTCACTGTGCCCTGCTGGGGATGCCAGGGCAGGATTCGGGCACTCACTCACTGTGCCCTGCTGGGGATGCCAGGGCAGGTTTGGGCACTCACTGTGCCCTGCTGGGGATGCCCAGGCAGGTTTGGGCACTCACTGTGCCCTGCTGGGGATGCCAGGGCAGGCTTTGGGCACTCACTGACTGTGCCCAGCTGGGGATGCCCAGGGCAGGATTTGGGCACTCACTGTGCCCTGCTGGGGATGCCCAGGGCAGGTTTGGGCACTCACTGTGCCCTGCTGGGGATGCCCAGGGCAGGTTCTGGGCACTCACTGTGCCTTGCTGAGGATGCCCAGGGCAGGTTTTGGGCACTCACTCACTGTGCCCGGCTGGGGATGCCCAGGCAGGTTTGGGCACTCACTGTGCCCTGCTGGGGATGCCCAGGGCAGGTTTTGGGCACTCACTGTGCCCTGCTGCACCTCCTGGCACATCATTGTGCATGCTCCAAGGAGGGTCCCAGGGTTTGATTAACTGTGCCTTAAGAAGTGTTCTGTACCCTGCTGACATCGTGTTTCTGAAGCCTGAGGGTTGGGCTCAGGCTTTATCCTCTCAGCTGGCACATGATGACAGGGACAAACAGTAACAGCTCTTCCTCGGGGTGCTGAACCAGACCCTTCCAACACCGTGACACCCCAGCTCCAGTCCCACCACGGAGCCATCAGACACATGATGTCAGCACACAGCTCCCTCAGAGCTCACACAAGCAGTCTCACCCTACCCTTCCCACAGCAGAAGCCATCCCTCTCATCCCCTGCTCTCCTCATTTCCTCCCAGCCAAATGCCATTTCACTTTCTTCTTCTCAGTCCTGCCCAGCCAGGCTGACTCGTGTCTCAAGGCAGCACCACCCTCCAACACCTAATAACAATTTTCAGAAATGAACACTGAGTGTTCTTCTGAGCCCTGCTCATAACCAAAACCACACTAGAAGGCTTCAAAAGCCTTCTGAATTATCTTTCAAAACTCCTTTTAAAATTCTCCTCCGTTGAAATGACTACAGAAAAACTGACAACTTGGACTGTTAACACAATAAAAACTCTAAATCATGCTGAATACTACTGCACCATTCTTGCCTTATTTTAGTAATTTGTTTGCCCTAGATAATTTTTTAAGAAGCATTAGGCAAAATCAACTGAAAGCTACTTGAATCTTTCAAAGTAATTAATTAGAAGTGTGCATTTTGATGGAACATACACAACTATGACACCCACGACCTGTCAAAGGAAAGCTGATTTTTCCCGTGCCCAGTTCAGATCCATACCTTGTCATGCTGCATGATACCAGAGTGGCTTCCCCTGCAGAGCTGTGGCCTCACTACTCCACTGACATGACCAAGCAATGCCCAGAGATTTCCTCCAACTCAGAACTACCCATCCTAAGGTGTAATCCCTGTCTGCATTCTCCGTTCTGGGCTCAGCTCTCAGCCTCCATGCACTAGGGGAGGGTTTTTTGTTGCTCAGGTCAAGGCACAGCTGAGCCCCACACTCCCCACAGAGCCCAAAAAGCTCCAGCTTTGTCATTTATCCATTTGGGACAGGTCCTGCCTGGCTGAGAGCTCCCAGAGGCAGCTCAGGAGGAGTTCCCTGGGGCTGTGGCAAAGCCAACCCCACCTCCCATGGCAGAACACTTAAATCCTCCTGCTGCCAGCCCCCATGAGCAGCAAGGCAGTGAAAACAAAGTGTCATTTTTGCCTAAAGTACAGGAGTATTTTGTATTATCCTCCCATGTGGTTACTGAGCCAAACAGGCATTAAACAAAAAAGAAATTATTTTTACTCTTCTTCTGTTTCCATGCGATGAAAATAATACATAATATTGGCCTGGCCTTAAAAATACTTCTTTTATGAAATACATTCCATTTGCACTGACTTTGTGGAAGGTGCGTGGGTGTGTCAGAAAGAAGAATTTAGTCCCAAACCCTTACATTTCCCTGTAACTTAACACAGAAACAACTCCAGCCTTGTTTGCTTAAAGGACCAAGCCCAGGTACAGACAGTTTGTAGAACAACACAAACACCTGAACCCCAAATCCCAAAATCTGGGAAGCCAATTCCATCCTGTTCAGTTTGGATGCTGCCTCAGCAAAGCACACAGCTGAGACATGACCTGCTGGAGTGCCTTCCAGTGCCACCACAGCAAAGTGAATACAGTAAAATAAAGTTATCTCCTGAGTGTGTTGGGACATTCATTATCTGCACCATTTCCTTGGAAGCCTGAGCACGACAGACCTTTGAGTTTGGATGCTGGTGTCCAGAGCACCATTATGCCTCAGTGCCCTGCTAATCTCTCCCAGTTTTCCTTTCTTCCAGACTCCACAGCACCTTTGTTTCCTCCCATTTATCCTCCTGCTCCCCTCCCTCCCTCCCCTGCCTCTCTCCTGGTGGCCATTAACTACGCTGACAGTTTGACAGGCTGAAATAAGGAAATAAAACACTTAAACATTGTTTCCCCATGTATGCATTCATCTCCTGTGCCAAACACAGATATTGAGGAGATGCTTCACTCCTCCTGTCAGCTCCCTGAATTATAGCCCAGCTCTCACAGCAACTCAGCTCTCCAGTCCAGCACGCTCAGCTTGATCTCCCTTCCCATCACAAGGCCACACAAAGGCCATTGCCATGTCTTCACCAGGAGCTTCTTGTGTTCATTCCCTTCAGTGCCACATTTTCATGTGCCTGGGGTTGAGTTTCTGTTCAGAACAGAATCTCGTGCTCCTTCTGCTGCTCACATTACCATGACAGCTCCACTGCTTGCTTGGATTACGACGAGCCTACTTCAGGAACAAAATAAACTATATTGCATTAAACTTTGTGTCATTCTCATTGCCCATTACAGCAGCTGAGCAAACCAAGCCCCAGCTTTGCTTTGACCAGGTTTATTAGGCTTTTTTCTTTAAGCATTTTCTCCTGGTTGACAGGAAACATGCTGCTGGAGACTGGAGGCATCCCACCCTTTTTATAAAAACCACTGCTCCCAGCATCAGCTGGCAGGAGCCAATGCTGTGCAGCTCCCCAGGGGAAAGTTGCAGTGATTCTGTCACTGCTCATTACCTCCAGTGGGTGTTGCTGTGAACAAGCCTATGGGAAAAACCCAGGGAGAAAAAAAAACCCCAAAGTATTGCAGACACTCATAACCATGTCCCATGTCTGGGAAGTCTGGCTGTTCCACACAGGAAAGAAGAGCTTGGTGACAAAAGTAAATTGTACTGCCTTGCCATCTCCCACCATTTTCTCCTTAGATAAACACGAGCACTTTGTGTGTTATCTGCTGGGCTGGTGTAAGGCTGCACTGGAGCAAAAGCATCATTTTGTAATTCTGGCAGCTCCTGAGGCCTCTGTGGAGCAGCACAGCACTGTGCCTGCAGCTCCTGGGGATGCCTGAGGGCCAAAGCCCATCAGAGAGCAGCCCAGCCTTCCATCCCTGCCTTCCCCTCTGAGGAGCTGGGACAGGCAGGGCACAGGGATCCCTGACACCCTCCTAACCTGACAAGAGACAATGTCACATTACAAGCACAGACCACCAGTGGCTCAGAACACACTGTCACTTTTCTCCCTGACTAATGGGAAGGTTGGCTCAGGCTTCAGTTGCCAGGTGGGAATGCAGCAGAAGTAGCTTGGAACATTTTGGACCTCTGAAATAAATAAAAAAAAAGCCCCTCTTCACACTCTCATGGTATGAATCCCAGCAGAACTTTGCTCTCTTCATTATCTCCTGCTTTCCCATGATTTCGGGGATCTCTAATCATGACCCACAGACACAGCCTTTGAAGTAACTCTGTGATCATCAACACATGGGTTGGAGTGGAGGTAGGATTAAAAAAAACCCTAAAAACAACACAATGTCCATAAGGAAAAACCCATGCAGGTGACACTGTTGAGATTCCATTCTCTCTCTAAACATTTTTTCTAAGAGCTGTTATTAAGCCCTAATCCAATCACCCCAAAGAGCAAGCAGAGCCTGAGTGGAAAAGTAAAAACTGTGTTCATCTAGAGACAGTAAAGGCCTGGCTGCTGCTTTTCCACCTTGACTGCCCCAGAGAGCAGAATTTCAGCCTGTTACACCCATCCCTTTTGTCATCCTCCAAGGACCATTAATAAAAGCAGCAGCCTGCTAGGTGCTGGGACTCACTGAGAGGGTTTGGTTGTCACAAATGAAAATGAAAGAAAGCATCAATAAAGCAAGAGGAAACCCAAGTTCCTCACTATTTCCTGCACACCAGCCCAGAGAAGAGTCTGTCAGCCAAACCTGTCATTAACTCCTTACTGGCAATCTGCAAGGAACTGCCTACAAACATCCAAAACCCACTTGGGTTTCACCAGGGGCAATTATAAAGAGCTCTCAGCACACTGTGGGGAGGCACCAATCTTTTCCCACTGCCAGAGAAAATATCCCAGGATCACAGGACGGCCACAGATGATCTTGGAAGGGACCTCAAAGATCATCTTGTTCAGCCCCTGGTCCATGGGACACCTTCCCCTAGGGCAGGGTGCTCCTTGGGGATCCCACCCACCTGAGAGCAGTGAAAACCCCCTGAGGTTCCCACCAGGAAGGCAGGCTGTGGCTCAGGGCTGTGTCATGGGTGGGTGATGCTGCAAAATAAGGGGTTCTTTACAAAGTCAAAAAGTCTCAGAAATATAAATTATTGTCCATTCCATCCTCCAAGCAGCACAAAGCCAAACAAAATTCAGGTTGATGACAGTTCCACAGTGCCTCAGTAAAACTGGCCCTTGTGTGCTTTTTGCTTTCCATTTCCTTGAAGGGTCAAATGCCTGATATAGACCACACCTTCCTCATGCACCAAAACCATGAGCTTGCATTGCCCACAGCTTTTAGAAGAGATCCATTTCATTTTCCCTTCTAGCTGTACTTTCACATCAGAACAAACAAAATAAAATCTTCAAAAGTAACTCAAGCCATGATGAACACCTGCTTAAGATTTGATCAGGAGAGTTAGGAGTAAACTGTTCAGCAACAACTCATTTTGACAAACATTAAATTCAGAAAGGACCATTCCTCACAGCCAGTAATGCCAAAAACCATCAGTATTCTCACTCCTGCAAAAATGCTCTGCTTGTATTATCAATGCCAAATGGGCTTGCAAAGTCAGAGTGGTAAGTGAAATCAAACAGGGCTTTACAGTCCCTGTTGAAAGCAACATCACTTTTCATAGCAAACATCAACAATCTGCAGTATTAATTACAACCACCATCATCCCCAAAAAAAACTGGAAGGACAAAATCCATACAGCTGGAGGGGGTGGGGGAAAAAAAAATCAAAAATCAGTGCTCAGAGTTGAGATGAGTCTCAGACAAAAAAGTCTCTGAAACTGCAGGAATTTAACAAGCATAGAAATGTCTTTCACTTATTCCTTAGGACTTCTCTCCCTGCTTTAACTTCCTTTTTCCATGGCTTACCCCTGCTGCTTCTCTCCTCCTCTTTTTCTTCCACTTTTTTTTTTTTTTTTTTTAATCACAAAGCTGTTCTGGTTGGGATTGGAAAAAATAAGTTAGAACCAGTTAGCTTCTCCTTCTCTTCACACAAGGGAACTTTTGGATGGAAGGGAGAAGCAAACCTCTCCCAGGTGAGCTCTCTGAGAGCCTGGAGGCCACAGCAGGCAGCAGGGGTGTCCTCCTGCAGGCTGGACACCCTGGGCACAGCCCAACCCTTCAGAACTGGCTGCAACACAGACCAACACCCAGAGGTGCAAAAATGTGTGAGAACAACAGAAAGCCTCTTGCTCAGAGGCTGTTTTATGTGCTTACCAGTATTTAAATTAACATGACTGATGGAGTAATGAGAGCCAGGTAGAAGATGGCACTTCCCTCTGATGCTAGGATAATTAAAAGGGCAAGGTATTAACTAGCTTTGGGAAGGAAAAAGTTATCTTGGTTGTTCTGGGGATTATGGTTCTGTCCTGATCCTACCTTCACTAATCACTGCAGTTAGTCATTAGACATTTTGCCCATTCCCTGGAAGCCACATCTGCTGATTACTGTTTGCTGATCCACTCTGCAGACAGGATTTGAAACACAGGGACAGTGCTAAAATGCCCTGTAGAAAGGCCAGATAATGCCATTTCTGGTTTGTGCTACAGGAAAAGAAATTCCTTCAGAGATACTGGTGTCAGCTACATCCTCATCATCTTTTTACTAATGTGCTCCTCATGCACAGTGGAATTCTGCAGATCAAATGTTTTATTCATCAGTCAAATAAGTATTTACTACTTTTTTAAAAATACCTGAGGGAAAAAACCTAAAAAAAACAAGCATAACATCACCACCTCCCTCCCCTCCCCAAAATAATTCTGAATTAAACATTATGTGATGGTAACAAATGCTGGCACAATGGAGAGAAAGCACAAGTCACAGAATGATTATTGATGAAGCAAATAATATTGGTATCCATCCACCCAGGTAATACATACCTTATTAGCATACATTTATCTGAGATGAAAAACCATGTAAACATGCTATATTTCATGCAAATCACAAGCAGATCTCCAAGCTTCTGGGAAGTTGTCATTACAGCCTTTGGTACTGCAAACTGTAGGTACTGCCTTTGCAGGTCACTGTGTGCAATAATGCCTACAGAAGGGAGCTGCTGCAATAAATGAACTTACAGAAGTGATGTTCCTCACCCCCAGCACATAAAAGAATCAGGGTGACAGGCCCTGTGCTATCAATGCATCAGTGCTTATATATTCTATATAATGCACCTGGCAGCAAGTGTCATTTGTGTCCTGTAGTCCTCTGCAAACAATCCAATTTATAAAACGCCTGTTGTGTCTACACACAGAAAACTGTCATAAATCCTGGCCACTGAACAGTGGCAGCAGGGGAAAGCCAACCTCCCCACCACGTTTGGCATGTTGTACTTGGTGTGCTTTTAAAGAAAAGGCAGCCACAAGGGAAGGGTCCTCTGAATTCAGCTGTTTGCTCATGCTGGGGACTGGTGGCACCAGCAAACCCATGAGAAATGTCATCTTTCCTCACAATGACAAGATATTATTAAGCTAATCTGGAAGCGAGGCACCTATCCATAAATTTTGCCATTTTTCACATGGAGCCTCTTTATTAATTACAGAAGAACTAATAGTGGGGCAATTACCCCACTCTGGGGAGAATCCCATTGCATACAACTCCTCTCCTGCCTTGTGCCCTCCTGACAGCAAAGGGAGGTCAGTGAGAAATGTGTGCTCATCCCTATCTGCCACCCTGAATTCCCAGCTTTGAGGAGAACCCTCTCAGGAAGGCAGGTGAGTGCAAACCTGCAGGTTTGTCCTGGTGCTGCCTGGAGCCCCTGGGTGCTGCTGGGCACAGCCAGCTCTGCTCCCACCACAGTCACACTCACTGGCTGCCTCTGCTCCCATTTCACCTGATGACATCCAGGAGCCATCAAGTCATCCCAGTCTGAGAGTAAAACATGTCAAAACAAGTGACTGGAACTGAGTCCAGGCTGATCTAGCCATCAGGACCAGGCACCCTTGGGTGTTCCTGGGGGATTGCCCCCAGAGAAGCAGGGGTCTGGAGGGAACAGTGGCCAGCAGGAAATGCCCAGGGCACTCAGCAGCAGCACACCTGCCATTGCTGGGGGCTGGAGTCACACAGATCCATCTCCACAGCAGCTGATTCCTGCTCTGTCCTCATGCACCATCTTGGTGCCTCCTAAGGGCCTGGTTCCACTCCTCTGAGCAGCTCAGGTCTAATGGGAGCACCAGAGAAACTCAAATTCACTGCTGGACACAGATGCTCTCTGTTCCAAGACTTCCTGCAGAAGCTGCCCATCCATTCCCATGGCTCCCTCAACCATCACATCTCCTTAAAAGAGGAGAGCTCGTCAGGACAAGCTCTCTCTCATGAGATTTGAAACATTCTCTCTGTGTTTCCAGGGCAGGAACATTGCAAGACATATTGTTATTGCCTCCTGTTGTATGACAGCTGCTCTCTTGGCCTGCACACAGGGGACTGCAGCAGGGACCTCGAGCTGAGCATGAGCAAATCCAGCTCAGAGCAAGGAGCAGAGAATCCTTGCTAACCAGTGCTAATGAAGATTTCTATCTCAGCTCATGAAACAAGATTGTTACTGAGGAAATGAAAAACAAAGATGCATTCTGCTCACTAGACCAAGCAGTGCCTTCAGTACCCCAACAGCAGAGAGAAGCCAAAAGCTCAGAAGTGTAAGATATTGCAGTCTGCCCCTAAAATACAGTATTCATCAACAAAAACCTAATTGTCTTAGTGCTTTGTACCTGTACATGTACCAAAGGGGGCAGGGAAAAGAGTCTTCTTTCTTATTATTATAAAAGAAAAAACTTGTCAAATGTTCAGCTGCACTGTGGTTGATGTGGCAACATCAAATATCACACAGCCCAAGGTGCTCACTGTGTCAGTGACAAAACTGTACAGGACACATTGATTTTTTTTATCTGTATAGAACAGAAAAGGTGCCTTAGTAATAAAATCTCTGCTTAAAATATTATTTGTCAAGCAGTTATTACAGCATTAATTTCAATATGCTTCCCTTAATCAATACAAAATAAGTTCATTCTCTCACTCTACTCTTTTTCCAGCTGACTGATAAGCAAAGAGCACCTCCCCTTTAGCAATGCCTTTACAATTAATTTTCAGTCTTTGAGTGGCACAAAGCTGTCTCACCCCAGCAAACCCAAGGAGGAAAAATTCTGACTCACAGATTTTGACTTATTCCCTGCTTTTCTCTCCCTGATGAGAAAAACCTTTCCTGCAGTTCTGAGCAAATGCAGTTTAATGTTCACTAATACTGATGGTTCCAGGAGGAAAAGAAAATACTGGGTAGCAGTGCTTCCTCAGAAAAGCAGCAGCAATCACTCTCAGGGGCACAGCTCTGACCACGGGTCACTCACACAAGCCACGTGCATGGCTCACGAGGAAGAAACAGGCCCAGAAAAGCACAACACAACACTCAGATCCTGGATTCCCTTCTCAAGGGACTGAAAAATGTTTTCCCAATATGCTTGGCTGTTGCCCTTTGGGTCCTTGACCTGTAATTTGGGGAAGAAGGGCTCTGTCATAGACCATCCTTAAATTACCCCTGCTTCCATTCAACCCCTGAGCTGCTTCCTAAATTCTGTGCAGACTCCAAGGAACTTCACTCTGAGCTGCTCTTCTTGCACTGATGTCACCAGTTGTCTTAGCTGAGAAATCCAATTATCATCACACTTCTGAAAATAAAGTTTAATTACAGGCAAGTGTGATGATTCTATAAATTCTGATGATTATCAGAGTGAACTATAGCATAACCAATAGCACGAAGAATGTAGCTGAAAATTCTCATAGGGCAGGGCCCAGATCTTTGAAGTTGCTGAAAAGATTCTCATTGATGTTAAAAGTCTTTGGACTTTAATTAGACACAATGGCTTAAAGTAATCACTGCTATTCAAATAAATATTTTATCATTGTTGTTACAAGTTCTATTAGTAATAATACAATTAGAGTGCATTAAAGATTCTTTGAATAAAGGTACTGAAGGCAAGTAACGAGCATAATCTTAGAAATAATGTAACATGTTAGTCTGCCATCACAATGTTCTGTCAGTAATCTTTTGCAACACTAGAAACTTGTCCCAGTTATTTACATAATATTTTCCTATTCATATTTTTATATCAGAAAAATTGCAGTAGCAAAGAAGTCAATAAAATATTTAAAGTCTAAAGAGTTCTCTCTTTGTTTTAAAAACAAGACTGCTGAGCTAGAATAGCAGCTTTATTTTTATTTATTTGCTTATTTTTGTGGTCTGACATCGTGCTCCCATGTTGCTATTGAAAACTTCTCCAGCTAAGGAAATTCAGTGGAGATTCACTTTCACTTTATTTACTCCTTGACTCGTAACTGTGATGTTTCCTGGACAATGAAGAAAACCCAAACACCACCATATCCAAAGGAAGGATCTGCCTTCTCATCCCATTTTAGTTAATGAGAAAATGTGACTGTGACTCCACTGAGAGTAAATAACAAACTGCTGCAGATGGTAGGACTAACAGTGCATGGTCTCCTAGCCATTATTTAGGCTACCTAGCAGGCAGTACATTATCTTTGGTTTTCTTTCTTTCCTTTCTCCAGGGCACAGCCCTGCAGTTCTGCTCCTCGTTATTCTTTAAGCTGTAAATTTAGGTGTAACCTCATTGCCTCTGCAGGGGTTGCAGGTGAGTAACATGCAATGAGATTTACTCCTTTTTTTTTTTATTTCCTGCTGAATTCTGCAGAACTGTATTTTTAAAAGATTCTCCCCCCCAAAATCATCCTCCCTAACTCCAGATTGTCTGGACCTGCTCTGCAACCCCTCTGGTTTGCCCAGAAAAATCCCTGGCAGCACCCAAGGCACCCACACCTGGGTGGTCCCCAAAGTGATGTGGGGCCACTGGAGGATGTCCCAGCCCGGGGGAGGGTGCTCCTGGGCAGGGGGGGACAGCTCCAGGCACGGCCTGGGTTCATCCCTACACTTTTATTGGCAGCTGCTCCACCACTGCACTTTTATTGCCTGCAGCTCCCCAGCTACAGGGAGCAAGGAGACCTCAGCAGCTGAGGAGAGAGGAATGTGCTTTTCTGCTTACAGGAGCTGCAAATTCCTCAAAAAAAGAAAATTGACCCTTTTATGGCTAAGGAGATGCTGACTCCACCTTAAGCTTCCAGTTCTACTTTGCCTGGTCTTACTATTCAATAAATTTTGGTGGGTAGCCAGCAGAGAGCCACATTAAAATATACAGCATGGAAGTATGGCATTTGGATAGAGCAGGGTTTTACCCTGGCTGCTGGCTTGGGAAGGACTTGCAGTCCCTCACCTGATCTTTCCACAGCCAAGAAGAAAGAAGCAGCACAAAAGAAGGCTGGGAGGAAAGAAGCTGAGCACTAAGGGCTGCTCATTTCCACGTGGGCTGGCAGAACAGAAGAGGGAAGGGATCCCAGTGCAGCTAAGCAGCTATGGAGCAGATGTAAGCTACTAATTAATCCAACCAAAAGTGAACCAAAGAGAAAAGGATGCAAGAAACTTCTGTGGAAGACAGAGCCAAGGACTTGGAGGAGAGGAGGCCACCTTTGATACCACTAGAGACTTCAGGAAGGAACCAAAACCTCTGACCTGCAACCCTGAAATGAGCCAAACAACCCTGATGAGTCCATTTAGAAACACCCCCACAGTTAACACTACTGTATGAATGTGCTGCTTTGGAAAATTAAGTTTACAGTAAGAACATTTAAAACAGCAGTACTCTTGTTTGCTTAAAAAAAACAATAATCAGGCCAGCATTAATAGCAATTTTGATATTCATTCAAGCAAGTATTAAGACTGCAACTAAATACACTGAATAAACGTTATAAAGGCTGCAAAGCATCGGTGTCAGCCAACTGGCATTAGGAAACACTCTTGTTAAAATGTAACTGATAGCAAATGACTTCCCCTGTTATATTGTCAGGCTTTAATAGTCTGCTATATTTAGTCAAGCTGATACAGTATGCCTGGGAGAGCCTTATGTTTTGTAAATATTAGTCCTTCGGTGGATTCACTGGATTACCTGCATTTTATTATTCAGCACAGCCCAGCTGCATTTGGCTGAAAACTGACATTGCTAGCAAGGAAGAGACATGCAGCAATGCTGGCTTCTTACCTCCTATTTCCTTCTTTGGATTTACAGAAAGAAGAAAACAGCTGCAGGTCAAATCAACTGGACATATTACTGTGGGCAACCAAGAGCTCCCTTAGATCACAAAAACTCAACACAGCTTAGTCTCAAATTAGGTTCTCATAATCAACTGAATTCACAGTGCTAAGATTTCCTTAAAATACTTCCAAATAATTAAATCACATTCTTGCCTGGGCTAAGATGTTCAAATTTAGGAACTAATTCCAAAGTTAAGTTCCAGTTTTAACCAAATGTATCATAGCTGCACTCCTTAAACTCTGCATAATACTTGGGTGAATTCATATGTAAATCCAATCAATCAATAAGTCCTGTGAAGCCCTATATATGTATATACATGTGTAAGACTTAAATCTAAATCAGAACTCACTGAGATTTCTGATATTTATCAGGTATACTTATAATCTCAACCTGTTAATCTTTAGACTTTCATTCACAGAATTTCACAATGAAATTTATTATTGGCTGTGTTAATATAACAGCAGTATTTTCTTCTTAGGAGTTTGCCATGCATAAAAAAGGAATTGATTGCACAAAAATTATGGTTTTTAAACAGTGCACTTCACAGCACCCAATACAAGGACAAACACAATCCTTCAGGTTATGCATGCAGCCAGACAGGCACTTGAGAAATGCAAGGGATAAGATTCTGAAACAAATCAGGAACTTAACTTGAAGAAGCATGAGTTGAACCTGATTTTCAGAGAGTGCTGAGTATCCCTCTGAAACACAATTTCAGTTCATGAGCTTTCTTCCCACCATCATCTCAATGTATAGACAAATGGTTTTCCAAACCTGTTTGGACCTTGAAATACAGCAGGACTTCCTGAGTCCCCAGCAGAAGAGCCATGGCTGAGCAGATATCACAGCACTGAAATTACAGCTTTTGTCATGATATATCAATAACCTTTGATGCAAGAAACATAGATCAAGTGAAACATTAGCTAAATGAAACAACACATACACCCAGAACACTGGTACCTCAGGCAATAAATTTCACAACAGATTACAAAGCACTTTTTTTTTTGCCCAAATCCATTGTTTTCCAACAAGCCTGCCATTCCTAAATTATTCCCAAGTCATTTTTGAAATGGCTTTTGGGCTTATAAATCACACTGCATCTTGAAAAACGTTCTTGGTTCCTCCACCAGATAATTCATCATTTGATTGATGCAAAACCAACCAGAAGCAAAAAAGCCAAAATGGACAAGTGACTTGGGAGAATGGGGATCCCTGTTTGTGAGAGCACTACAGCCACAGGTGATGCAGAGCTGGGAGTGCTCAAGCTCAAGTGCATTTCTACAGCTTTGTTGGCTCACAAGACTGGGGCTGCCTTAGGAAAACACATTTATACACATTGATGTTACAGGGTCCATAGGCCTGCACTGACAGGCCAAAGCAGCCCACAAAAAACCCCAAACCTCAGCCAGAAACAGCAGTTCTCAAACACACTCTGCACAAGAACAGCTTGTCAAGGAAATACATCTTCTGCTGACAGTAAGAGCTTAATGAACACATCGATATATCCCAGGACTACTGCAGAATCACACACTGGGTAGGAAAAATAATTGACATTTCCTGTATTTCACAGCAACCAAGGAGGAAAGGAAACAAAGCCAGACATGCAAACCCAAGGACACTCCTCACTCCTGCCACCACACCTCGGGAGGAGATGGGGCAGAAGTCACCACCAGGAGAGCCAGCACTGCAGGGCACAAACCAGTGCCACAAGAACGGGGCTGGTTTAGCCCCATTCCTGGTGGGGAAGGTTCCACTCACATGAGCACTTCAGCTGGCACAAGCCATGAGGCATTTGGGCATTCCCAGGAATAAGATGATTGGAAACTGACTCCCTCAGTTCTGTTCTCTGTCCTATCACTTGACACACCTATAGGACAGATCTGGTCTTGTTCACCTGAATCTCTTTTTTCATCCACAAAGCACCAGCTCCTAAGGATGTCAGCCAATTAAGTTTTGGTTAACTTCTGGCATCTATACACCATCATTTAAGACAAAAATAAAAAATTCTTTCCAGCAACCTTCAATATATAATGATAAATTTTAATCCCTCCTTTGGATGAAATTTCTCTATACTGTTCAGTTGCTGATCAAAAGCTGAACAGGGATCCTACTTGGATGAACAGAAACACAAAATTCTTCTTCAGGGGCAGGCCAAGAAAACAGCTACAAAGTCCATGCAGACACAATCACTGCTCTGCCTCCATCACTTTGCATCAAAGAATTTCCAGCTTTTCCAGCCCCTCAGCTCCCAGGGCACTGCAGGAAGGGACAGCAGCCCTCTCCCTTGGCTCCCCTCTGCTTGCACCCTACCCACACTGACCTACAAAGGCACATCTCCATTTAGTGGCAGCACATTTCACCTCCTTTGCTCAAAAACAGGCTTCAGAACTGAGCATGGGTGAGATATTTTGGTGGCTTCCTTGTATCTTCAGGGCACTAATTAAAATCCCTCATTTCTCAAGTATCTTGTAACATCTGCGCTTTGTTCTTCCAGGGGAAAACTCCTGCCCAAATCTGACCACATCAAAGACCACAAAGTTCAAAAGAGCACTGCTCCTGCTAGCAGAGGCAGCTTTCCCTGCACAGCACTTGTGGAGAACTCTGAGAAATTGGGATTGCAGGCTTCTTACCCAGCCCCATTTTCAGAGCAGGAGGGAAAAGGAAGAACCTCCACTAAAAATGCCGTGGTTTGAGTGCCACAGGACATTTCCAGGAACTGCAGCTGCAAGTTCTCCCTGTACTTTGGTGGGCAGGCCCCTGTCTCAGAGGGCACGAGAGGCTTGACACAATGCCTGCAAGTGCTCCCAGGATCCTGGATGGAAAGGGCTCCAGAAGGGCAAATCCTCTCTACTGCAACTTCCACATCTGAGCGTGCTTCCGACCCCTTTAATTGGGAATGATGCTTCTTTCCATTATTAGTTTAGGTAATGGTTAAGAAGAAAACCTTTTTAAAAAATACATAGATGGCATGGGGAGAAAATTTGCAATTCAAATTGATATTTTTAATCTTAAAAGTACTTTGGTGGAATGGAGTGAAAAAACAGAAAGAAGAACAAGTCCCATAAATCTGTCACTCGCATAGCACATCACTCACAGCTTTCCCCAGCCCACTGAGAAGGAGAGCCATACAGCTTTAAAATGACTTCATTCCCATATTTACATATTTTTTAATAGGGCTATGATGAATCTCCTTCCGCTTGACTCCTATTTTGAGCTGTGATATTTTAATCTCCATTCTTGCTGCAACTTAGCAGATGAATGTGCAGTGTGACAGAGCTCAGAGGAAACAGTATAAATAAAGCAAAGTGGAGCTATGACATCTCACATTTTATAGCTTTTTTATTGTAGCCTAAGCATAAACAGAGCACAGCTGTGTTATACATACTGCTGTGAGCACTCCCCCAGCTCCAGCCCCCCACTGCTTTTAAAGAGACACACAGGATCCTCTGGGCACCACCACTGCTGCTCCAGGCACGGCTGACAGGAGCAAAAACACCCCTCCACCCCTCTCACTGCCTCCCTTGCTTTGTTTTTTTATCCCTTTTCCTCCTGCTGCTGGTTTGTCCCCTTGCCCAGGCTGTGGTCCCCAGCGTGCCCCCACGGCCAGTGCTGTGCTGCTGCCCACTCAGGGATGCCTTTCTGCCCTCCTCGCTGTAATTTGCCCTCTCTCAGTTCACAGGCACACATGCAACCTGCAAAACCAACACTGATCAAAGACTGGCAGCTAGCAAGCCAAAATATTGTCATCTCTTAGCAGTGGTGCTTTACAGAAAGAACTCCCCCGTTTCTCATCATCTCCTGGTTGGGTTTTTGCTCTTCACAGAAGTCAGTCAGAAAGAAGGAAGGAAAACTTTACTCCTACCTATTTAGAAACAAACTATCCTGATGAGTTCTTAGACAAAAAATGCCTCTTCTGACCTCAGTAATTTATGAGATACCACAGAAGTTCTCAGCATAATCATCACCACACATTCCACAAAAATGCTGCCATTAGACAAGAGAATCACAATGCACACGGGCACTTTCAGGACTATAAAAACAGAAGGGCAAACCCAACAGGCAGCAATTTCCCACACAGCCTCCAAGAATGCTGTTTACCCTTGAGGCTTGCTGAAAAGCTTTATGGCTGGACTGGATTTTAAAGGCCTTTTCCAACCTAGATGATTCTATGGAAGTGCTTGTCCATCTCAAAACTTCAATATCACTAACACAGGCACATTTAACATAAAATGTGTCCTGCTCTTCTTTGGTTCTTCCTTCCTCTACCCATTAAAAAAAAAAAAAAAAAAAAAAAAAGGCAGCAAAACCCAAACCCAAGACATGATGGCAGTGCAATGGTCCCAGTGAGCTTGGGAACTGCCTCCAACTCCCCCAAATTCAAGGGAGCTCTTGGGCTGGGGACATCCACATCTCCCCTCTCCAACTTGCTGCTCACCCTCTCCAGCAGTGCAGGAAATTCCAGGGATCACCCTGGAATTTCCTATGGGCTGCAACCAAACTCTCCTGGCCATCCTCTGCTTTCCCTCCACACCCTGCTGGTCCCTGAGAGGATTTTCTATTTCACTGCTACCTCAAACTTTTTCTGCAGCTTTTTTTTTTTCCCTGTCCAGGGTTTCCATACAGACTAGGATAAATCATCAAGCAGTGCTCAAGCAAGCAAAAGAAAGTGGTTAAAAATAGCAAAATAAGACTATGCTAGATATTCATCAACAATTGTATTTAAAAACTTTTTAAAAAAAGAGATAAATTAAAAGCCACCCAGAAAGCCTGCTGAAATTGTTTACATGTGGGAAGCTGATTAAACTAACAAGTTTTCAAAGCTGGGATCTTGGGATCCTCAAGCCTGCCTGAAGTCATCCCTTGACTCAGCTCATGGATTACTGAGCCACCAGCCTCATACAAAGTTCTGGTTAGAAAAATGCACTTTTTTTTTTTTTTTAAGAAAATAAGTGGAATTCCTTTGTTTTGCAAGCAGATTATCTTAAAAAAAAAAACCAAACAAACAAACAAAAAAAAAACCAAAAAAACCCAAAAAAACCCCCAAAAAACAAAAAACAAAAACAAAAAAAACCCATCCAAACCAGGTGTTATCTCATCAAGATTTCCTTGTCTGCTCCCTGAAAACCCCTTGAGCTGAAAAGGGAGCAGGAGAAACCAACCTCAGACCCAGAAGCTCAAACAGGGCCCAGCAAAGCCACCAAGAGGAGGCTCCTACAGCCTTCCCACCACCCCCATGCAGGCAGGAAACAAACAGATGTGCACTCCATGCTGGCACCACAGCCACCAGCAACATTTGCTCCCTCTGAACGAGGGAAGACTGAAAGAGGAGGGCCATAAATTACTTTTACTGAGTGAGAAAATAGACAGGAGAAAAGATTTAAGAACAGTTTAAAAAAAAACAGCCACAAAATAATTTTTGTTCACTATGCACCAGCATCTACCTCCTGTTGAGTTTTTAACTACATTTTCTCAAATCCATGTGTGTCATCTTCCACAATGGCAGCACAGGCTTCACTTCCCTGAGGATTGTTCCTTGGTGTTTTTCAAGATTGCTGCAAAGCTCAGAGACCTGAAGCACTGGTCAGTGCCACTAGAAATCAGTGCTGGAAGTGTTAGAATGGAAATAAATGAGACCTTGCAATGGAGCCTGGAAATCCAGACTTCCTTCCAGCCCCTTGAGGCTCTCTGAGCTCCACCTGGAAAAGATGCTGCAGATACTCACAACCACAACAGTAAATGTGTTTTGAGGGAGTGTGACAACACTGTGGTCCAGATTTGATGGGAACTGCCCCCTCAGGTACCACATTAAACATCACCCCTGACAGGGACTCAGCATTGAAAACTAAACCCAGGTCAAATGATCTCCAAATCAGACCTCCCCCTCCAGAACTGGCCTAATGGGCAGCTCCAATGAGATAAAACCTTCTTTGAGCTTCCAGTTAATACTTCTGATCTCAAAGTCCTTTGCACGAGCCTCCTGCCCTTGACAGAGCTGTTGGTTTGATTAGCACAACCTAAAATGCCTCAAATTAAAAAAAAACAACAAAAGCGACAAAAAACCCAACGCCACAAAAAATCATAAACAGAAAATGAACAAAAATCTCAAAAAAAAAAAAAGAAAAAGAAGAAGAAAGCAAAGCCTCAAAAGTCATGGCACATATAATACCTGATCAACACAGGTGTGGCAATGTTGAAGCATCACCAACTCACTCCCAGGCTGCTGCAACACTGTGTATTGATGGTGCAGCTCCCTCCTACTGATTCTGAAGGGTAAATACAGCTGGGACCCCAGTTTCTACAGAAAACTTTTCAGATCATGAAAGAGATTTTCCTTATAGGCCACAGCACCTCTCTCCAAGAGCTCTCAGCCAAATCAGGTGGAAGAGGCTCCAGGCAGGAGCAGGGGGTACCTGCTCTGACAAACCAACAGAGCAATGGGCTCTTATTTTTCCTCCTTCTTGTTTAGCTTTCAGTCACAACAAATGAATGAAATGAAGCAAAGAAAAGAAGTAAGCTGAGAAAAAACAAAGTAAAATTAGTAACAGGCTAACAGCATATACCCACTGCCTGGGGCAGCATACGGCTGATGGATGATGACAGGCAGCAGACAAATCCTCATTCCCTGTCTGCTAAACAAATTAGTAATCTCATCAATATCCTCCCTACATCCACCTTCCTGCAGCTGCTGCTGCAGCACAACTGCTGCTGGGCTCCAGGGGCAGGACTGCCTTTGTCTCCCAAATCCTCTGGGCATTTAGGGTTGCCACCCTTTGAAAAGCACATTTCACCTGATAACGAGATTTTTCTGTTGTTTTTACCTTTACATTTTCTAAAGAGCCTGCAGAGATGTGTTTAAAGAGGATGGCCACCTGCATGGCACACCCTGAACTCCTGGGAGTCTGCAGAACCTGCACCTGCAGGGCCTTGCCAGCTGCCAGGGGCTTGCCAATTATTGTCTGAGCTCAGAGCCCCTGAGCTTGAAGAGGACAACAGGACTTCTCCCCAGCCTGGGATGTGCCTCCAAACTCCCTTCTGCTCATTACTCCCAAATCTCTGTCTTAAAAGGACCACAAGCAATGGGTTTCAAAAATGAAACTGGGTATCCAACACCTCTTGATTCCCCCCATCCCCAAACTTTTCTGAGCCCTGTGTAGCACTGGCACTTCCACATTGCCAAAAGAAGGACAGCAGCATTACCTTCACCCCCAAAACTCATCAGAACAATAATGGGATTCAAACACATCCCAGTCTGGGAAGATCAAATTCCAAAAAACCCCAGCACAAACCAGGGCAAAGTGATTTGTTGTAAGTCTGGATTACAAAGCACCCAAGCCAACACATACACCAATAGCAACAGCAAATTTTCTAACTCCAATTTCACTTTAGCTGGAATTTGGGGGAAAAAGGGGGTGTTTAGGGAGTTTATAGCCTTTGGGAGAAGGGGAGGCAACTCAGGAGGACTGCAAGGGTACTGTGAGGTTAAAGTCTTCAAAGAGTAAAGCTGGCTACAATTTTTAATGTCAGCAGTTACACTAACAGAATTATCAGTAACTTGAATTATTGAATATTTGCCATTTGTTTTATCACCTTCCACTTGAAAATATGGAGGATATGGAACAGCAGCCCACTGGATCTGTGTACAGCTCACAGCAGCCTCAGAGAATGGCTTGGCTTGGAAGGGAACCTAAAGATCATCCAGCTCCAACAAAACCCCACCCTGTCATGGACAGGGTGCCACCCTCTGGAACAGCTCAGGGTCCAGCCTGGCCTTCCTTGAATGCTTCCAGGAATGTACAACTTCTCTGGGATCGAAATCTCTCCCTCTTCAAAACCATTCCCCCTTGTCCTGTCACTATCAGCCCATGTGAAAAGCCCCTCACTCTTTCAGAAGGAATGGGAAGGCTGACCAGCCCCCGTTCCCCAGCCCTTCATCACAGGAGAGCTGCTCCATCCCTCTGACCATCCTGGTGGTCCCTCCTGGGCTGGAGGCAGCTCTGCAGGTGGGTCCCAGCAGAGCAGGGCACAGGGACAGAATCCCTCCCTCCCCTCTGCCCGTGGAGCTCTGCCAGCAGCCCAGGATGGTTTTGTGTCTCACTTTTCCCTCACCAGAGCCCCAAGCCCTCCTCAGGGCTGCTCTCCATGGGTTCTCCTCTGTTCAAGGCTGGGATTGCCCCAGCCCAGTGCAGGACTTGTTGAACTTCATGATGCTCCCAAGGGCCCAATTCCTGAGTCTGTCCAAGGTCTGTCTGGATGGCATCCCTTCCTTCTGCTGGGTCAGCTGCTCTGCTCATCTCACATCACCTGCTCAGGGTGTGCTCAGCCTCACCCTGTCACTGATAAAGGCTGACACCAAAGGGCCCAGGTCCCAAAGCAGAGACCTGAGGGACCTGTGTTGATGCCTTAATAGCAGGAACTTAGCAAATATTCACTAGGAAGCTTCGTGGTTGCATTAAACACAAAAAATCCAAAGGTGTTCACGCAGTGACTGATGATTAATTGCACTGACTCAGCCTTTCCTGTGGTTAACAGCTAAAATTTAAAGTTTCTTTCAGGACCAGTGCCTTCTCTTGGGTCAGCTAAACCAACAAAATGTGTGTTTTCTCCTGTTTGCTTCCATCACTGAGTCCGTGAAAAATTCACAGCATTTCTTTGTGCTCTAGGGTAACATACAACTCCCTCCTGCAGGGTGGTGTAACACATCCTTCCTTCTGCATCACTTGGGCACAGGGCCATGGTTTGGCACTGCCCAAGCACTGGCACCCCCAAGAGCCACCCACTCCTCCTCCCCTGCCACAGCTGGGCAGAGGAGAACAAAAAATTAATGAAGGCTCCATGAGTTGAGATAAGGACTGGGAGAAAACACTCCAAGGGCAAAACAGACTGAAGTTGGAGCTACAAAGTGAGTTTATTATTAACAAAGGCAGAGGAGGATAATGAGAAGTAAAAAATAAACCCCTCACCACCAAAACCAGGCCAAAACCATCAGACAGATACACCTGGAACTCCTTGAGTCACAATTGACACTGGATTTATGTTCCAGTTCCCTAATTCATGTGCCTAGGAGAGACTTTAAGAACAAAACTTAAATACTGAAAGATCTTCACCAGCCAGACTGAAATATTTCACCCTTTTAAACCACAAACTCCCATCCACCAATTCTCCAACATTAAATATCTTGATGTCTAAGTAGGCAGTTACTGCTTCTCCTATGTAACATAAAGAAATGAAACAATACTTTCAGAAAAGTCTCAAGTAACAATAGAAATAAAAATTTTGCTACTACATGTGATTTTCTCATTATCCCTCCCCATTTTTTGTTTGTTTTGTGGCTTGGTTTTCTTTTTTTGGTGCTGTCACACGTGTCATTGTCATGTCCCACCCCCAATTACTTAACCATATCACAGGCATATTCCCTTCAGCACTTCATCATACACAAAAATGTTCCACTGCTTCATAAACTCCATCACAATGAACATAATCCTTTAGTTAAGTGCCAATTAATTATTAAAAACATTCATTGAGGATTAACAATCATGAAATAGATACAGTTCTATTATGTAGTTGTTAATCCTCAATAAATCTACTTGTAATAGACAGCATTTCAGTGAGAGAGCTAGTCTACTTAAACTAATGCCTTATATTTAATTAGATAATTATTGCATGTTAAAAAATACATTCATTAATTTATAACTGTGTAATAAGCATATTTCTAATAGAGAGATTAGCAATCCTCAGCAACCAGATTTTTTTAGTAATCCCTTGCATTAGCACCCAAGAGCTACCCTGCAGCACGAAGGCCACAGTGCTGCACCTTCCCTGCTTACACACAGGCCAGGAAGGGGTTAATGCTCCTCACCCACACTTTTTGGGGCCTGGGGGGGTGAGGTTCACCTGCCCACACAGCCTGTGGTCCCTGGGAGCAGCTGAGACCCCAGCTCTGCAGAGAGGAGCCCCAAACACCCCAGAGCCACGGGCAGAGAGCAGCCAGGGCTGGCACAGGGACTGCTCTGGGATGGGCAGGGGATCCCAGGGGAGAAACCTCAACAGCAGCACAGAGCTCACCTGGACTGCCTGTGCCTTCTCCTGGAGTGAGGGAATGAGGGGAAATGGGCATCCAGCAGAGCTCACCTGGACTGCCAGCTCCTTCTCCTGGGGAATGAGGGGAAATGGGCATCC
>JANIJU010003063.1:70781878-70796366 GCA_025504685.1 Leucosticte australis | reverse complement strand
AAAAGAATAAAAAAGAATAAAAAAGAATAAAAAAGAATAAAAAAGAAAATAAGACCGTAAGGCATATCCTATTGTCCTTGTGGTACCTCACTCCAGTCAGGCCCACAGCCTGTTTCTGGGGCTGGAGCTACAAGAATCATCCATGGCACAAAAAGCACTGAGGACCCTTTTAGGAAATAAGGGTAAGGCCCCTCCCAGCCCAAAACATTCAAGGATTCCGTGCCAAGGTGATCAGTGGCCCCTCAGTTGAAGCTGTCAGGGGCTCTCTGGTGAAACAGAAAATAGCAACACCCATCCTGCACCTCTGGAAACCTCCCAGCTGATGGGCAGCACCTTGCCTGACAAAGGCTGCCTATGGGATGGAGTTTCTGATGACCCTGATCCACCCCATAAGTCACATTTGTCTTTCCTTTTTCCCCCTGCACGTCAGAGATGAGCTGATTTGAGTGAGTGCTCTCTCTGAAGAGGTGTCAGTTCCTGAACCAGAGCCAGTGCTTTGCAGCTCAGCAATAGTAGACCTTGTTTTCCTATGGTGCAGGGGATACATCTGTAATTCTGTAAATCTGTGACTGCCTACACCCCCTTTTGGAACCAAAAGTGGAGAAAAGGGAAGACAGTAGTCAGACAGCATCAAAAAGCACAGATTTTGGCTACTATTTTTAGGTTTGTATTGACACTGTAAGTGATCTATGTTCCTTCTTTGAAGTGATGCTACAGCAGCTCAAAGTTAACTTCAGTATGGTTTTTAAAATGTCACAAAAGTCCACTTAACTTGGCAAAAGGAATAATCTTTAACATGAAGATGGAACTGCTCTGGATTTCACCTACAGGGCTGCAGTCACTGGAGCACTCATTCTGATGCAAGCATTCATTTTGCACACTTCATAAATGTCCTAAATTCTAAGAGTAACATTCAGTAATAAAAGACAGTAACCAGCATGTTCTGAATTTTCAGCATAGCAAATGCTCCAACCAGGTTAGCAAGAATCCTTTCAGGATCAGGAGATTTTTGGTAAATTCTGCTGTTAGACCAACGATGGGAAAGAAACCTTTTCTTCTTCAGAAAAGAATCCTTCCCCATTTCTCAGGCCTTCCCTATTTCTGCAGGGTCTGGTTAAGACCTAGGTACCCTCTTCTCCTGCTCAGCTCAACTCCCAGTTATTCCTTTAGTTATTCCCAGTTATTCCTTTAATGTTTTTTAAGATAAACTTTTAACGTGAGGGTGGCAGAAACAGGGGGGAAAAGTCCTGTAAAGCAACCAGTGGGTAATACCTGCTTGAACAACTCAGCTCAACAGCTGCCAAGGGAAAGTGAATTTCCCAACAGTGCCCAGAGGGGAATGGACACCTGGAACTGTTGGTGCTGAGCTGCTGCACAGCTCAGCCTGCTCAGCTGCACAAGAGACTCCACAGCAGCAATCAGGAAAGGGGGAATGCCAGGGCTGCCTGGACAGCCCCAGCACCACCACGAGGGGGACGGGAAAAGCAGTTTTGTACCCCTGGGGCAAGGTCAGGCTGCACAGCACTCCCAGCAGGGAGGGAAGGAGCTGAGTTAGCCCCTCCTGGCTTACAGTACCACAAACTGTCTCATTGTGCCTCCCCCACCTATAACTTATCCAGAGTTTGCCCGACGAGGAGACCTTTTAAAAGTCTGCAGCAGCACAGAGGGGAGGATAAATACTTGAACTCCATGGCATTGGGAAAAAAAAAAAGAAAAAAAAAAAAGAAGAGAGAGAGGAAAAAAAAGACTGCTGGAATGAACAAAGTGACCTTATGGTTAGAGCAGAGAGAGAAGGAAGAATCCAACCTCCTACTCCTCAGAGCCCTACTTTGGGCACAGCTTCCCCATGGAGCACAGGCATTTATTCCTGCAGAGGGGCAGTGCCCAGAGCCCAGGGGGTTGGGGCACTCCTGTCTGTGCCTCGGGGAGCAGCCAGAGCAGCAGCAGCACTGCAGCCCCTCCACAGAACCAGGGCAGAGCTCTGGTGCCATGGGGATGCTGGGCTGAGCCCCGATGGAGGGATGCTGCATGCCTCTGCCCAGCAGCATCCCAAACCAAGGGCCTGCTCTGAGCTGAGAGCACGAGGGCAGGGGACATGTCTCAGTTCCAGCTGTTTGGGTGAGTGGTAATTGCAGCTGGGGGCCTGTCACCTCCCGTCACCCAGAGCAGGAAAATGGGTCAGACGCAACGGGTTTGGTTAAGTGTCTAAACTGAAAAGGTGCTATTTTCTTTTAAATTATATAGTCTTTACTGGCACTGAGGTTACTGGTGCAAGGCTTTCCAGCTTTAAACCGTAGCAGGGACATGCCCTCTGCGGGTCAGGCTTTCATTTGCCAGGGCTAATTCTCAGCTGCCTGTTATTCGTCCTTCATTGCAGCCCCTGTCTCAGCTGGGCACGCTCCCGTTCCCTGCTCCATGCACACGGCCCATGTAAATAGTGTTTATGTTAAGGAAGTCATGTTCTGTGTGACTGGAGCACATAGAAACTGATGTTGTTGTCACTTTAGATTAAGCTCTCATTTTAGCAGAGGAGGCAATTGGAGCAGGCAGCTGAGTGGCCGAATGAAATATTCAGCTCATTTCGTTTAAAGCTGCCCCCGTCTCCATTGTTCAGGCTGGCAGGGCTGATTAACCCTTGCCGGTGCTGTCACAACAATGCTCACTGTGGCTGCAGACCCAAACACTCCGGCAGGTTTCAAAGGTCAGCAAGGTGATATCTGTCAGGGCCTTTTCCTCACAACTAATGAACTTTAAGGAAAAGGCAAATTAACCCCTCAATTCTCCACCACTTTGTAGAGAGGAGAAATAAACCAGAACTCAGCAGTGCTCAAGGCAAGCAGGAACACTGCTCCCCTTAGCCACAGCTTGGCACCTGACACCTGTGAGCATCCTGCAACCTGGAGCTGACCCCAAGCACTTGATGAGCTCTTCCTCATGCAGAATTACACACTTGGGTTTTCCTTTTTGCAGAAATTGTTGACAGCAAATAACAAGCCAAAACAAGCCTAAGATCCAGGCAAGAGAAAGCCGTGGCCAGCACTGCTGTGGGTGTTCAGCCAGTCTGTCTGTCTGTCAGAGCACAGCAGCCCAAGGCTTCCAGCCCTGCCACCATGGGGCTGCTCACCCACAGCCACCCCAAAACCTGCCTGGGAATGCCTCATCCACAGCATCAGCACTGCCCAGCCCTTCCTCCCAGGGAACACTCCTGGGGACTTTGCCAGGGTGCAGTGGTTGCTGCAGGAGGAGCAGTGAATGCTTACATACTCAATGCCCAATGCCACAAAGCCAAAAAGAGAATTGTTAAATGGTCTCCCCTGGGCTTGACTTGTTGCAGAGATCCTGTTTATGGAATGGGCTAATGCTGTTCCATGACAGGCACCTTGAGGGGCAGTTGTGCTTGTGCTCTGTCACTTGCTGCCTTGTGCTAAGGGCCTGGTGCTTCAGAGAGCTCAGCAGAACCTGCTCAGGCTCCTCAGCTCAGGACAGAGTTAGAAACAAGACCCAGAACATTCTTGGCAAGAGTGTCACTAACAGCCCCAAACACTGTAAGGCAAGGCCATCATAAACTGCAATACCAAGGCTAATAGCATTTAATTTTTAATGGGAGGTTTGGAATTTTAAGACAACAGCTCAAATACAGGAGAAAAATTTTCTTTTAATCACACTGTCAAGTAGTGTACCAGTTTTTCTATTTCACCAGTATTTTGAACTAAATTGCCAAAAAAAAAAAAGTATATCTATTAAAAATATCAGTAGTTACACAAACTACAGTCCTACTGGCAGCAGATAACCACAGAAGTAACTCTGGTGTGGAGCAGCTGAAATCATAACCCCCACCCCCCAGACACTGACCTATGTGTATGCACTTGTCTCTCTCTACTGCTAAGACATTTCTCTAGGATACAACAGAATTGGGTGCCACTGATAAATGGATAAACCTCATAAAATAATACTTATACTACCTAAATGACTAATTTCCAATAGCCTTGCAGCTACATTTTACTGTGACATTTTACAGCCTGGTTCATATGAGAATATCCTGTAAGAGCACTCACACTAACACTCTCTGCTTGCATATATAGATAATATTCCAGCTTTGCTGTAATGATTTCTACAGTCCAAATCTCATCAATTGCATGTTTGCTTTACTGGTTATCTAGATAAATAGGCAGTTATCTGTGAATGACTTGTGAATGCAGATAAAAGTGAGTTAACAGGAGAATATAAACATTAAACATGATCTCTTAGGTGTAATTATTGTACACACAGCTTAACTACTAACACTTTTTTTTCCCCATTTGGTACATTGGAAAGTGTATTACCTGACTCCAACACTCCATCTATATCTGCTTGAAATTTAGGGTCCAAGTCAAGAAGATCCTTCAATGCTGTTTAAATACATAAGTACCTCATACCTCCAAATAAAATATACATCTGTCACAGTGAAACAAAGAAGTGCTACATGTTATAATGAGAACTATTTCTTCAAAGACTAACCTCTTAAACCTCACAAGCAATGAATGAAAATGCCTTTTAGTAATCCCTTTTGATACTTTCCTGAACAAGAAGTCATGCAAGAAGTACACAGACGTAGCTAAGCTCCCATAATCAGTCTAAATATGAGTGGTTGTAAAACCAAGTTTATGTTATGCATGAACATATTTTAGACCTATGCACTGGGAACAGTGAAGTGCTTGACATCTGGAGTTAGACAGTGGTGAATTGTAGCATGCACACATCACTCTCATCTGCATAAATATCTATTTTCAGAACCACCAAGGCTCAAACACCCCCAGCTTGCCACTAATTTAAAAGCATCATTCATTTGAAATGTTAGGATAAAGCCCAAAAGGATAAACCCACCAAAACCCAGCTTTGACGGTGTTGTGGTTTTGTATTTCCCCCCCTACCACCACATTTTAATAAAAAAACAACCCATACACAAGCAAAACCCACACACAACAACCTCCCCTGCCACCTGCCCACCCACCCCTCCAAAACCCCCTGACTCAGGGCGGCAAGAACAGAGATGGATGGGTTCTGCAGAGGGGAGGAAATCAAATGCAAAACACCAGAGGGGCTGCAGAAAGCACGAGCCAGGGGCAGAGCTGTGCCCTACTCCAGGCAGGCAGCATCCCAGCCCCAGCATTCCTGCAGGAGCTGAGGCAGCCACAGCCAGAGGTGCTGCTCTGGCAGGAGGGTCTCAGAGCCTGGGCATTAAAAACCACAGCACCTTCTGAAGGAATGGAGTCATTAACCTCCCTGACCCCAGACAAATTTAAACCCCACTGACTGCAGATTCCTCTGAGGAATCAAGGCACGTGTTTGCAAATTGCTTGGATATTCAGCATGATGAAAGATGTTACATAAATGACAGTTATTATTATAATAGTGGCAAATGGGTCAGGAGGAAGATTTCAGTGCTGATTTAGGCTGTTGTTTCTAGCCAGCATCAAATATTGCTCAAGTTTGGACACTGATGTCTTAAAAGAATAAATATGGCAGTCACCTCTTCAAAACTACAAATCCATTTGAAATTACAAATTGTTTCCCTGGTTTGAAGAAAATCTTGGAATAAACTCCTCAAAGAAGAAGTTCAAAACAGTAATAATTCCTTATATTTGGTACAGTCTAGGATTAAAGATTTGAATTTGAACTCTGATATTGTCACCTACTGATTACTGCCAAAGAAATCCCCCAGCAACATTTGCAAAGCCAATTTTCCCAAAGCACAGAGAAGAAGGCGTGGTATCCCCCATGCCCAAGATGTTGTAATCATATCAATTAAACGGACATTTTTCTGAAAGAAAACAAATCAATAAAAACAACCTGAAACAGGCACCACAAACAAAGTTTCCCACTGCAACCCAGCCTTGTGTCCCAGAGCACTCCACTGGTGGGGATGGAGGTGCAGAAGGGCAAGTTCAACATCCCAATTCAAAGATCCCATCCCTGGTGTTATTGGCTTCATTAGGATTGGTGCCTGGCCAAGTTCAACAGCCATATGTAAACAAAAAGATGTGAATATCCACAGCCACCAACTTCCCTGCAATCCCAAGCACCCAGCAGTCATTTCCAGGTCATTTACAGACAGGCAGCACTTCCCCAACCCTGTTCCCAAATGGATGGTAACCATCGAGCAGTGGCACCACTTCACAAAAAGAAACTGAGTGGATTTGCTCCCAGATTTGAAGTCAAAGATAGCAAAAGTAAAGAGCAGGCAATTACCCAAATGGCAATTTGCCAAAGCAGAACCTGCCCAAGCACCCAGCTCAGAGCTGAGGGCCTTGACAGCTGGGGTCACAAGCCTGACCAAAATTAATTAAATAGAGTAGTTGGGCTGACAGAACAAAATGTGACTGCTGGGCCTGCCAAGAGGGGAAAGCTCTGGAAGCTGCTCCAAGGTAAAGGTCTGGCTCTGGGTGGGTACAGGGAGTTTCACACACATTGTGAGAAATGGGGCAGTAACTGCTTACACACACAGTGTGCATCTTTGATCAACATTCCTCATGGAGTGGCTATCCAAAAACACCACCAGTCTGGTTACAACTGCCTTTTTTTTTGGGTGGAAAATGGGGTAAGGAAGACGATGTCAAAAGTCAAATACTGTTCATCAAATGATAAATGTTAACTCCCAGAGGACTGCAGTACTTTCAATGTAAAAATGAACTCCCAGGAGATGATGTTACTGTTAATTCTATTAACTCCTTCAAGAGGTTCTCCACAAGGTAAAAAAGAAGAAAAAAACCCCAAAGATCTCACATAACTATACTCAAATCTGAGGTGATTCACTGGGGCAGTTGAGAAGAACCTGCACTCAGCACCCTTCCTGTCACAGGAACATGGTGAGGGGGGTTTTCTGCTGATTGTGTTTCTACCACACCATGCCAGAGAGAAAGAGGCACTTCTGAGAGACTCTTCAGGACAGCTTCATCAATTTTCTAGGTCCATAAAACAAACTTAGCCCCCCCAAAGTCAAGATACTAAAGAGCAGTTCCAGAATTTTGTGACTGTACTTCATCCTCAGAGCTGTGTATCAGGATATATGGGAGGCCAAGGGATCCAGATTTACACAACACTTAGTAAGGCTTCAGAAACTTTTTGGTGTAACCAGACCTAGGACAGAGTGAGCCTGATCAATTTATGGGTTTGGTGGAAACTATGCAAAATGTGGTGGTGGTTTCAGCTGAGTTTCATTCTAGGGTTTGGGGTTTATTCAAAGCCAGAGCTCTAAGGGAAACTAGAGGGACATGAAACCATGCAACATGAAACTGAAATAAGGCTTGCATGGGCACTGAAAAGACAATTGCACGAAGTGGGGAAAAGGGCAAAAGCCCCAACCAGCAAACAGGCCTGGGGCTGCAAATTCACCATACACACAGTGCTAATTCCAGCCTCCACTATTGTCATCTCTGAGCAGTCACTCCTCACACTTCACACCCAGCGGAGAAATTCAAGGTCGAGAGAAATCACTTGCATTCATGAAGGTTCCCAGATTTTTAGCTGGGAGGACGTGGCTCCATACAATCCACTTTCAGCCAAGAGTTAAGATTAAAATAACAGCATTTTATTCGTTCAGGTTTAAACTTATACACATTTATACCTCACATCCATCTTTCTTTTGAGCTATACCCAGTATCATCATCCTTGACTACAAGTGAAAACAAAGCATCATGAATCTATAATAACCTCTTCATTTGCTTTGCAACATGGATTTTTGTCTGGTTAAATGTCTCAATTACTCCCACTTATAGGTTATCCACATATGGACTGAGAGCTGAACCCATTTGAGAATTAGCTTTTAACAGCTGACCCGGTGCCTCAGCAAGTGTTTTGCACAGTCCCCTGGGAAAAAGCACATTCATGAGCAAGCCTGGAATCACAAACCTGCTCCCAGGAAAGGCAGAGCACGTCACTGCTCCTCACACAGAGAATCCAAGTACCCTACTGCTCCAATGCTGCTCAGTGGCCAAGTGACAGAACAGCACCAAGGATTATTTGCAGAGAGAGCCATCTGCCTGCCATCACACACCAGGGGGAAATCGCCTACCAGCAAGGGAGAATGGCAAGAGGTGGCAGAGTTTCATAGGAGAAAAAGAAAGGGAGAGGAAAGATGAAAGCCAGCAAAAAGTAAAACAAAAATTCATTATTTAGAGCTTAGCACCCGAGCTTGCTATTGGATCTGTTAACATCATATCCCAAATAATTATAGGGTTTCCCACTACCCTCACTCTGACTGCTGGTGCATTTTTATAAATTGCTATGTTACATAAAACACTGTGTTTTTAATATCCCTCTAGTATCTGAGCAATTATATGCATTATAGTTGTGGATTTTCACATCATTGAGGAATGATGGCTTCAGTTCAGCACCTCTGTGCTGATGACTCCCACCTCTCACTCCCAACCAATCTTGTTCTATCTGAACACATTTCAGCCAATTTTGCTTCAACTTACAACTGTTAAAATCTTTTTCTCTGTCTGCTGCTGAAGACTCAACAGCAGTGACTTCAGACTTGCTGATGGGACAGAACTTTTCCTTTTCTTACATTTGCATTTAAAAAGAAAAAGACTATAAAATATCTAATGGATATCCATAGTTTGAGTCAAAAGCATTAGAAAAGATCAGAGTGTTTCTAGACTTGACATGTAAAATAATAAATGTTTTTTTTTAACCATCATTAGGGGTTTTAACAGATAAAAACAATGAACAACTAAAAACAATGAAACTCCTTCCATCTGGCTGGTAAAACCAGGTACCAGCGAGTTCAGCTCATTAGAGGCCATGACCACATTCACACCTCCTACCTAGCAATGGCTATCCAGGACTCTGGAACAGCTTTAGGAGACCAACAGCAAAACAAACCCAGAGAAACAGCAATAAATTCAAGTATCTGCACAGACAGATACTTAAATCACCACGCAGGATTTCCTGCTGCCATCCCCACTGCCTGCCCTCAGGGCTCACCCATGGACAGAGCCCAGCTGTGCCAGAGGCAGATTTTAGGAGTTGCTGGCCCTTGGCTCAGTCAGGGTTTGGTAACTGCAGCCCCTGCTGCTCTGGTTTCCCCCAGAATGGAGAGGCAGCCATGCAGGGAAGGGAGGTGTTTGCCAAAGGATGCTTGGGAGAGAAGGGGTTACAAGAGGTGAAGGTGCAGCCAGCTGCTGGGGCATGTGAAGCTGGAGGAACCTGGAAATCAGAACGGGTGGGTTTCATTTCTCCTAGTGCTCTGCTCTGCCCCCAGCATGGAACATTCATGGCCCTTGTCACTCAATAAAGAGGAAATGCACCCTTGTTCCTATTCCATCCATTCATTAATGCCACTCTGGGGTCCCCATCATTCTACAGGTGCGCTGATGCTCCAAGGATGCATCCCACAGGCCATGGCAGAGACAGGAAATGTTCTTTTCTAGCTACTAATCCCATAGCTTTCCCACCAAAACAGGGTAAGGAGCTGCTCAAATTTCAGTTGCTACCTAAGGAATGCTTGTGCTGTTCCCTCATCAACTCTGCCATGCACAGCTTGCTAAGGAGTTCACCCTGTTCTCAACCTGGAACTGTCAGGGAAGAACAGACTCCGGAAAGGCTCAGAGGTTTTGTTCAAATGGGTGCAGAGAGAGAATTGAAGCTTCACACATCCTATCTAAGCGGTCCAAAAAGAGAGAAAGAAATCTAAAACTCTGGACTTGCACACAATTTCTCCAGCTCTCCCGTCTGTTACACAGACTAGACATTTTGCAGATTTCTTGGAGAACTTCCTGGCAACCACAAGCAATCACCAGGGCAGGATGCATATGTGTTAAACTGAAATCTTAAACAAAATCATCTTTTTGAGCTTCAAACATTTTTTTTTTTAACTGTGAGTTCTGGAAAATGGCTTATTATTTTATTTCACTGCAGCTAGCTCAACAGCACTGTTCACCACAGAAACAAGAGGGCTGCAAAGGCTTAGGGGTCACAGTGCTGTTTCACATGGCCCTTCCAGGAAGAAATTGCACTGGTCTTTTTTTTCTGGCCATCTTATTTCTGTTATGGCGATTTTTGTTTGACCCCACGCTGTTGTGGTTCAGATCCAGATGAAGATTACAACTCATTTTTTCAGGCACACCCACCTGAACAGACAGACTCTTCCTGATTATTAAATCAAACAACCTGGGGTGCACAAGGTCAACGGCTCAGTTTGTTCCAGAGCTGTTAATCAAGCAGGAATTAATACACTGAGCATAGGGGAAATTGCCAGTTAGGAGTCAATAAAAGGACTTCACCTCTCTGTGGATCCCTAATAGGTTAACAGCTTGCTCTGGGATGGAGAGTGGGTGCCATGGAACAAAGTGTGACCCCACTGCTAATGTGCAGGTTGTTGTTTTTATGTCCAAGGCCATGGTGGAAGGTCACAGCTTTCACCAAGATTTCTCCTCCACAGGTGCCCCAGCCACCTCCAGGGGCTGATGGGCCACGAGGAATGGATTGGGAATCACCTGCACACAGTATAAATAAATGCCCTCTCCTGTCACAGGCAGCACCTCACAACTGCTTCCAGGAGAAATACAGAATAATTCACAGGGTAGAAAAATCCAGGCAGGTGCCAAAGTACATTGTGCAAAATTACTCAGCATTGTTAATGAACTTGTTACTAATTCATGAAACAAATCACCTTACAAGCCCTGAATTTATGGCTTTTCACCAATAAACGTGCTCTGAGTGTGCTGTTATCCACCCCATTACATAAGCAGGTGATCATCAGAGAATATACTTTCCTTTAACTCCACATAGGGCTGGTGAATTTTATATACTCACTTCCCACTTGCACTAAAGAAAAAGAGCAGAAAATGCTTTCAGAAAGCAGCACAGAGGAAGCTGCTGCCTGGGATGGGGTAAGACCCCAAGTGAAAATTCTGTTCTCACTCTCTATGGCTCTCCACTTGGGAGCAGTGCATTTAAAAAAAATAAAAGGGCAAAAAAGAGCTGAAAGTGCTAAAACCAAGTGTACAGAGGCAGCCTTCACCACAGAGGGGGAGAGCAGTGAAGCAAAAAGGGAGAAAGTCAGAGCCAGCCTGGAATCACTAGGAAAAAAAGACCAGAGGAGTACTTCTGAACCACAAACAACATTTCTACAAATTCATGTGTTACAAAGGACTCACCCTGAAATGAGGAAGTTCCCATTGGCAGCCCAGTCTGAAATATTCCCTCTAAAAATCAAGGACACAGCAAAATGCCAGCAGGCCTCTGGTGGATCCCACAAGAGCTACCAAGGTCTCCAACAAAAAAAAACCAAACAACCAAATTCTCCTTGATTCCTCTTCAAGGCCAGTAAGTAGCCAGTAAGTAAACTTGAATAACTAATGGAAATCAGGAAATCTGTAATGAGCTGCTCAATAATTCTTTGCTAAAGGGAAAGAAGAAATAAAATAATTTATGTGTATTCTCTGTGATCCCGCTGTAAAAATCTCAGGCAAAATACACAAATCATTATTTTATTTAAAAGAGAGAGGGAACAAAAAGGTAATAATCATAGTTATTTGATCTAATTATTCCTAAAGGAATCCATAAGAGACTAGAAAATGTTTAAAAACCACGAGTCCTGATTTGCTACCTGGGGAGAATAAAAAAACATCCTAGAAGGAAACACAGGTGAAAAAATAATGAAATTAGCATCTCCAAATTGTTTAAAAAAGGATCTTCAGCCTAAAGAGAATCGACAGCATAGCTTTAAGGACAGATAAATGGCTGCCTCAAGGATCTGTCTTACCTCCTCTTTTTTTTTTAAGTAATACCTTAATTTGCATAGTAATAACCCAATTATTGTAAGATTAAGTGACAGAAATCTCATTATTACCGTTCCTACAAAACAGTCGATATTCCATTCAGTACCTTTTAATGTTACACACCTTAAAACATAATTATTCCAATATATGCTCATTCATCTTTAATGCAATTTCTTTAATAATAATAAAAAAGGCTCTTCTGTAATTGTTGGTGGGTTTGTTTTTTTTTTTTTTTTTGGTGGAATATATTATTGTTAAAACACGATTTTCCTCCTCCAGGCTGCTATAGAAACAAGCAAAGCCAACCAGCTGCTCAGGGGCACGCTCCCTCCCCTCTTCCCAAGAGGGAGTCCACCAAGAGGCCTAAAGCACATATGTTAAAATATGTTGCAACAACTCTCTCTCTCTCCATCTCCCCACTCCCTGCCTCTTCCCACGCTGAGAGCTGGTCATAAGACAAGCTTGCAAACAAAATCAAATATACAGCAGCTCCTGAGAGCTGTTTGTGCTCAGGGATGCTGCTGCAGGGAGAGGGGGCTGGGGCTGGGGAGGGGGATCCGGCAGGGGCTCACCTGCTGCAGCATCCTCAGCTCCAATTACACAGATAACAAATGGCATAAGTGCCCAGTGACCAGATTAGCAGCAGAAAGGAAATGGGGGCAGGAGACAGGGCTGGCTCCATCGGGGGGACACAGCCCCACGCATGTTCTGCTTCAAAAACATGTCAGGAGCACTTAGGAGAGGAGAAGCAGCAGCCACCACCCCAGCAGCCCCATCCAGCCAGGGCAAGGCTGGGGAGCCTTCCAGAGGCAAATCCTCACACTGCTGCTTCAGACCCTGGTCGGGCTGGGAGCAGCTGGGGCTGGGCAGCCCTGGGTGTGAGGCAGGAGCCTGTCCAAAGCCTGCTCCAAGCCCAGATGGCCAGGCCCTTCCACAGTCACTCAGAGGGCTGGGAAGGTCACCTCCTACAGAAGGCACTCCAACCCCACTCATCCCAGCCCTAATCCTAACCAAAACAAGCCTGCTCATCCACCCACTGGCCCCAGTGTGCCTAGGGCCAACCTCAGAGCAGGCCACCTCCTCAGCCAGCACAGCCCTCCTCTCCACCTCTAACCCTCTTCATCCTCCTCTTACCAACCATCCCAGAGTTCACAGCTTTCACCAAGATTTCTCCTCCACAGGTGGCCCAGCCACCTCCAGGGGCTGATGGGCCACGAGGAATGGATTGGGAATCACCTGCACACAGTATAAATAAATGCCCTCTCCTGTCACAGGCAGTACCTCACAACTGCTGCCAGGAGAAATACAGAATAATTCACAGGGTAGAAAAATCCAGGCAGGTGCCAAAGTACATTGTGCAAAATTACTCAGCATTGTTAATGAACTTGTTACTAATTGATGAAACAAATCACCTTACAAGCCCTGATGGATTTATGGATTTTCACCAATAAATGTGCTCTGAGTGTGCTGTTATCCACCCCATTATACAAGCAGGTGAACAATGAGAGAATATTCTCATTATTGTAGCAGCAGCAATAACCCAAGCCGATGTCTTCGTGCTTCTACTGAGCCTCTGCCTACAAGAGAGCATCCAACCCCACAATGGCACACCAAGCACACTTACCCCAGAGCAGACCCCAGCCCCTGCCCTCCTGACTGCCTCAGGACTGACAATATGATTCCACTACAACTCCCTCATGCCCGGCCTGCTCTCCACTGTCCTTGCTCTGTCCCCATGATGAGGTGACACTGTGGGAGACAGCACATTCCAAGGCCACCACACCCCTACAAAAGGGCTACGGGATGGAATAGCCTTATTCATCACATCAGAGCCCTTCTTCTTTCTTGGCTTCCACTGGCTTTCTCCCACCCGAGTCCAGCCCCTACAGCAGAGCTAGGAGGACAATGCCACCCGTGGGAATCCAACCATACAAGTGCCACTCTCAAACACTGCCATTCTCCTGGCCTGGGGAGCTACCATCACATGAGCCCACCAAGAATCTCAGAAGCTAACCAGAAACAAGCGAGCCACTCTTGCCCCTCCCAGCCCACCCAGAGCAGCTCTGCAGGAGAAGCTGGTGGGGCACATTCTCTGTGAAACCAACACAAATCCAGCTCGCTCCATCGCTCACCCCACCGCCCCTAAAGCACTAAGTACAAGATGCAATTCCCCAGGAGTTATTTACTGCTTGATTCCTGTGAAAGCCTTCTGCCAAAACGGCACAGAGGAGATGTCACTGGGCTAAGCTCTGGCTCCCAAAGTCCTTCACAGCCAGGGCAGGTCCCTCTGGAAAGGGAAAGAGCACAAGGCCATCCCGGGGTGCAAGAAGCCCAGGGATGTTCAGGGTTGGGAGCACAGCCTGCTGCTCCTGGGCTGAGGGATGTTCAGGGCTGGGAGCACAGCCTGCTGCTCTGGGGGTGAGGGATGTTCAGGGTTGGGAGCACAGCCTGCTGCTCCTGGAGGTGAGGGATGTTCAGGGTTGGGAGCACAGCCTGCTGCTCTGGGGGTGAGGGATGTTCAGGGTTGGGAGCACAGCCTGCTGCTCTGGAGGTGAGGGAGGCACCCCCTTCTCCTGCCCCAGCCCCTGTGGGGCTCCACAGGGCTGGGAACCACCAGGCTTCCCCTTGGTGCTGCCCCTTGGTGTGCCCTGGCTCTCACAGAGGGGAGAACACCCTGTGCCAAGGCAGCAGGGACAGCCCTGGCACTGCCCTCACCCCATGCC
>JANIJU010003063.1:70725048-70769965 GCA_025504685.1 Leucosticte australis | reverse complement strand
AAAAACCTGGGTCAGCCTACAGAGACCACAGGGCAGGCTGGAGGAAGCCAGCATTTATGGGCTCCTCTGCACCCAGGGAAGAAAGAGAGACACAGCATGAAGACAACATCATTTTCTACCCTCCTCCATTCTCAGGTTCACTCCCAGTGCTCCAGTGAAGTGCAGAAAGCCCACGGTAGATCTGCCTTGGCTCCTGCAACACCCTCCTCAGACAGCAGTCAGAGCCTGCCAGTTTCCTGATAAACCAGCCACACGTGGTCAGCCTCTCTGGAGCTAGGCATTGCCATTCAGGGAGACAGCAGAGGAGGTCTAGACAACCCTGCTTCCCCAGGGACAAAGCACTGCAGAGAACATACATATTTACACAGACCCAGTGTTGTCAAATATTGTGATTTTGCCATGAGATTCATAGCAGGCACTTCTCTTACAGCTCTGCTCTGCTTATTGGAGAATATCAGCTCCAATTTAACAAAGAAATGGAGCTACAAGCTGTGATGCTTAAAAAAACCCACCCTTGGAAGTGTGAACCCTGACAACTCCAATGCAAGAAAAACATAGAAGGGGATTGGGGATTTTTTTTATCTTACGATTTCGAAACGATTTTGCGGCCTGCTTCGACTGGTAATATTCACACAGATGGGTTAAATGTCATTTTGCACTCTGAATTAACTCCCCTAAAATCTGTTCTCCGAGCCTTGTCACTCACCTGAGTAATCCTCCTGGTTTTAAGTGGGCCTCCATAAGTGACCAGACTAGTTTACTTCTGCACGCTGATGAGCGTTACGTAGGAGGTGCCGATACTCCCACATCCCTTTAAAAAGAAGATTAGGCACTAAGATAAGTGAAAACTTCTGTTCAAATTGGCTCAAATCCTTCTCCTATTTAAATTGGTGGCAGAACTCCCACTTACTTCAAAGGTCCAGGACAGGCACACTGTATTAATTAGGACAGTGCAAAAACTCTCATTACAAAACCGAAGCGTGCGCCGCTCACCTGATTTGAAACCAAGCAAAACAAAAAAAACCAGCCTTGGATTTGCATCTCCGAGAACACTGGGCACTAAGACTGGGCACAGAAGTCCCAGGCATTCTGGATTTTGAGCTAAAACGACGTAAGAATGAGATGATGAGTTTATTCACTACTCATTTGTTGCAAGCTTGAAAGCCAGGCCCTTTTACAGCAGGTCTAAATGAGCTGGATTCCATGTAAATGAGAACAAAACTTGACCAAACAGCAGGTCACGCTCGCCACAGCTCCACTTACACTGAAGAGGCTGCAGCTTTTTAACTTTAAAGGAACTTGGGCCTTTGCAGCACTCTCTGCAAAAGGAAAGAGCCCCCTTGGCAGGATGTGAGCTGAAATTCCAGTGGTGCCACATCAGGCTCTCCTGATACCAAACCCCCAGCGTGGGGCAAGTGCATTTCATCTAATTTATCCCCCGGCTCATTCCCACTCCTCCAAGATGGTGACATCAGGCTGGTCCATCTGAAAACATCTCTGCCACATCAGCTGAGCCCAAGAACTGCCCTGGGCAGGGCAGCAGCAGTGCTTGCTCAGCCCTGAGTGCAGGGGCTGAGCCCAAACTGCTGCTCCCCAGACCAAGGGGTGACACATCCAGACCAGCCTTTTTTGAAAGAGACCAGGGAGCAAGCAGGCTAATGTCAGGCTGAATATTTTTAATATTTATAATGAATAAAATTATATGCTTGGAATGCAACATCCAGCGTAACAGCATTAAAAGTGAAATTTTTATTTGGATTATATTCATGGTAATAATAAGGAATGTAGGGGTTTTTTGTGACATAAAGGTTAAAGAGTCTGTAACCTCTAATTTGACAGGAACTCTATTATCATTCTCTGGAAAATTAGACAAGATAGAATATTAAGACATCCAAAAACTGACACAAATAGAAAACTAGGTCTCTCACTTGCTCCTCTTTCTTTAAACAAGGAAGATGATTATATGCTGTTTGACATTCCATTTTCAGGGCAACTAAAGAGATGCCGGGAGTCACACTTCATTTATTCTTCCAAATGCCACCGCTGAAAAAAAAAAGTGTTGGTATTTGAAGGCACCATACTCCCACAAACAGCGGCCAGAATTAACCTTGTCTTCCTGATGGATTCATTTGTGAAGTCCCTCAGTTTAGTTTCTCAAGATGAAATTAAAAATACCCTCGTGGCTGAGTGTGAGCACTTAAAGCACACACACGCTGCATGGTGGGCCAAAACTCCCCAGGGTGTAGCCTGGCTGAACTCATTGTATTAGACAAGTCAAGGGGAAATATGTTCTTGTAGAGATTTCCAGCCTCAAGATATTTGGATTTGCTTAAGGTTAGCATCTGAACTTTTACATAACTATTCTGACTGAACCTCACAAAATTTTGAGGCTCACAACCAGCTCTGGAAACTGAGAGGGAAAAAAAAAAAAAAAAAAAAAAAAAATCACTTTTACAACACTTTCATGATTCCCAGTAAGATGTTTTGCTTTGCACTGTGAATAAAACAATGTTGTTTTATATCTTGTCATCCCAGTGAACAAAGGCATAATGTTGCACATATTTCTGTAAACAAACAAACAGCCCCCCCGTGTTGTTGTTGGAATTTTATCAATCCAAAATAGGCAGAAATAAAGTTCAATTTTTGAAAATCTACTCAAAGCTGACACAAAAAATTAGAATCATTAGTGAGTTTTTTAGTCTGTTCTTACTCAGGCAAAAGTCCCATTGAAATGAAGCCAATATTACTTCAAAATCTGAATACTGTTTCATTCAGCTTTTCAGCACCAAGATGAAGCTTTAGTTACAACCATCTGTCATGGGTATAATCTCATAGCACTGATACCCATTTCTCTTAAATATAACCTTTCTTCATAAACTCTTTATCTACCTCTGGGGCATACACAAAGCTCCAAAAATACAAACGAAAAATCGCTATTTTCACTATTATTCTACAGGAACAATAACAATACCTTGCAGTGTGATAAAAATGCATCCCAGATAGCTTATCTGGGCTGAAACACACACTACAAGGCAGTATCTTGAAGACAGAGATTAAGACTTGTTTTGGCACATCCTGAAAGAACGCATGAACCAGAGGGATGGTGGAGAAGAAGACAATGTTGTATTTTTAGATCTCAACACACTGTGAGGTTTCTCAAATGGCAGTTCCTCCACTGCCATTAAAAAGCCACTGTGAATGCAGATTTGAGTATTAATACGAGGAAGTTTCCGATGTAATTCAATGGGAAAAGTCACAGGGAGGTGGAAAAGCATTGTTAGAGTAACAAAGCCTAGCCAAGCATTTCACACTGTTCTTGCTAATGGGGGACAAAAAGCTCCCAACTCTGGACAAAACAGAGAAACAGGGGCTGATGGGCACTGAAATGAGGAAACAGCACAGGCACTGACGGGTGTCATCCCAGCTGGGGCTGCATTTCTATCTGGGCTACTGAGACACTTCTTTCTCTCACACACGTCGTGCCAAACCCGACTATCCAAACGCCTGTGCAGTTCAGGGTGTGCACAGAGACATTTATCTGCCCTCTGACCTGTCTGGCTGGAATCCATCCTGGCCACATTAGCAGGATTAGCTCTGTCCACCTGCAGTGCTGGGACACAGTAATTTAGTTTGTTACCTCCAGGCTGGTCTGAGCATGCCCTTCCCTGCAGACATGGCCCTGACTGAAAAATAACTGCTCAAGGTCAAAAGAGAAATCTCAACTAGTGTTATACTAAGTGCTATATTGATTGGTTGTTTTTATTTTCACACCTAAAATCCTAAATAATGTATTCTCCTTCAGCATACCAAAACCTAAAAGTCATCACCAACTGCCCAGGACAAAAAGCAGGACAAAAGAGCTGTTCAGGGGAAAAAAGACCCTTGATATTGGGCATGTCTAAAATTTTTGACTCAAACTGGATTTTTTTACATCTGTCATGATTTCTGGATGTGTGGAATGATTATATTGTCAATGATAATTTTGGAACCTAAAGGCCTGGTTTTCATCTGCAGTGACAACTCAGTACTGAGAGGTTTTTTTGGGATTTTTTGCAAGGAACATTTAGAAACAGGTACTTCCAACTCCTCAGCATAAGCAGCTGCAAAACCACAATGCCTCAATTTCAGAAGTCCTTATCAGGCATCATACACTTCCTGAGGATTCTGGGAAGTGTAGTCTCCCAGCTTAAATTTATTCCATTTTAGGGGAAAAACTAAGACAAACCATCCAGGTATTTCTGTTGGTAAACACAAGGCAAATATTGCCCCTGAAATTATTCTCACAACTGAAGGGAAGAAAACCAGGTGAGCCTATTCCTGTGGTGTAAACAGATTATCCTCTTGTTTAAAGGGGTGAAGTCGTCTCTCCCTTTTGCTCAGACATATAAAACAATGAATCTTCTCTATTTCCAGGATACTGGGCAACATCTCCAGGGCTGCTTTAATTGCAAGCCAGTTTTAAGTCAGGCATAGGAGAGGGGGAATTTGGTCAGCACCAAGAAAAGGGCAGGAGGAAAATAGGTCAGAGAGCTTACAAACGTGCCAGGAACACAGACTAACAGTTCTACTTTTTATTCTCTAATAAAATTAATGCTGCCCCAGCAGCATGCTGTTTGGTACATCCATCTCATCTATTAAACAAACAAGAAGACAAAGGGTTAGCTGAAGATAGAGCTCCTGTGTGTTTGTGAACTAGTTTCTCGTAATTAACAAAATTGATGGGAAATATAATTTTGTTTTTACTTTCTCTTCATTTTCACATACAAACATGCAATATTATACATCAACTAGAATAAAATCTGCTAAACTGATTATGAAACTACAAATCTATGATTTATTTATATGTTTAGTAACAGCATTTTCCTTTTTGCTGGTTCCTTCACGTGCTAAAAGGAAAGGGCAAAGCAGGAGGAGATATGCACAATTTCACCCACCAGAATTTCACATTAAACCCCACTACGTGCACACAGCAAAGCAAACAGTGCAAAAAAACATGAAAGGGGAGAAAACGCCGGACAACTCTGAACAAAAGCAATCTCAAGTACAAAGACTTGAGATCTTTTTAAGATCTTTGCAAGCAGAGAGGAAAATAAGTGCTTCAAAATAGGGGCAAAGTGAAGAGGGTTCTTTATAAGCACTGACTCGAAGCCTTCAGACATTAAAGACTCACATTCTAGACCAACTATAAACTCCCCCAAACCTCATCTCTCCAAATGCTTGAATTAATTTTGCTCCTGTCACTGGGAATTAAGTTTACTCGGTCAATCAAAACTGTCTGATTCCCTGCAAGAATTTCCAGCCTTCAGTACAGTTTGTAAGCAGCTCTGCAGAACAGGCCCTTTGAAACCATAAAAGAAGACAGGGGTAAATGGCTCTACTGCAGCAGGGAGGGCCCTGCAGAGAGGAAATCCAACAAAAGATGCATTATACTATTAACAACAGGAAAACAGCTCTGTGATTACCTCTTATTTCTGATATTTATATTGGCTCGGTGCCCCAAAAATCCCAGTAAGTCCTCCTGCATCTCAAAATCTGAATGGAGCTTATAGACAAAATTTAAAGACTACAGGTGAAATTTTTTTTCTCTAAAAATACTATTGCTGGCATTTGAAAAATTCTCTTTTCCCTGCTTTGCCTCATAGGCATACTGGACAAGTATGTTCAGTTTAAGATTCCCAAATTTATCATATCTGCTGCAATGACAGCATACTCACATGATGACAGCAGCCAAGATATCAGTGCTGATTCATATCTGCATGAAACTCACTCTTCAGTTCATAAAATTCTTCTGATCTTTTTGTTAAGTTTGAGGTCTGCTGGAATCTAAAAGCTCAGAGTGAAAAACAGCCTGTGTCTATTCTGGGGCTGAGCTGGAAGGAAAAAAAACTGAGTTCCACAGCTTTCCCCCCAAACAGTAACACATTCAGTTTTATTTATAACTCTCACCTATTTTGGAAATTTTTGTGAACCTGGCCTGACATTCAAATTGGAAATTGAGCTAAAACTAGGGAAGACTCCTCTCTTTTTATGCCTCCATACCATTGCTCTGAGAAGGTTAATAAACAGCAAAGGTATTAATAGCACACCATGACATGACCCATGAACGCCACGACGTGATTATCACATTCCAAAAACCAGGGGCAAACAGGCAAAATCTCCTCGGAACTGCTCCTGTTGAGCAGCAAAGAGAGGAAGGAAAAGCCAGTGTCTATGTGCTGGAGACCAGAAAGGGCTCAGAAAACTGCAGTGTGACTTTGGCATGGGTGACACCGAGCTGCAAATGTTTGCAAGGAGGTCCCACCAGACCTTGGAGCTAACAATCCTCTCTCAGATCTGTCTGCTCCTTCCTTTTCATCTTCCTTTTCTGTTGTTTTTGCTTGAGAGAAAACAACAAGGCATGATGCTGTGGGAGAGATGCCAATACTCAGCTCCTGCTGAGAAGTGGAAAAAAAAAAAGAAAAAGAAAAAGTGTTGGAGCTGGAGCTGCTGAATCCTGCTCACTTTGTGCAGAGGAATTAAACAGCATCTCCCTTCCCTGCCTAAACAGGGCACATTTGGTTACCTGGGGGAGAGGACACCTTCACTGAGGGTGTGGAGTAAGATGATGAGTGTTTGAGGTGGGAAGGGAGGTGCTGCCCTGAGCACCCACAGGGAGATGGGGATTGCCCTGCTCTGGGCGCTGTGTCCCTCCAGCCCTGCCCCAACAAGGGGGTGCAGCAGCTCCTCCCTGCTGGAACATCTCCAGGGCTCAGACCATGAGCCACAGACACTTCTGATGACAGGAGGAGCGACTGGGTATGGCCAAAAACCAAACCAAACAAACAAAAAAAAATCCATTTGGTCTCATTTTTGAGCAAAGATTTGTGATCCAGCATCAAATGGAGTTTTCAGAATTCAGCTTTTAACTTTGTCCACCTGCTTTAGGTTTTTAATAGAGCACTTTCAGCTGGGAGGATGACACAGGAGACATCTGAACAAGGCTATTTGCTGTTCTGTCTCCATCACAGGGTGTGGCTGGGAGTCTGGAAATTGGGATTTCAACCACATGGCACAACTGCCACGAAGAACAAGCACCACATTCAGTGTTTAGTCCTAAACACTGCTTTTCTAAAAGGAACCTCTTCATAAATGACAACAAAAATTAGCAATATGTACTCTGAAGGCCTCAAATTGTTTTGACACAGGAAACCAAACACCATGATCCATATAAAAAAAACCTAGAGTGCACAGAGAAGTATTTTCTCCTAATCTGATGTTTTTTCCATGGTCCCACAGTTTCCTCATCTCCAAACACTGACACGGTGTAAGTAATTATGAATTTGGGAGGTTTTGAAACATTACTGCAGAAGAACTCATCTTCTGTGGAAGTCCACAGCATCAGCATTTACACTCTGAGAACATTGCCATTATTCTGTTCCAAAGGAGAACTGACCACTTGCTCCAAAGCTGGGTCCTTGCCAAGCAGTGACAAGCAGCAGAAGTGGCTGTGCTGCCCAGTCAGAGCTGACATTCTCTTGTACAAACCCAGGCTAAGACAATAGAGAATATCCAGAGTGAGCAGCACCCCAATTTTGGGGCACCCCCATGGGCCAGTGTCCAGCTCAGGCACTGCCAAACCCCTCCTGTCCCCCCACAGGCACGGTGACAGCCTGCATGGACAAGCAGAAGTAGCCAGCAGCTGCTGGATTTCACATCCAGCATTTCCACTTGCCCCCAGCCCCAAGGAGCAGAACAGCTCTGCCAGACAGCACCATCCCACAGGCACCAGCTCAGGGTCACTCCAGCTTCAGCAGGGGTTCTTCATCTACTGCTTATGTAGGAAGTTACATCCCTCTCTCTCTCCTTTCCCTCTTTCCCCCACCAGTGATTTGTGTACGTTTTTGGAAGCTCTGTCTCCTTTTCCTCTTTCCCCCACCAGTGATTTGTGTAAGTTTTTTGGAAGCAAACAGAAGAGTTTTTGGAAGCAAACAGTGCTTTCAGGAAGGGCACCTAGCATGGAGATTTTGTCCTCCCTCTGACAGCCAGCAGCAGCATAAAGCTCAGATAACAGAGCCACAGCTCCAGCCAGGCTCTCACCTGCAGTGCTGGCAGCTCCTGTGTGACACACAGGGACACAGCAGGAAGGATTTTCCCTCTGAAAACCTTTCCCCAGCCCAAGCCCTCTCCCCTGAGCCATGCAGGCCTACCCCAGGGATTTGCACCCCTCCAGAGCTGGCCCTGACCACCCACCATGGGATGATGTCCCTAGAGAGGGTGGCCCTGATGCCAGATGCTGCATGTCACACAGATGGGAGCAGAAATCAGAAATAAAGTTCAATGCATTCCCTCTCTGATAGATATGTGATTTATTTCTCCATCCTGCAGCCAATACACAGGCTCCAGAACTGCAGTTTTCTTCACACCAGTTCAGCCCTCCTTTCCAAAAAGAAAGAGGCTTAATTTGAAGCTCAGCTCAGTCAGGAAAGAAAATCAGTCCTTCAGCTGCAAAGATTTCCAAGCCATATGTAGCACTTTGGGGTCTGAGGCTCTCCTTGCATCCTTTACCCTGTGCCTGGTCAAACATTTTTTCTCCCTTGACTTTTGCAGCCTCTTCCTCCCCAGCCCACCAGTTTGTGCTCACATGCCTGCTTTAATGAGCCTTCCTTGCATCCCCCCCTTCAGACCAAGCTGTTTTCATATTTCTGCTTTACTCATTTCTTTTGAAATTCTAAGCAACTAAAAAAACTTTAAAAGCAATTATTTGCAGGACTAGTAAGGAGAACCAAAGTTTTCAAAATGAGCATCTGATCTACTTAACAAAAACCAAAATAACACATAACTATAGAGCTTACCTTAAGTTTTGACCAAGCTATGCAGGAGAAATCTTAACTTCAGTTCTCATGCAATATGCAAATTTCAAGATGATATTTTAGCTGATGTTTAGTTGAAGCATGTGGCAGAAAAGCTGGCTCACAGCAAAAAGCCAGCTTGCCAGGAAGGCTTCTGTGCCTGCTAATACAGAGATGCAGACAAAAGAGGTTCTGCAGCACCTAAATGAACAGAGCTAATTCATCCAAGTCCTTGGCAGCCCACTCAGTACAAAGAGAGGTCTTAGGGCAGCAAGAGGGGCAAGTCTTCACAAAGGCAGCACCGTTTTTGCACCTTTGCCTTCTGCAGATTGGCTGTATTGCTTACAAAGGTTGAATGCTTTGACTGGGAATGAAGAAAATCACTGTAGTGATCTTAATTTGTTTGCCTTTAATAAAGCTGCTTAAAGCAATCCTTGTTTCTGCCTGGCTCTCCTTTGGAGCCTCCCATCCCAACTCGCTGCCATTCTCTGGTTTACACCTGTGGCATAAAACCTGCAAATCCCAAACTGACTGGAGAGAGAGCCTGGGCAAAAGGGTGATCCACACACAGCTCCAGGGCTGCCTCCCAAGGGAGCTGGCACACCCTAGGGACAGCAGAGATTTTGGGAAAGGAGGTGGCTGTCCTCCTTCCAACATGGCTAGCGTTGGATAATTGAATAAATCCAATTTATTTATCTGGGGGGCGAGCATATGTCAGGAAGAAAAACAGAAACAAATTCCTGGTTTTTTAAAGTGCTGTGAAATTGTCTGAGGAAGCTGCAGGTTAGCAGCACCTCAAACTGTTGCTGCATTAGTTTTGCCTTTGCTGTGGAACACCATGGGGTAAAACCTGAGTCTTCCTCTGGAAAAAAACCAACCAAAACAAACCTGCACTGGTATCAGAAAAGGGTGGGGGGAGACAAATGGCAGCCACTGGCCTGCCCTTTAACCTTTCTAACAGAGCTGGTGGCCACAATGAAGCTTAATCAATGCAATGGAAGTGACATTTCACAGTCAAATCAAATTAAATGGAAATGAAAGGAAAATCTGAGGTCCAACCTAAAGGCTGTTCCCTCTTGCACCGAGGTCATTGCCATGGCAACTAAATGCTACAAATGTGTAGAGTAAATCCTTAACAAATCTGTAGAAAGCGTGTCCAATTGAATAGGATTGTTTCTGTCACTGCACTTGGTACCTCTCAAAGGGAAGGGAGGCAATAAAACAAAGCCCAGCTTCCAGCCCACCTGGCAGAAGAGAAGTTGTGCCAGCAAGCCCAGGGCACAGCAGGGCACCCAGCCTTCCCCTGGTGCTCCCCTGCAGCACAGCCAGTGGGAGCTGTGGACAGAGACCATGGGAAGTGGGTCAGGGCACGGGCTGTTAGAGTTTCCAGTCCTGCTTCCACTGGAGAGCTGATTCTGAAAGCTTCCTTGTGCCATGGCATGGTGGCTGGGAGCAGCTCCTACTGCAGAGTGCCCGTGGCTTCCCCATCCCACCCAGCTCCAGCATGCACCCCCCTCCCCCTGCTGCTTCCTCAGATGCCTTGGGGTGCTCGAGGGCTGATGAGAAAAATCAGCAGCTGCTAGGAAAAAACAAAACACCAGGGATGCTCCCACCTTGCTGCTTGCAGCCCTTTCCAAGCCCAGCTCCAGGCAATGCCCATGGCACTCTGGGCACACAGAGGCTGCTGGGCAAGGGGACACAACCCCGTCTCAGCCCCTCCAGCACCAGCCCTGCTCTCTGTGCATCAGCTCTGCCTGCCACGTGGGCAAACCCCCGAGCTCGGGGTGCCCCCGTGGAGAATTAAAGGTAATTACCAATTCCTGCTGCCACTCAAGGAGCGCATTTCACTCCTCAGCCTAACAGCTTCTGACAATGCAGGGCAATTTCAGAGCCACAGCAGAACACAGCAGCCTCACGCTCACCCTGCTATTCAATTTCTACATTTCCACCTGTGTAAGCAAAGAGACGGGAGCAGGAAAGGCACTACCCAGGCTACGGGATTTTTCTTTTCCTTGCGAGGTGCGGAGGACTTTTCACACCGAGCCGTGACCTTCCCAAAACTTGTCATTTATCTGAGCCGCAGGAGGTGGCACCCATTGTCATCTGCTAGCAGCCAGCGAGGCTGGGCTGGGGCAGTCACTGTGCATTACAGGAGAGCTCCGAGATGCCCTGCCCTGGGCCAGCAGGGCTGGCAGCACTGCCAGCCTGATCCGAGGTGACATTTCCACTCGGCACAGACAGCCCCGGGCAGCCCACACCCTCCTGCAGGAGCAGGGCACACTCAGGAACTCACTCCTGGGGAGTGGCACTTCCTCAGAGCCTGGGGGGAGACTTCCCCAACTTCCCAGCCACAAACGGGTTCTGCTCTTCTCACCATCCTCTGCTGCTTTCCCAGCTGACAAACAGTGCAGCTCACCTGTGCCACACATCCTGGATCCCCCTGAAGCAACAAGGAATAAATCATCCATCTCCAGCCCAGGCCATGGGCTCGGGAGCTCTGGGTGATGCATCCCAACCCTGGGTGTGAAATCACTCACACTCCTTGGCTAGGGAACAACACTGAGTACCCACATGCCCCACCGTGCTCACATGGTCCATAAGGAAATATATAAGGGGGGAAAAATTATATATATATATGTATATATATATATAATTTATATATATAATTTTTATATATATATATACATACATATATATACATACATATATATACATACATACATATATATACATACATATATATACATACATATATAATTATATATATAAATATTATAACTATATGTAACTATATATAAAATTATGTATATATAAAATAAATATTCTATATAATTTTATATATTATATACCATATATAAAAAGATATTTATGTGTGTAATGTATATTATATATAATATGTAATGTATATAATATATGTAATGCATACTATATAAAATAATATCTATTTATATATAATATATCTATTTTATATCATATATACTATATATAATATATATTATATAAGAATGTTTATTATCTAGTATATAGTACATATAGTATATATTTATATAGTTATATTTTATATCTATTTTATAATATATAATTCTATAGAAAATTATTTATAATTATATATTGTATATAATTAGATATAATATATAATTATATATGGTATATAATTATATATAATATGTAATATATAATTATATGTATAAGATATAATAATAATTATATATATATATATATATTTATTATATATATAATTATATATAAGGTATACAATTTATAAGGACATAAATTTACTCTGAATCCACGCTGGTATTACATGCACTCAGTACTGCTGGATATTCTAACTTAGACCAGCCAAGCCCTCTTTTTTTATCACACATACCAGTGACATTTACAGATCATTTCACATTTCTTTGACCCTTTGAGTGCTGCCGGGTGCTTGTGGCCATTTATTCCTGCTCACATCAGTTGTAAATGCACTCAAAAAATTTGGCTGGCAGACCAGGCAAGATGGCTCTGCTGGAAGAGCAGAAGTGACAATTTGCTGTAAAATCTACGTAAGCTCTGACTCAGAGGCACAAAAGACCACAGCAAATTGCCTTTGCGTTACCACTATTGTGTTTTTTCTTGGAAAAATAAACTGGCAAAGTACTTCAGAGGAGCAGGTGGATCAGGAAAGGAGTAATGAATGCACGGAGAGGGGGACGGGCACAAAGCTGCAGGCACAAGCCCTTGGTGCTGAAATGTTTTACCCACACAAGTGGTTTCTTAAGCTTGTCAGCAGAAATGATGAATACCAGCTCTAAATTTTGGAGGGTTTATAACCCAGAAACTCTCCCAGAAGTGTCTGTGAGATGCAGCTGGGCTGGCAGCCAGGTGAGCACCATCACTCAGGTCCCATCAGAACATTTTACCAGAGCCAAGCACAGTGGGTAATGGCCAATAGAAGTGACAGTAATTAACAGCGGAAATAATCATTTGGGAGTTGATTTTGTCAAGGTGGGGTTTTTATTAGTGAATGAAATAATAAGAAAGGGTATATACACAGGTAAAGAAAAGAAATAATTCTGAGGAGAATGGGAGTTAAGCATTGTGGTCCATTTCATCCTTAATTCAAGAACAAGGAATTGTTCAACGAAAAAACAAGGAAGATATTCTGATAAAATAGGATTATTAGGCACTACCTGCAAATAACTTGTGGATCTTCCTAATAAAACTAATCTGATTTTTAAAAAAATTAACACATTTAGTTCCTAGATGGATACTGAAGTCTGAAGGTAAACGAGATGTGCTTTCAGTCTATTTTCTCCTTCTTGCCTCAGTGTGAATACTCAGGAGATGGTTTGTGAGGAGAAGCCTGACCAGAGTCCAGTGGCCACTGTAAAATTCAGTGTCAGGTCCTTAATCTCCTCTCTGGGTTAAAGGAAATGGAGAGGGTCTGACACAGCTGGAACACTACAGAACAGACCCAGGGGGAAAGAGCAAGGAAAAGTGGAAACCACTGAACACAGAAGGAGAGAAAGGCTGGGCAGAGACCCCTACTCCTGACTTGCCAACTCCCCTTGCACCCACTTGTTGTTCCTAGGACAGCAGCAAAGCCCGTGGGACTGACTGACAGCTAGGAATGATCTGCTCTGAGCTTGGCAATTACATAAAAGCAAATTATTTTTAAAAATCTCACCTTCATTACAGAATTCAGTGTTAATGTCAATTACAACTTTAAAAAAAATTATAATTTAAAATTACAATTTAAAAAAAAATTCCTGTATTTCTACATAAATTTCTGAGATATCTTCCCTAATATGCCTTGGTGTTCCCCTCTGAAAAGAAGGGAGTGTCACAAAAAGCAGGATCTGCAGGGGGATGGACAATGGCAAGCAAATAGGGATTTTGAAACCATTTTTATGGATTTTTTCAGTTCTGTTTGATACATATTTTCTCATGTTATTTCTTTTATATTATTTTTGAGATCTAACAACTGCTTTTAATAAGCAACTGTTATTGCAAACATATAATTATACTAGGCCACAATCCAACAAAGCACTTAAAAGCACAGATTAAAGACACTGAAAACAATGGGATTATTTATGTGCTTAAGGTTAAGCATCTGCTGAAGGACTCGGATGGATCAAAGCCCCATTTCTATTACATCTACAGACAAAATATTATATATGTTAATTAAACGTAAAATATATGTAAATTAACCAGCACATGAAAAATAGCACTTGCAGAAATGTTTTTAACCCTATATAATTTGTAATCATAGAATATTTCAGTTAGTCAAGATGAAAAATAACTGCTAATATCGACCATTTTATCACAGTGACAAATTCCTGGAACTGAACAACCACAGAATAACTTGCCATGAGAGACTTCTCCTCACAAACCATCTCCTGAGTAACCACTTCATGTTCCGAGGCAAAAAGGAGAAAATAAAGAGACAGAAAGCGCATCTCACTTACCTTCCAACTCCAGCAATCCATCCAAGAGCTCCATTTGTTAATTTTTTTTTTTTATCAGAATAGTTTTATTAAGAAGATCCACAAGTTATTGGCAGGTAGTGCCTAATAATCCTATTTTATCAGAATATCTTCCTTGTTTTTTCATTGAACGATTCCTTGTTCTTGAATTAAGGATGAAATGGACCACAATGCTTAACTCCCATTCTCTCCAGAATTATTTATTTTGTTTAACTGTGTATATACCCTTTCTTATTCTTTCATCCACTAATAAAAAATCCATCCTGACTAAAACAACTTGCAAAAAATTATTTACACTGTAAATTACTATGTCCTTTATATGGACCATTTTAAACAAATAAAGCAATTTTCATGATGTTTCAATTTCAAAAAAACCTAGAAAAGGTCTCTTGATAAAGCTGGAAATTTTCCATTTTAAACATTAGCCTTAAAAAGCACTGTTTGATATACAAAGACAAATTACCATCTGAAAATTACTTTCACCTGGTGTTTCTTTTTAATTTTGTGGCGTTGAAATAGAAAAGGCCTTTATTTTATTTCAGTACAATGTTGTGACTGATGAAACCAAAAGAACTTTCCAAAAATGGTTCTCCACTGGAAAACCCAAATGTACTTCATTTCTCTTTAATTTGGAAATTACAAGTACCACAGTTAAAAGAGTGTGATTCAACCAGAGTAACCCTAAAACTCACAGCACTTTCAATTTGTTTCCAGATTCACTTTTTCTGTTTTGGGGTTTTTTTTCCCTTGGAGGAAATATGTTACTACTACCTTAATCTTCAATATTTTAACATGAAATTGTGTATGGTTTAACACCGAAATATAACCACAGGAAAAAGTATTAATTGTCTTATGTCTTTAAATTAAACATGTACTTGGAGAATTGCAGCCAAGAATTACACTCAGTGCAAAGTTTTAAATGACAGTAAATCCATTAAATGGCCTGATCACACCTTCTCTTCATCAAATTTATGCCAGCTCACTGACTTTGCTTATGACTTGACTTCAATTTTGATTTTCTCTATGCAAATAAGGATTTTGCTTGAATCCTTCAATAATGACCAACAGATAAAACAGCAGAGAAATAATGACATACCTGAATAATCAGCTACTCCTGCAAATATCGGGTCAATTAGGCCTCGTGGCAGCATCCAGAAGAATTTAAGATAAAAATGGCTATTTTAGGGTGCAGGGAAACTTCAGTGGTGGGGATACATGGGAAATAAATCCTGGGAGCTGCCCTGCAGCTCCCCAGTGGTGACAAGAGAGGATCTTGTGGTTAATTCCAGCTCTCCATCTCCTACATTCCAGTTCCAGTAGCTGCTTCCACAGCCATCAGCAGCTGCCAAACCAAACTCAACCCCCAGACCTTCCTGAGCCCCTGAAAGGAGCACCTTCCCTGCAAAAGTGTTACTCACAGTAACAGAAAAGAAAGCACACAGGATGTTCACTTGTTCCTTGAAATGTTTTTTGGTTTTTTAGCATTTTTCTCATTTAGAAGGACACACTGTCGTTCAGTTAGGATGATGAGCCTGCAGGTGGGAATCATGCTTTATCACCAATACTCTTAACTTTCTTCAGTCCAAAACAAACAGGGCAGCACCAATGGATTGCTGTGGGCATCCTTTCCCAGGCATTATGATAAATATCAGGCAAGGTAAAAACTGAGGAACTGCCCTTCTCCTGCTTTGAAGGGAATGACAAAATACCCGTTGCTCTCAGAGCAATATGGAGTTAGTGCTGAAACATCTGAATGCAACTAGAGAACTGCATCTCAACTTGTTTTCTGTACCCAGATGTACTGTTTAATTAAGCCATCAAAAAAAAAAAAAAAAAAAAAAAAAAAAAAAAAAAAAAAAAAAAGAAAATGGAAACAAGGGGATACAAAAGCGAGGGAAACTTCTCCAGCAAGTTAAAGCACTCCTAATAAGTAACAACATGACATTAGTCATTAAGAAACAAGAACTCTAAATAATGCATTCCCAACCTATAGATCTAAACCAGAAGATAACAAAGGCTCATAAATCTGTTTGTTCATTAAGTTAAAAAAAGGCAGGCTCTGTGTTGCTATCATGTCAGCTGGCACCAAACTGTATGCAATTTAGGGAGACTACAAAGTGAGGCCCATAGTCTACAATGGCAGGGTTTTTGATCACGCTAATTAACAGCCATTTTGTTTAAAATAAACAGATACGACTCTAATTGCCTTTTTTACATAAGAAAGGGAAGATCTTAAAAGTGAAAGCACGCAAAAGGAAAGATCAGACAGTCCCTTTCAGGCTGATAAGCAAGCTCTGTGTGAAACGAGCGCAAATGAAGTTGGAGACACTCTGGATTGACAGCAGGGAGAGGGCAGAGCAAGAGGAGGGATGGCTGCCCAAGCTGGGAATGCGGGGCCACGGTGCCTTCCACGAGGAAACGCTCCTTTTCCCGTGCTTTTTCTCTTATTCCTTATTTTCCCTAGAGTCTCCTGAGCACCTGCCCCTCGCTGCCAGGGCTGGGCTGCCCCAGTGGTGCCCTGGGGAAACCACCAGGTGATCATCCTGGTTAGGATGCCTGTACAGACTGACAGGACGGGAAAATGTTGAAGGAAAGGAAGGAAAGAAGCATGGAAAAGGCACACCGACCTCTGTGCCTGCACCCAGCCCTGGCAGCCAGCCCTGCACTGCTGTGTGCCAGCCCCAGGGACACCCAGCAAGGCCACCCAGTCCCTGCAGGTCCTGCTGAGGAGCAGGCAGGGCAGTGCTGGCACACAGTTCAGGGTCCTAGCTAACTTCAGTCAGCCTGCACTGCAGCCTGGAGCTGCAGTGGAGATTTTGGTTTTTTCCTTCTCTGCCTCAATGTTGGCTGCTTCTACTAGATGAATTATATTTACTGCCTTCCAAACCCAAAATCAAAGATGCTTTTTAAGTGTCCTCTAACATTCACAGAATTCAAAGAATGACTGGGTTGGAAGAGACCTTAAAGATCATCAACTCATGCCCTAACAGCTCAACTAAACCATGGCACCCAGTGCATGTCCAATTGCAGAGTAAGGCAATGAAGTAAAAACATTAAAAATTATTTATGTAAAAAAGTCCCCTCCCCTTTTTCCCCAGTAATAAAATCCACAGTCCCCCCACCAAAAAAGCCCCACTGGTAGGTTTTAGGATGCAAGCAAAGAATAACACCATTCCAAAATGCCTCCCTGTGCTTGGAGACTGCCATCCCCACACTCCCATTGATAACAAACCCTCTGTGCAGCACCCTTCCTCAGCAGCACTCCGATTCTCTCCCTCAGTATTTCAGAGATAAGAGCAAGGTCCTCATTTTGAGGACACCACATGGACTGTGTGTTTTCAGCATATTCAAAACAGCACTGAAAGTTCTGAAATCGCAGCAGATTGCTCTGCTTAGGCACAGCAGGCTTCCATGCCATTGTGCTGATGGTACAGCAGCAGACTGAGCTTTTGCAGGACCTGGTCACAGACGTGGCAGCAGCTCTAGCTGGAATAAGGGTCAGTGAGAAACCTCAATTTCCCATTGCATCTGATGGATGAACTTCTCCTTGCTTCTCCTAATGCCTCAACCACAACTTGTACATCTAAAACAACAAACAAAGCCCCGTTTGAGGATTTGCACATAGCAAAGATTAAACAGAGAGAAAACTGCCACAGGTTAATGAACACATTGCTGTAAGAAACTGAGATGCAACAGTGAGAATCTGACAGCACAGATTACATCTCAAACATTGTTAGTCCCTCTTCTTGCTGGGACCACAGGAGTGAGTGACTCTGGGATGCACAGGAGAGCCAAGGCACTGAACACACAGAGCTGCTCCCACGAGGCACCACGACACCTTTCACACACACAGATTTTTCTGGTTTCAGCTGAAACTGGGAAGCAAAAATTATCCTACATGCATTTCTCAGAACACAGCTTTCCAAACCCAACACTCCCAGCCAGCTTTAATGATAACTACATCAGAGAAGAATTTCATCACAAGAGCCATCTCCCTGGCCTTCAAATATTTAGTTAATCTAACTCTGAGCATCAGACAAATTCCCCATCAGTATATCCTGTAGGGGAACTGCATTGCCAAAGAAACAGTGCAGTTCATGGCACTGCTGGCTGGGATCTCAGGCTGAATGACTGCAGCTTTCAGCACTGACCACAGCTGGGCTGATTTGATTTAGACAAGGCCACGTTGCTGCTTTTCAAACATTAAAACCCCACAGAGCCACAAAAGACCAATGGTGGTGTTGCCCAAGAAAGGGCAGGCAGAAAGATGCAGCAGATTCCCAAAATGCCCCTTCAAGAAATCCACTGTGGGAAACAAGGCATTAAAAGGGCAGGGAGCTAGAAAACAAGGTGGGCTTTGGCATTAGCCTGGCAGTGGCAGCAGGTCAGAAATGATCCTGGGGAGTGACACCCTGCAGCTGGCTCATCCCCTCGCTGTGGCCAAAGTGACACTCCCAAACACAGACACGTCTGTGCCCCGGCTTGTACCCCAAATGTTAAAGGCAGGAATTGCTACAGCATCCTTATTGGGAAAATCTGACACAACTTTCTGTACCAAAGGAAAAATAATTTGGCTAAAATTACAACAGCAGCTCCTGGATGATCCCTGTGGATCCCTTCCACCTCAGGGCATTCTGTGGCTCTTCATTTCCAAAGCATCTGTTTGACTTCTGAAGCTAGAACCTACCAACTTCTCCATTTGAGTTCAGCTCCTCCTGCCCAAGTCACATGGTGAAAAAGGAAAATGACTTACCTAAAAGGGCAATTTCAGCAAACAGAAGTCCATAAAATAAATACAGAACAAGCACACAACCTTTCACACTGTCTCCTCTATGTGTGTCTGTGCCCACTCTTCTCTCTTCTAGGAGATATTCTGAGGCACAGTCATGCTTTAAAGTCAGATGTTAAACCCTGACTAACCACTGCTATCAGCTGCACTTGGAAAAAGGCTTTCAGCTGCAATTTTATGCAGCACAACAAAAGACAAAATTTGCCTCCAAAGACCTGACTGCCCTTCTTAACTATCACACTTCTTGGAAGTAAAACACAAAAATAGCCCATCATAACAAGCAAATTCCTAAAAATTAAGTTATGGGGGGAAAAAAGTGTGGCAAATCTGGGCATTAAAAACTTGAAATAAAAACTTTATTTGAAGAATTCAGAATTGAAGTCTCGACTAAGTAGTGCACTTTACTGTAATTCTGTGTTATGGCTTTGTGTTAAAATCAACTGCATAATTTACCTTACCAAGAAGTATGGCAATAATTATATTATTATGTTTATCAGTATTATCTTGTAATTTTATTATATTATTATATAAAAAGATAATATAACACAATAAGATAAGATTAAAACAAACTAGAGGCAATCAATAAACAATAATATACACTGTAAAGCAGGAATTTTTTGTAGATAAAAGCTTTTCAAAGAATTCTTCCCATACTAGGAGAAACACTCCACAGTTACTTTAAAAAAAAAAAAAAGACATAACATATGTTGGGAACTCTGCAGAAATTCTGTATCCTGGAATTTGAAAGTTCTATAGAGTATCGCTGAATTTTTCATATCTAATGTTTTCCATTGGAAAAACCTTCAGGTTTAATGTTCATTCAAACCCCAAAAGCAGTAAATCATGTTTTCATTCCAAAACCTAAATAAATAAGAGGATTTTATTGAATGCAGAACAGTAAATGCGATTTTATGAAGTTACATCCACTCAGTGTCATCTCTGTGAGGTTTTACATCAGCACTGGAGAGACTGTGCCTATTTCTGCAATGGCCATTTTCATACTGTGCTTGAATAAATCCATCTGGGTGACACACCAATCATGGTACAGCTTCAGAAAGTGGAATCAAACCAAGTTAGCACAGTTATTTCTGTCATGAGAAAACCCTATTTTCATCTCAATTTGTGTCATGAGAAAACCCTATTTTCATCTCAGCACCAGGGCTGGGTGGTTCCTGAGCCAGCACCCTGTTGTTGTGGAGAGAAGTGGAGGCAGGACATGTGCCACCTCTGCAGCTCATCCACCCTGTGCTCTGCACTCAGGGAGAGCAAGAACCTGTGGCACCAAGCCAAGCCCTGGCTCCAGTTAGGGCTTTACAGAGAGTTTCACACTGCACAGGTTTTTAAAAAGGCCAGGTCATCCCTGCTGGACTGTGCAATCCCACAGAGCTCTGTCACACATGCACCCAGCCCAGGGACCTTCCCCAGCTCCTGTCACCTCCCTAACACCCATCCCTGCACTGCCCCTTCTCTCAGGGGAAGCTCACACCATCCTGCTGCTGCTATTTGCTGCCATAAACATGTTTTCCTCAGTTCCACCATTCAGGCTGTATTTTCCCCAGAAGATGAGTTTTTGGCATAGGACAACAGGAAAGCAGCAGTGAGCTTCAAGTGCACATACCAAACTCTCTCGTGACAGCAGTGGCAGGATCAGCAACAGAAGCAGCAGGTTTCATTTGCAAAGCAAGACAGTCAGATAAGCAAGCCATGGGAAAAGGAATTTCACTGTAAATCGTTCACTGGCATTGTATTTCAGCTCAGAACTATTGCTTAGCCAGCAGGTGGGGTTGGGTTTTGGTTTTTTTGGGGAGGAATATTTCAAAAGCGAGTCTGTGAAGATGAAGATGCTTTCTTACACTGGGGAGCAGTGTCCTATCAAAACCTCAAAAAGGGACCCACAGGCCATTCCTGACAGCTGGATTCACAAAGTGCAGAGCTGAACCAAACCCAAACTCCACGGCTTAGGACAAGTTTAATCAGCAGCAAGTCACCTCTGCCTTTAGTGTTCATAATCTCTCCTACAGCACCAACCAGGTTCCCCTGGGCTGGTGCTGCACTGCAGCACTGCAGCCACCTGTGCCCAGTGTCCTTTCCCCTTCCCAGCTCTCTCCAGCACTCTGAATTACTCAGACACAGACCCTAATTGGCCTCCTGCTTTTCTGGAGATACAGCTCCCAGTAAGTCCAATCCAGCATGGAATTTCTGCTCTCATCACTCAGCCAAGTGAAAAAAACAAAAGCAAACTGAAAACAGGATTTCTCCTGTAAGCAATATTTTTCTGAAGGAAAACAGGCAGGGAAGAAAAAAAAAAAAAAGAAAAAGAAAACAAGTAATTGAACAAATAGTCAAGGAAATGTTTTTGTCAGGAATGCATCTTTGGAGTCCCTTCTAGGTGGCTGGGCATGCATCACAGGTGGCTTCAGCAGATACTTTGGAAGCAAAACTATTTATTGTGAAGTATAACAGATTTAATTCTGGGTTGTTTTTTTCTTCTTTAATCTTTTCTTACATGAAAAATGCTTATCCCTCTTACTCATATCATTTGGATTAGAATGCCTAAACATTTTGGCACTTCAGATATTTTTCATATGGTTTAAAACAACTTAAACACGAACATGTGAGAAGATTCATAGCCTTAGACCACACCTTCAGGCAACAAAATTAGCTTCAATAGAGTTGCAGAATCTCTGCCTCTCACTGAATAACACCAGAAATACAGCAAATACCAAAATAATACGTGTCTGTCACTGTGTACACACATACACACAAATATTTATAGGCACTCACATGTATGCACTGTACACACACAGGTTTCTTGCACATTCTTCCATGAGATGTTCACAAACTCCAGAAGCTGATTTGCATTTTAAAGATTTATTAAAATGGGCTTAATCACAGTGATCCAGAGCTCACCAGAACAGCACTTAAATAGGCAAAGTGAAAAGTCATTCTTAAAGCACCTCAGCAGCACCTCAGAGATCTCAGGAAAGATTGATTCCTCTACAGATCTCAAACTCTCTCAAAAGAACCTGAGCATGTAATCCCAGAGCAGCATTTTGCAGCATGCAAAGTCAAATATTAGTGAGAATGGTAATTTTGTTCCCATACTTTCAGGGTAAGAAAAAAGTGAAATATTTTAATGACACACTGTGGCATAAGCATTGTCTCTTTAATGCAGCTCTGGTTACACACGAACATTTCTCACTCAAAACAGTGAGATTTTACACACTCCTCCTGATCTCATCTTAAGGTGCTTAGGTTTGAAAGATTTAAGATTTAGCCAAATGAAAACATAGATTAAAATTACATATTCATGTTCCAGGTAGCACAAATTTCATGGTATCTCATCCCTGAAAATGCAGCCACTTCCAGAGGGGAATCCAGGAGCTGCTCCACAGCACACAATGCTGCTGCAGCACAGCTCACAGCAAGAAATTAACACATTAGATGTAATTAAAAAAACCTCATCTCTAAAAACACACAATCCTTTCAAAGTAAGGATGCTGAGGAAAATAAACTCGGCCTACTTTACCACCCATGGCTCTGTGCCAACAGCTCTGTGACCTCTGCTCAGCCTCCAAGAGCTTTTACAGGAACCTGAGGAGCCTGGTCCATGCTCTGCCCTTGCAGTCAATGGCAGCTGAGGGCAGAACCCAACCGTGCCCCCAACACCAGGGATGGAGCCAGAGATGGAGCCAGCTCCCATGGCAAGGCACAGCCCTGAGCCAGCCAGGGGAGCCTCTTTCTGCTCCTCCCCAGAAAGAGGCTGCCCTACAAGAAGTCTGGCACTAATTTGTCATTCTGGGGGTGCTCCTGCAGGAAAGAGGAGATCCCCAGGGCAGGGGCTGTGCTGGGAGGGCTCACACTCAAAGGATCACACGCAGGGCCGTGCCTGTGCATGAACACATCCCCCTGCATGCATGGCTGGCTTTTCCTGAGTGGGAGAGGCTGCACTGCAGATGCAGCCCAAGCCTCAGCTCTGGCATTACTGACAACACTCATTCCCTGCTCACTTGGATGCACCAGCCATTGCAGGCAGCATTGAAAGCTTTGCAAAAAGAGCAGCCACTTCCTTCTCCCACTCAAAATACTAACTGAGACCTACAGATCTTCCTTCTGGCTTCTGTGTTTATTTCTCCTCTATTTATTTATTTATTTGCATGGTAACCTCTTATCACTCACACAAGGACCAGCAAGATCTGCAGGGCAAATATATTTGTGTTCATATAGAAGGCATGGCACTGCACATGATCCTTCCTGAGTGTGAACCATCTCAGCACAGCACCTTCCCTCTGGATTTCCTCTCTCCTGCAGGTACTGCTAAACACTGCTGGGGCTTGTGGATGCTGTCAGGTCCAGAATCAGCACATCACACCTCTTCAAACATAAACCCCAGATCAGCACAGCACATGGGATGTGCACTTACTGAGTGCCACTGGAGCTCCACTCACATCTCTGGAATGGGTAGGATTTTATCTATGAAATTAGTGTGGTTTATGCTGGCTGTGGCTCTTTTTTTAAATTTAAATCATTAGGAAGTGATGTTGGAGTTGTCAGCACAATGATAACTAATACACCCTGCTTCTCAGAACTAAGTGCTGGCCTGATGTCTGGATATTAACATGACAACATAGAAGTGACACCCTCTTGGAGCATACTGCAAGTTTGGAGTGCATTGTAAAGGTTTTCTACTCACACAAATAATCAGAATATTTATTCTGTCTGCAGCTTTGTAGAAGTGCCCCATGTTAGATGGAGAACTATCAGAAGTCCTGTTCCTGCTCTCCAGCATCAGTAATGCACTTCTCTGGGGTGTAATCCCCACTGAGAACTTCCAGCAGCTCAACATCAGCTTCAGGAACTGCACAAGCTGACCCTGGAACCGGGCTTTCAGTGCTCAGCACTGTGTTTGTACCTGGGCCATTCCAGTGCCTCCCCCTCCAGCCCTTGTTTGAGGAGAGGCAGTGTCACTTGTGTTCCTTGATGACCTCTAGTTGTGCATTTCAGACAGCACTTCTCTCCTGCTCTGCCCCTGCAGGTATTCCTCAAACCCAGGAGCCAGGTTTGCAGGAAGGGTGAGGCCAGGGGGAGCCCAGCACTGCAGCCCAGACCTGCCCAGCTATTCTGGGACTGCCACAGCCACCCAGCAGAACGGCATCCAACACTCAGGGGAATCCCCTCCTGTCACTCTCATTATTACCACCAAAACCAGCAGAGCTGATGTGTCTGCTGAGACACGGCCCTGGGCACAGGGGGCTCTTTATTTTAAGTAAGGGCAGGAAATGAGTAAGAGATTTCCTCTGCAGTCAAACTGGGGCTGGGGACTGGTTGGTTGAGTGAGCTTTAGCTTCTCAATAGTTCAGCTTTGTGCTAAATAGGGAAAATAGTTACAATTCTAACTACTTTTGTCATATTTGGACATTTCAAGTTCAAAAATATTAACTACCTGTGAGGCCCAGCCTGTTGCTCTGTGAGGAACATTGTGATCTCAGGGTATTCCTTATTCTGAGAATAAACTGAGGTAAAGCACAGTCTGCAGAAACACATGGAGGCTTTGGGAGGTCACTGCCCCCTCACACAGCACTAACACATTTTCCATATCATTAAAAGGAGTTCTGTTCCCCCAGTGGCAGAAGTGATAGGATTGCTGATGGATGGATGCAATCCCTTCATAGATATATATATATACATATATATGATGATTTTATCTGTATAAATTTTGCTCAGAACAGGTCCAGATGCCCTTGCAAAGCCCCCTCACAGAGCCACCTGTGCCTTGTTTACACTTGGCCTCCTCCTACCATCACTCCCAGTGATGAAGCCACACAACTGTTAATAAAGCTTGAGGGGGAAGATGTTTTTGCATGCAAGGCAGCTGTTGGCTCACAGCACCAGCTCGTGCTGAAGACTCCTTTTCACCTGGGTGAGAGCAGCCCCGTGTCTGGGAGTGTTTAAACATTTAATATTTCCTGCAGGATTGGCAGTGATGGCTTTTGCCTCACAGCACTGAAGAGCCACACCAGACAACTTCTCCATGTATAAAATCAAGCAAATGGAAAGACTAAAAGCTTAAAGAAGCCATCAATGAAAAGAGACTGCACAACTTAATAATTAACATGCTAAAGGGAATCAGAGAGAATGAATTTGCAAAGAAATCTGGATTAAAAAAGGAAATTGTTTCCCTTTCAGAGCAATCTGAAATGTTTCCTGAACTGGTATAATAATCCTGTTTGGGCAATGGCTGCTTAAACCCAAGATGCACCAAGCTTGCCCAGCAGAGCAGTAGTTAATTCTGACAGACTGGATTTCCCACTGTGTCTCTAGCTGAAGTGATGCACACCCCTGTGATGACACTCTCCCACGCTGACTGAAAGGTCACTGGGAAGGCTGAGCAGCTCCTGCCACACACTCCTGTCTTGCTGGAGCCCTCCCTGCCTCCCGTGTCAGTGTTGACTGGTTTGACACCAGGCTCACACTCCACACAATGACACTTGAGTCATTACCAAGGATTTGCTACTGCCGTGGCACTTATCTACAGCTCTGCCACTTATTTATAAAAACAAACAAACAAAACAAAAAAAAAACCAAAACCAAACAAATCCCCAAGTTTTCTCCTGAAGTTCTGCAAAACACAGAATTATTAGGCTGCTGAGTATTTTGTTAGACTCCCTCTCAGAAGAGCAGTCTCACCTTCAAGGTGGCAGCCCCAGTTTCTACCCTCATTGTGCTTCCCTCTCCTCTGCCTGCCCAGCCAGGCTGGGTCTCTGGGGACTGCCTTTGTCCCATTTTCCTCAGAAGGTCACTGCATGTTGGAGAACAAAGCTTCAGCTTCTCCTGAGCATTTGCACTGGATGTTCTTCCCTGTCATTGGCACCCCTTTCCAAAAGCACACAAGTCTAACACATTCCCAGTATTTCTAGCAAGCATCACCAGCTTCCAGCTTCTTCCCATGAGAAGCAGACACCTCTTTTCTTCTGAATTATTGTCTGTGAATCAAATTTATAAACATTTCTATCAAACTTGCACCAAAGTTTTCTTAATTTCTTACTCCTGAAGGAAAACTATTCTTAATGTGCAAACTTAAACTCCACTTAAAACTTTTACAGACTTTTCATAAACCAAAATTAACACTGTTTTTGCTTCACTTATCATAATTACCATCTAACATTGCTGTCTAAAAATAACTCAGTAATGACCTATAAGAAAAGCAGGAATTTGGGGCTTTGAAGTAAAATACCAGAGATGGAGAGCTGAACTGAAATTAAGACATTCAGCATAAAAACACCTAATTCCTGAGAACAAGAAAGACATGGAGAGCATGGACAGGCTCACAGCCACTTATGAGCTGCCCAAGCAAGAACAGAGGCACAGAACAACCTGGGAAACGTCTGAGGGAATTTCCCTAAGTGACAAAATGCCCCAGCATCCCCGTGGGGTGAGGATTGGGAGCCAGTGTCACCCAGACCAGCACACCAGCCTGGTGTGGGGTCACTGAGAGCTCTGCAATGGTGCTCCCTGCACAGGGAACCTCAGGGTGCCTCCCCCAGCTCTGGTGCACCATGGAAATATTGATCCACATCCACGTCCTTCTCTGCACACAGCACGGTGAGGGAAGAGAGAATGACTGGGGAGGGGATTGAGAGCAAGGATCATTTTGATTTTCCCTCGTAGTTTTTCTTGGAAAAAAAAAAAAAAATCACGTAGCTTTGTGTCTACTTCAAAGAGTTCATCTGGAAATCCACATCTAAAAGGCCTTTAAAAAGAAAGGAATCAGCAGTGGAGCAGAAACCCTCAGTCTCACCACCATGCTGGTGGCACTTCCCTGTTTGTCCTGCTGACCCAGGGCTTTGCTTTCCCCTCTCCTTCCCCTTCTCACACCATGGGTGAGGCTGCCACTCAAACACATCCTCAGTGCTCCCAGTGTTGCTCTAGAAAAGGATGAATAATCAAAAGAGAGATCAGCAAAACCTGCCCCAGGGCTCTGGGAGGGCCAGTAAGAGCAGTATGTCACTTTAAACTGATTAGTTTTGAGTAAAATTTGTCCTAAAGGTGAGATGGAGGAATTGACAGAAGGAATTTTTCAGTTCTCATTCATCTTTTCTGCTACACAAATGCAAACCAGGCTCCCCAAGCTGGCATCAGGCACACACAGTTGCAATGTCTGAAGAAAAATCACTCCAAAAAAACCTTCCAAGGGTGAATTCTCTCCTGGGAGTACAGACCAGCATGAAAGAGGCCACCCAACCTTTGGGAGTTCTCTTCACAAGTCTAGCAAGACTGAGTCTTTTGCTCAAGTCCTTGGATCCTGCAGGCACCTGATTGCACAGCAAGATCAGTTTCCATTAAAAGAAAATAAACACCTGCCAGTGACACCTGAAAATTTGCAGGATTATGCCTGTGACACTCAGATGAAACTTCAGGAAGATGGGTGTTACCCTGTGCTTTTAGAACTACATCACCTGAAAGTTCAGATATCACTCAGTTCCTGGTTTTCCAAGGTACTTAAGTTCCTTTAACTCATACACTGTTGTATTTTCCTTTTTTCTCTGGGTAACTACAAAACCATAAGCAGCCAGGAACATCAGTAATTCCTAAAAATAGCCACCTATCCTGCTTTCCCAGTTTAGAAAGATATGGCATTTCTCATGAAAGTGGAGAAATAAAGCCCTCACTAAAGGTGCAGCGTCCTATTTTTGGCTTTTTAGGCAGCTTTTTTTTTTTTCCTTCTCAACATCCCTTTTCATTTTCCTATCCCTAATCCTTATTTCCTTGCTCCTGTTTTTCACTCTGGAGATTAACTATCACCATTGCTCACACTGTCCATCCCTTTCCCATCATTTTCAGTTCATTCTCCCTTGCTTCCTTCCACTCCAAGCTCCTTCTCCCCAGCTCAGCTTTCCCCTGCTAAAGCTGCCTTGGAGCAGCACTCTTCTCCAGCTTTAGTTAAGTCCCCCTCAGTGATCATAAAAGGGCATAAACATATAGCTGGGGAAAAAAAAGAAAAAAAGGAAGACTGTTACATTAAAACAGTCTGATTAGAAAGAAAGCAGATGAGGAATTTATGTATAAAATAAGGTCAGGACTCAGTTGTCAGTCTGATGAAAAATAAGAAACAAACATTTCTGGAGATGTAGAAAGGCTATTTAAACTTAAAGTATTTAAATTTTTCATTTCCAGAGGCTTTGGTTAAATATACTTTATAAGCACGCTGTTGGTGAGGTTCTGAAGTGTCTATGAACCCAAACTCAAAAGACAGATTTTTGGTTCTGTAAAATAATTTCTGTTCAGCTGAAACAAAAGATTGTCCCCACATCAAAGAATAAAAAGCACCTTCGCCAAAATGTTTTTATTTGATGTGAAACAACTGTAACCCTCAAACTAATCAGCAGATTGAAAAATCTACTTTTGTGTGAAGTGTTCTGGATCCCTTTGGGATGAAGAGCACTGTGTCAGCCCAAGGAATAATTAACAACATGTATGGGATGTGCCTCTGCATTAGGAACCAGATCTTCCTGCCTTCCAAACACTCCTAGTGCTAAGGAAAGTGACTCCAAGGGATGACAAACCACTGTCCTTTTGCTAAATACCTCCTGGTTGTTGTGCCATCCCTTGAGATAAATTCCTCTCCCTTCTTCCAGGCATTTACTGCTGGTGTGACAGTGACATCTCTGCTGCCATCCCTTTGACAAAAGTTCACCCACATCTCTGGAAGCATCTCAGTGTCCACCTTCTCTCTCTGCTATTTTTTAGCAAAGACAGCACTGCATGGAGGAGAGCTGGTGTTTCCCTGTTCCTTGTTTTCCTGCTCTCCTCCCCAGGTGACCCAGACCAGCACAAAGGTGTGGGTTCCCCTTTTTCCACCTCCCTGTCAGGGAGCAGCAGCTGGCTGAGCCCCCATCTGAGCCAGCCCAGCAGGACTGTGTGTGCCTTTCCACACTCACCCAACCAGGGATGCACTCTCAGGTCCCCCAAAGAGCTCTTGGCAGCAAGCTACACAACAAAGCCTGGAAACCTTCACTGAAATGAAAATAAAAATGAGCACGGAGAGGAGGGACAGCCCTTCATTTCCCCAAAGAGAGTCAGCATGCCAACATCCACACCTCCTGCCCTCACTGATGTTAACTGGAATTATTCCACCTTTAATGGTCAGTCTCATTTCTGTCTTCACATGCTAAAAAAGCTCTGTCAAACAAGAAATATACTCACCAGCAGCGTCTCTGAACTGTTTGTCCCTTTGACTCCCTTGCTGTGCCCTTGCAGCAGACGTGGCTGGTGATGCTTGTTAACTATCCCCTCCTTCCCTCACAGATCCCCTCCATCCTGACCATTCAGAGCAGATGAGCACAAAATGCTGTCCCTGAACAGAAGGAAATTTACTGTATAGCCAGTAATTATCAGTGAATATTGCCAATCCCACAGAGGGCGAGGAAATCTCTGTTACAAAATCAAAGTATGGAAGTGCAGTCCTTTGTGTAAAAGGGAGAGGGAAAAGTAACATTTCTAATTGAAAATTAAAGCAAGAAGCAGGATCCTAGCAAAGTACATTTATTGTGTTAACGTACCATTTGTCTTCTGGGCAAGTTACTAAAGGTCATTTGTTCTTCATAGCAAGTGTTGAAAATAGTTTATGTTGTGGGTCTAACTTAAAGGAACAATGTCAAAACCCTGGGGCCCAAAATGACCTTTTTATGCCAACACGGAGATCTAAATCTCTTACTGAGGATAGCAGTGATGTTTGCATTTCAGGCTCCCCCTCCCTTCCCATGTAACCTCCCCTGCCTGCACAGGCTGCAGAGGGCACCTGCCCACTCCACACCTCTGCTGCCCAGCCCTTGCTCTGCCCACCCTGCCAGACAAGCTGCTGGCTGCTGTGCCCTCCAAGCAGGGGAGGGGAAGGGAGCAGAGCTACCCCTGCCTGCTGGAAGAACAGAACACACTGCCACGAGCCCTAGAAGGTAGAATATGGTCACACTTGCAAAACCCCATGGCAGTGGTGCCCTCCTGCCCCACAGAGCCCCTGGCTGGGTGTCTCAGAAGGGCTGGCTGTAAAAGAGGGAGGATCATGGTGAAATATTAAAATATTTGTGTGTAGTACGTACACACAGAGCAGCAGACACACATACAGAGGGATTTGAATAGAAAGGCTCTGAGTGGTGGCAGGCTGACAAAGCACCTGGAAACTCATGTGATCCATGTAAAACCAGCCCACCTTTCCTACTGCACAGGTGTTCTCCCCCAGATGTGAGCCTAAGTGTAACATGGTGCCTCATCCTCCGGCTCAGTGTGGCCACACCATCCTCAACCCTGCTGTGAGCACCTGCAGATGTGGGGCACAGAGAGACCCTGAGCAGCACTTCAGAAGGAGGAACCATCACAAAACACATCATGGAACTGCAAACACCTTCTCTCTGCCAGGGAGAACTGCCCTGGCTGGGCTGCACCCCTGCTGCCACCCTCCTCTGGGGGTGCAGAGAGCTTTTCTGTCTCCACAGCCCTCACTGCCACACCTGGGGGCTCCTGAGCCACACCTGGAGGGCTCCTGACTGTGATCCATCACATCCACAGGCAGCACAGCACATTCTCCAGCCCACACAGGTGCCCCAGTTTTGTATTCGTGGGGTTCCCAGACAAAGGAAGGAACGATGAATCTGACTCCATGTTCTCAGGAGGCTGAGTTATTATTTTATGATACTATATTATATTAAAGAATACTAAACTAAACTATACTAAAGAATACAGAAAGGATACTTACAGAAGGCTAAAAAGATAATAATGAAAACTCGTGATTCTTTTCAGAGCCTCATTGGCCATTAAGTCAAAACAATTCACATGAAACCAACGAAACAACCTTCCGCCACATTCCAGAGCAGCAGAACACAGGAGAAGCAAATGAGATAATTATTGCTTTCCTGTTTCTCTGAGGCTTCCCAGGAGAAGAATCCTGGGCGAAGGGATTTTTCCAGAGAATCTGACAGTGCCACACCCCGGGGCTCTTGGAGGAGCTGCTCTTTCCCAGGCTGTACCCACAAGGTGAGCGCCTCCCCTGAACCGGCGCTCTGAGCCTTCGGGAGGCACACCCCGCACTTTGCAGGATTTCAGTGCAACAGCCTCAAAAAGGCAAAGCTCATTTTCCTGAATTCCCAGCTCTGGCTGCCATTTGTGACAGACTTCACACATTTATGTGCTGCCCTGTCACATTTGGGTGGCAAAAAAATGGCAAAGTATAGGAGCCGTGACAAGTAGATGAGACATGTTTTTCCTCTTTAGTGTTCTTAGGCTCAGATTTCCCTTCAACACATAGAGGAAGAGAAAAAACCCTTGGGGCAGACAGAAACAGTTTAAGAGTTTAGTTACTCTGTTATTCTGAAAAGGATTTTTAAAAAAAAATTAAAAATTCAAACATTATGAAATATAGAGCAGTGTTGGACTTTCTGAAATTCTAAGGGGAGACGTCTTCTCTATGTGTAGACTAATGTAATAAATAAAAATATGCACAGGTATATACTCTAATACATATTTTAATAGAGAATTCTTATGAGTGAATTTCTATATTAGAAGCATGAACTACATTAACAAGTTCCCTCTTTTTTTTCAGTTGGTTGGAAATAAACATAAAGAAAAATACAGGAACAATTCAGAAAAGACTGTCACTCCTTTCCACTAAATGCAATATTTATTTTCATTAACTTAAGGATTCAAGACCAAACCACTTACCTAGCTACCTAACAGGTTCTCCTTGAACTATATTGAGTTTGAAGTACATTTAATATTATATCTATTTGAGGTATATTTAATACCAGACATACACTTTAAAATATAAATATATAAGGTGCAATTTTAAGTGTGGGAGATATAAGCAGGATATGATATTTGCATCTGGTTCCTAAGCAGCCAAGATTCTTGTTTTGATTTTGCACTTGACTGTGGCCATTAATGTTACAGGAGAAATGCTCAGCTCACAGATGGAAAATCTCCCCACCAGGGCTCCACGAGAGCAGTCACCATCAGACTTCTCAGGGTTCACTGGCTGGCTCACAGGAGTATGAAATATTGCCCCATAAAATAGATGTAAATAAATAAACCTACAGTTGGATTTAACCACACTGTTTGTGTCCTTTTTGCACCAAGTACATGCACTTTTATTAGTACATGCACTTTTATTAGTACATGCACTTTTATTGACACACATCAGGATTCAGAGTCAGAGTTATCACTTGGATGGGATCCCCTTGGCTCAGACATGTCACAGGATTTTCTTTAATGGGCAAGTCACAAACTTGAGGAAATTCTCTCCTCCACAGTTAAGGGTACACAATTATCCAATAGTAACTCTGACCTAAATCAAGCTTCAATATGGAAATTCTATTTCACATTAATCCCCCATGTCTGTAGTAAAGCAAAGTGCCCAAGTCAAATGCAAGGACTGAAAACAGGTTATTTTGATGGTGAGATATTAAATATTCTAGCTGAAATCCTGGCTCCTTTGAATACCACAGCAAACATCCCTTTCCCTTCAATGCTGCCAGGATTTTTACCATGGAGAATGGCCTGGAATTCAGTTTGTAAAGGTGGAGCAATAGAGTCTGAACCCAGTCTTACTGAAGGCCATGGACAGACTCCCATTCATGGCAGTGCAGTGGATCAGAGTCTGCCTTGGCACAGCCAGGAGCTGTACCCTCAGAGATAGTGAAAGAGTTGTTGTAAATGCCAGACAGAATTAGGAAGTACAAGAACACCCAGTACTTTATATGGCATTTTACAACAAGTTCAAAGCTCTAAACTGGACGTAAAGTTAAACAAATTGCAATTAGATTAAGAATCAGTCATTTCAATGTATTAAAAACCCAAGGTAAGTTTTCCTGTAATACTTGAAGTAGGCAGTGCAGAATAACAATTTACTTAAATGTATAAGTAAACCTGTAAGAGAGAGACAAAGACAGAAAACAGAATAATCTCAGGGAGGGGTGGGGAATAAAGCCATAAATTCAAGCAGTAACTCTAGCCCTTCAGTGATGGCTCTACAATTTCAACTACGTTTTTGGTTTCTGTGTCCTTTGTAGTGAACTAAAAGGTGAGAAATGCTCATGTCTGGATTAAGAAAAAAAATCCTACTTGACACTGCCACAAAGAATATTTGCAACACAGAACTGAGTTTCCAACCCTGGTCTATTTATTTAATCTAAAAGACAGAAACCGCTATCAAGAATATTTCACAACGAGTGGCTTTGCTTGCCAGGGCTTCCCTGTGGCAAAGCAGACTCTGCTGCTGGGCTGTTTTGTGTTTCATGATATTGCTAGGAACACTGAAACCTGCCCAAGCAAATGCATGGAATTTGTTGAATCCTCTCCACCCTGCTCTCCATAACAGGTTTATTGCTTTGGAACAATGCATTATGGATGGCAATGGATGCAGAATGCAGCTGGCACGTGACAGCAAGGAAAAGGAGGGAAAAAAGACACGTGGAAGGAGGATTGAAGGAAGGCAGAGGGGCAAAGCACTGTGAGCACTGAGCCTATCATTTGGATCTTATTAGGAAACGACATGATCCCTGTGAAGATCTAGCACCTATGTGCAAAGAACACTTCTCCTTTAGGGGCTGTAAACAGTGAGTAACTCTTCCAGCTGGGATCAGAGTGCCAGTGAAGGAGCACAGGGGGACCATAAACTCCCAGCAGCCTGCAGGCTGGGCAAAGCAGAGACCCCACTCTGTGTCTGCCTGGAGCAGCAGCTGCCCCACAGAGCACTGAGAGCTGATCCCAGCTGACCTGGAGGCACAGCAAAGACATTTCCAAGAGATTTTCTCAGGGCTGAGGTATAGGTGAGTGTCAGTCTGTCATTCCTCACCCCAGCTTGGGAACTGTTCACAGGATCCCAGAGCACCTCCAGCTGGAACAGGGCCACAAGGATTGCTGAGCCCAGCTCCCTGCAGGGCCACCTGACACTAACCCATGGCCTGAAAGCATCACACAGACAGTCCCTGGACTCTGGCACACTCAGTACCATGGCTGCTTCTTTGGGGAACCTGTTCCATGGGCTGACCACCCTCCCAGTGAGCAGCCTTTTCCTGGAGTCCAGCCTGAACCTCCCTGCACACTGCAGCAGAAGAGGAGGCTGTGAACACAGCCACAACACCACAGAAACACAAAGCCCTGCTTGGAAGGCACCCTAAAGCCCATCTCACTCCAAGCCCTCCTCAAAGGGCAGAGGCACCTGCACTGCCCAGAGCTCCATCCAGCCCAGCCCTGGGCACTTCCAGGGATCCAGGGGGAACCACAGCTCCTCTGGGCAGCCTGTTTCTGGTGCCTCACCACCCTCACAGGGAACAATTTCTTCCCAATATCCCATCTGAACCCACTCTGTCAGCTTGGAGCCATTCCCCCTGTCCTGTCTCTCCAGGCCCCTGTAAATAGTCTCTCTCCACCTTTCCTTTCAGGCACTGGAAGGCTGCAAATATTCAAGAGGTTTATTTTATTCTTTCCCCCTTTTTCTGGCAGCCTGGTTTCCAGTTTCCCACTCAGGAGCATTATCCACTGCTCTGGCAGATTAGAAGGAGATGTTCTCCCTGTCCAGCCCAGTCAGTGTTTCAAGGGTTGGGTTAGATCCTTCAATGCCTGGCCTGCACACAGAAGCAAACAAAACCTTTGGAAGCCTGACATGGTCAGCAAGGGGAGAACCCCAGGCATACAGTCCAGCACCCCCTCAGATGAGAAATTCCAGCCAATGCCCAGCCCTCTCACATGCCACAGCACAAAGAGTCTCCTCTGGCAGCAGAGCCATGCTCATGGCAAGGGACACCTCTGTCCCTTGGTCCCCTGAGCTGAACCCCCCAGGGAAGGAGGACAGCCCCGTTTCCCATGGCAGAGATGACAGCACACACTGGTACCCAGAGTCAAACAGATGTCTGCAGCCAAGAATCCCATCTGAATAATCCACTGAAGGACAAAAACTGAAAAATGTACAACTCCATAAAAGGAATGTACCACGCCAGCAAAGGCAACCAGAAAGGGCATAGGGGAAATTGAGACAGCTACGAAGGAATCTGAAATGTACATGTTTGGAGAGGTTAAAAAAGGAAAAGGATAAGCCAGTCCTCAATTAGATATAAATATTAAAAACATTTCCTTTCCCCAGTGGCAAAACAATTTTCGAGAAATGTTTGTCTAACAATTTCAAATTTTTTTTAAAAAAAAGGTAAACTTATTTCAAAACGTAAGCAAAACTTTCAATTACAACCATTTGAGATTCCAACCTCAGGACCTGAAAGAGGGTCCAAATGCATTTTTTTGTCCATTTTTCAGAACACTGATAGCCAGCAAAGGCAAGGAAGGGTACTCTCTCATCTGCTAAGTGCACTTGGCAAAAACAAATGGAGACACAGAAAAGAAAACAGAAAACTCCTCCCTGAGCATAATGGACCAGGAAGTGGTCAAGGAGTAAGTTGTTTATTTGGGGACCTGCATCTTTTGAGCAGCTGTTGAACTCTCTGGATATATTTGAGGCTAACCTCTACCCTGGCAGAGGTGGATTGCATGGGGGCTCATCCCTGGACTCCTGGCTGGGGATTTCCAGGAGCTCAGCAAAGTCCATCTGCCTCTGAGCTAAAGGAGAGCTTTAGCAGTTCCTTGCATAGCACAGAGAGAAAATGTGAGTGCTTTCAAATCACCAACCCCTGCTACAAAACAAGACAAGAAACTGCCCTAAAAACTTCAGGGGGAAAAAAAAAAAATGTCTGGATGAAACCACCCAGGGGACTGGTGCAGGGTTCTGGCCATTTGTTTGCTGAGATGGATGCTTCATCTGTCTTCAACAGCTCTGGGACAACATTCCTGCAGGCCTTCCAGACCTCCAGCACTATCTACACTATCTAAGTGGGATCTTATTATCAGACAAGGCTGGGAGAAATGAAAATGACCAAAAAAATGAAATGCAATAGGAAGGAAATAAAGCTGAGCTGCCCAGGCTCTCCCCACCTGCAGCCACTGCATATTATTTACATTTTATATAGGCCAAATTACTGGCTACACGGACACACGGACTGCTGAGCAACCAGTGATAATCCTGGCAAAAAGATTCACCTGAAGGAATCTGATTTTAAATGGCATTGGCCAACTTGGCTGCTTTTACATCCAGGGAAGGGAAAAGGGAAAAGCAGGACTGTGCTTTACATCAGCAACCCATCACACAAAATTGTATTCCTGGGTCAAAACCAAAGGGAAATGAGGATGGGTTTCAGTGCTGATATCCAGTATGAAACTTGAATTTTTTAATCATTCCTATTTTCAAAACATACTTTTGCCATAATTGATGAGGGCTGAATGTCTTTTACTTAATTAGGGGTAAGAAAACAAATTCTAGGATGATTTACCAAGAACAGTCACAGCCAATTTAGCTTTGGAGGTCAGTGGGGATTTCAGCACTGGCTGCAGACTCAGGGAAGTCAAGAACTGCAAGGAGTTTGCAGTGGTACATGAAATACTTTGAAGAGCACCCACCCTCCTCCAGAAGCAGCTAAGTCTGTATTTCTGTCTGTATTTCTGCAGCACGACCCAGCTCTGAGTAAATAATGCTAAACAATAATTCTTGGTTAAGGATTCATTATACAGAAGGTTCCAAATAAAAAAGGAAAGATAAATAAGTCTCTCAAACCCAGCCATTTACAGTTGTGCAGCATTAAAATCACACCTAGTAAAGCTGCATGCATTAAGGCAAATAATAATAATAATCTGAATTAAACTAAATAAAACTTGTCAGAATTGAAAGAAAACAAATCCAAAGCCTTGACATCAACATAAAACCAGATTTCTGCCCATTCCCTTCATAATGGCTTTTCTATTGCACTTTGTTCTGACCTTTTATTACTTTCCCCACACTGAAGAATATTGCTTTTCAAAACTCTTCATGTCTTTGCTACCCCTGCCATTATTTCCACTCCTATTGTTGAGAGCTGTTAGTCACTTTTGTTCCAAGGTGCACAGCAGCACTGTACCTTAAAAAGAGAGGCAAGAATATATGTACTTTTTGAGGAGAAAAAGAGTAGAAAACACTTGAATTTTTCTTCTAAAGACCAAAGCCAAACTTTGTTATAAAACTAAATAATAAAGTAACTAAATGAATAAATAATAGTTTAATAAATACCCTGGGAGACTGAAAAGCATGAAATCAATTTCCTGCTGCTAAGGAGGGGAAAAGACACTTTTCTATGACTTGACTGGACTTAAATAGACATTGTCTGATCCTGTGATTGTTCCATGCCCAGAACATCTATTGAATTCAGTGTGAGCCCCAAAAGCAGATCAATGAGAGTATCAGGGCTGTTTGGGAAAGGCCTGCCCAGCACTTGGAGAGAGCAGCCCAGACAGGCAGTGGAAAAGAAAGGAAGCCCTTAAGCAGTGTGCAAGGTTAACCAAAGGGGTCTGTGCAAACCCCACAGCCCAGGAGCAGCACCCAGCACCCTGCTGAAGCACTGAGACCCAGCTCACAGATGAGCAGGGCTCTGTCACCAGCTCCTCTGCTCCAGCTGAGTACGAGCAGGCTCCAGGAGGGGAAGCTGAGGTGTTGATGCTGAGTGAGAGACACCCATTTAATCTGCACTGTGTTTAAAAGCCCCTTGAAGAGCCCCCAGCCCAGCAGCTTTTGGCACCACCAGGAGTCCCGACAGGACAATGCTGTCCTCAAGCAGCAGTGAAGCTCTGGCTGCAGCCCAGAGCAGCTGAGAGTGACACACAAACAAAGTCTGCTCCCAGGCTGCAGCTGGAGGCTAGGGACAAACCCTGGGCTGCTCTGCAGCCCTGCAAAACCAGAGACATGACTGCCAAATCCAGACCCTCCATTCCCAGGAAATACCGTCAGAGCTCATTTAAAATTGAGAACATAAAGGCAAATGACAAAAAAAATATTATTTAGTTTAGCTTTTTTTTTGTCCTGTTGTTTACAAATGTCAACTAACTGCAACAATCCTTAATCCCTTCCCAGTATTCCCCTGCTGCACAGTCAGTTCTGTGGATCAGTTTCACACAGCAGGAGAGCCTTAAAAAGTCTCACCTTGTTTTTATGAAGGTCTCAGAGGAACAGCACTCATACCTGAGCACACTTGAGTACAACAGCAAGCAGCCTGATGGGGAAAATTCAGTCTTTAGCCCATTTTAATGGACTCTGACTCAAGCAGTCAAGTTCTCAGCTTGCTTTATAATGACAGCTGGTTCTACAAACATAAGTCTAATAATAAAAGATAACAATGGCATTTAGTATACTGGGTTCTTTTTTTTTTAATGGCAGCACACGTCATCAAGTAGTTCAAAGCTATTTCAACGTCAAGTAGGAAATTCTCACCATGAAGAGTATCAGCAGTTCAGCTCCACTCCATTCTCACAACCATATAAAGCAGATTTCAGAAGAACTTCTGAAGGGGTTGGACCAAAAAAAAAATCATACAGAGTCAGAAAAAAAGCCCATGCTTTCCCTTCTCTGGCAATAATGGGGAACAAACACCCAGGGAAAGACCATGGAAGGGAGTCAGGGTGATTCTGGCTCTTCCTGGGGTCTATCTTCACTGCAACCTCCAGCCCAGATTTCCTGAGTACTCCCAGACAGAGCCTCAAGGCTCTGTCCACATCTTTGTATCCAGCATTCCTGATGGACTTTCCATCCATCCCCTTGTCCATTTGCTTCCTAACACAGTTGATGAGGTCTCTGGTGTCGAGATGACCCCAAGGTGTCAGAAAGTCTCTTTTTCCCAGCCCTGAGACTGAAGAAGTCAGGATTCCTCAGCTCTGGTTCCCAAGGTTGTTTATTTGCTCTTATCCAAGACACTGTCTTTCTGACCTGCTGAGGTCTGTCCAGCAGGTTGGGCTGTGGCACAGTCCCTGCCCTCTGGGCTTTGTTATCTTTTTACACTAAAAACTATGTGTACTTTATTTACAATAATTTCCCAATACCTATCACCTGTGTTAGACAGTCTGTCTCTAAACCAATCAAACAGTGCCACCATCACAGCAGAAGATGGAGGACAAGAAGAAGAAGAAGGACAGGACATGCCCAGATTCCTCCATCTTGAACCCTCATTCTAAATCCCCAAAATTCTACTTTTCCACCCTGTGACAAATTCACTATCATTCTACTCAAACTCTTGTGGCTTGTAAATCCTCACACAAAGCTGGGAATTGTTTCCATGGGCTAAAATCCAAGGCACAGGTGTCTGTGACTCTGTGCCAAGGTCCCTGATCCCCCTGCCAGGGTCTGGATTCCTCCAGGGCAGCCAGAGGAGTGTCCTGGGTTCCAACACACAGTGATTCTTTAGGCCATCCATCACCTCCCGTGACAAAGTTTCACAGTGTAGGAAAAACTCCAGTCTGCTCTTGGCCCCAGACTGATCCAGCCCTAACTGTACATTTGGGAGAGGGTAAAACCCCACAGTGAGCTCCCCCAAAGCCTCTTCTGGGCATGGACAGCTCCTGCTGGGGCAGCTCCAGGCACCAGCACTCCCTGTGCACCTGGGACGTTCCCTGAACACCAAGCTGCAACAGGGGCACAGATGCAGCACTCTAGGAGTCAGTTCCTCATGCAGGATGGCTTTCTTCCCTGAGAAGGAAATTCTGCAAGCAGAACCCATGGTTTTTATTCATCTGAATGCTAAACTCCCCCCTCCATCTACTTTAGACACTGCAGTTGGAAAGAAACCAAAACACCAAACAAAAACAAACAAACAAACAAAAAAAAAACCACAAAACCACCAAAACCAACCAAAAAACAACCCCAAAACCCAAACTGAGATAGGTATTTAAATAAGATGCTGCAGTTCTGCTATTGCTTCTGCAGGGTCACAGAAGAACAACCTCAGCTGATGCTTACGTGGCAGGGGGTGTCATTAAAAAACTCAAACATGGGTTTGCAGCCAGACCAGCCCCTTGCTGTGGCTCCTCACAGCACTGCCAGGCCCCAGGAAGGATGGGGGACTGCTCTGCTCTCTGACATCCCATCCTGGGATCCCTTTGAAGTGCTTACCCAGGTGCAGTGTGCACCTTTCAGGCCATGGATTCTAAACCAGATTGGCACTTAGCAAAATATGTTTTGGCCTTTTTTACTCTGGTATGACCTTGGTTACTCTGCAGAAATCTCAAAAACTTCCCAGTGAAATCTCAGCCCCTGGGTAAGCTCAGGCCTATTCAGAGCCCCTTGCTTTTCCCAGCTGCTATTCACAGGATCTCTGAAGGAGCCCACATTCATTCCCCAGTTGTGAAAAGGCTGGAAAAAGGACTCCTGTACCATGATTGTCCTTGCTGAAATAAAGGAACTGGCAGGACTGCCCACCAAATCCTGTGTGGACTCAGCCCTGTTTTAAAAACAAATGTTTGCCAGTGGTGCAAATTATTCCATTCTATCTATGATTATTCTATCTTAAAATGGACAAATTGGAAAGAAACTCTTTCCCCTCCTTCCCATACTTGGCAGTGTGGGTGAGGTTACATGACACCCTGAAAAAGCTGCAGTTCACAGAGGGCATTAATGCAAAATTGCAGAGATCATTTGCTCGTATTTACTCCTCCTCTTAACACCAGACACACAGCTAAATGTCATACAATGCATTTAAAATTAAAACACTCTTGCAAGAACTATAAAAAAAGACCCAGAAACTCTGTAACATGTAATTAAATCGAGAAAGTGGCTCAAAGAGCTTGGCAGGGCTCAGAGAGATTAATGAGTGTGTGGATGAAAATAACCCATATCTGCAGTCAGAAGGGATGAGTGAGAGCACCCATTTCAGCTGTGGACAGCACAGAAGAGCCCCAGAGCAGAGTGAGAATTGGTGCTGGAAGCCCTTGGCACTGGAGCCCTGATGTTAAAGCAGGATAAGAGGATTGACCAAATCTTTGGGATTCAGCTCTGTATTTGCACCAAAACAGTTATTTCCAGAAGAGGAACAATCTCAGGAAATGCTCACAGGTGACACACACCTTACAGGTACAGAACACAGCAACAGATCACCTGAGCCAGCTCTGTAACTCTGAAAAGCAAGGGACACCCACTGAACAGTAAAATCCAATTACTTTCATGATTTAAACACACATTTCCAGTGCTAAAAGAGAAGACCAGATTTCCATCCAAAACCACGTTTGGGGTTCCATTTCTGTGAGTTTGCACCCACGCTGATGAGTGGGTTAGAAACCCAAGCAAACTGAGCCTAGGGTCAGTCCAAAGGCAGTGGAACCAACCACCACTGGTGCTCCTCTCTCCTTCAGCACCAAAGACAGGACCAAGTGCAGATGAGAAAAGAGGAGAAAACCAAAACCCCTGACTATTTAAAGTCAATTTCCAGCACAGCAACTTCCAGAGTATATGCACCCCTGAGGATGATTTTTATCACCACCAGCAAGAGGGGGGATAAAGAAGGGGAAGAAACAAATGGAAGCAGAGGATCAGGTGTAAAAATCTGACATGCAATTGGGTCATTTCTATCTGAAATAAAGTACTCTAGAATTGGAAATTATTACTATTTATTGCTCACATTTCTGAAGGGGGGGAAGTACGGAAAAATAAAAAAAATAAAATAATAATAAAAAATTTAAAATAGTAAAAATAATTTCTCACAGGATTAGCTGAGGCCAATAGCTGCACACTAGCAGGGCAGACTGCAGCTGAAAGATCAGAATGAGGAAAACTTTATGTGCATGAGGCACAGAAAGGTGGGGACTGGTGAGGTGGGGAAGCTGATAAAACAAAACAGCTGTGATACAAATTCACACACAATGTCAGCAGTGGTCCAGGGAACTTCCTCCAGCCCTGACTGAAGTAACACCCAAGTTCCTTAAAAACTCTGATCCTTCATTGCTTTCTTTGGAGAGGTGCTGCACAATTTCAATTATCTGGGCTCAGCCAAACTGTGCTCCTGCTCTTGCAAAGCCACCTCTTGTTTCACAGGGATCCCACTGTGTCAGGTGAGCTCAGCACGGGCTCAGACCAAAGGCCAAATTTGTGAGACAAATTAAAGGAAAGCACTTGTAGCTGCAAAACCAGCCTGAGATCTTTCTAAATATCCTACCTTATTTACTGAGAGGTGATGACAGATAATAATTATCCAATTTATTATTATAAAATATAATATTATTCCAATATATTACATCTATTATATTATTATAATACTATATTTGGTATATTATTATAAAAGATAATATTACAATATATTAGATCTATTATATAATTATAATAATATATTTGGAATATTATTATATATATAATACATGATTATATATTATATTAGATCTATTATATAATATTATTATTACAATATATTATATTATTGGCCCATCTCCAACCTACTGACAGGCCCTTTTTCTCCACACAAGGCACACAGCCCAAGTCCTCCCAGGACCACAGAGATGAGAGACAAAGAAGCTCTGAGGAGAAGGCTACAAGTCCTGCAGGCTCCTTGGGTTTATCCACCAAGAGATGCCCCCCACAGCCCCACTGGGCATCCCCTGGTCCCTCCCAGGGACACCAGGCTACAAATCATCCTGAGACTGAGTTCTGAGGCAGACATCACTTCTCCTTCAAGCCAAATAACAGCTTTTAGGTCAGATTATTGCTCCCCAGCCAAGGCACTGGGGTGCAGGTTTCCAGCCCTCAGACCTCTCAGCCCTTTGGACCCAGCCCAATCCCAGCACCCAACACGGCATTTTCCTGTGTCAGCAAAAGGAGAATGGGCCTTGGAGAGGAGTCATTAGATGGTTAGACTCAAATCAAAACCAAGTGCAGTGCTTTTCTCCACTCATGATTTACTCAAAGATCGGTTCAGTTGTCCACGTCCTTCCAAAGCACTGCACCATGAAAAGAAAAGGTGAAAAAGAAGAAGTTCAGAAAGACAGGCAAGTCCATAACCCCATGAGCTGTCCCAGGACTCTGCACATGCTGAAATTTGGGTGTCAGTGCCAGAAACCCAGTGAAACCTGGTGTGTGGGAACCTCCCCTGCACTGCACTGGCACCACATTAGTCAAGAATCATTGGAACTGCTAAATTCCAGGGAAATAGGATAGGCACCCTTAGTATTTCATCCTCTCTCAAAAATAAATTCTTTTTTGCTCTCCCTTGTTTAGTAACAATCACTGCTTATGCCAGATATGTCAGACCAGAAAAACAGACTATTTGCCAAACTTGACTTTGAATGGCAAACTTACTGACTTGAAAATTTCAAAAAAGCCTGAGCTGCAGCAACGTGCCTCAATTTTGCTCTGGTTTTTCTGGTACCTTGCAAGTGACACAACTCTTCCCTTTTTTAAAAAAAGGCTCATTAAATCATCATGAAATCTAATTGCATAGTACGAAAAAACCCTTTACCTGCCATAAGGCATCTGCAGTGGTGTTGAGTTTAATCTCATTGTTATCTTACTATAAAGAGACATGAAGCTAGGGCTGATCTGTGCTCACATTTGATTGCTGCCCACTGTGGGGCCAGGCTTTCCCTGAGCCCTGCTCTCCTTTTCCTTCCTTTCCCTGAGCCCTGCTCTCCTTCCTTTTCCTTCCCTTTCCCTGAGCCCTGCTCTCCTTCCTTTTCCTTCCCTTTCCCTGAGCCCTGCTCTCCTTTTCCTCCCCTTCCCCTGAGCCCTGAGCCCTGCTCTCCTTCCCCTCCTTTCCCTGAGCCCTGCTCTCCTTCCTTTTCCTTCCCTTTCCCTGAGCCCTGCTCTCCTTTTCCTCCCCTTCCCCTGAGCCCTGAGCCCTGCTCTCCTTCCCTTCCCTCCCTTTCCCTGAGCCCTGCTCTCCTTCCCTTCCTCCCTTTCCCTGAGCCCTGCTCTCCTTTTCCTTCCCTTCCCTGAGCCCTGCTCTCCTTTTCCTCCCCTTTCCCTGAGCCCTGCTCTCCTTCCCTCCCTTTCCCTGAGCCCTGCTCTCCTTCCTCTCCCTTTCCCTGAGCCCTGCTCTCCTTCCTTTCCCTGCCCACTGCTCTCCTTCCCAATCCAGATGTTCCTTTCCCTGAGCCCTGCTCTCCTTCCCAATCCAGGTGTTCCTGACCCCACCTTAGCCCCTCTGCTGTCTCAGGGAAATGCAACTGTGAAATTCTTCTGCAGCCAGCACAGAGGGATGGGAGTTTCATCCCTTTAAGGCTTTCATGCCAAGATGTTTAGTGGTTTTTTTCCCCCCTGTTCTAATTGGGTGTTTTGGTTTAAATCCTGCTTTCTGACTGATGAATTTTTCGATTAATGCAACTCATTTTCAGCTTGGTATTTTGCCTAGTTCCCTTCAAATTGAAGCAATTATAGAAAAAATTAAGTGCTCCAATAATTTTAAACCTCTCCACACACTGCAATATTATCAGTGTACTTCACTTTTTTTTTTTAAAGGTGCAAGCTCTTCAGGAGTGCTTACATTCAAGCACACACAGTCTAGGAACTGATTAAATATTATCAGATAATTTAAAAGCTTTACAAGAGCTTTGGCTTTCCAACACTGAAAGCAAGTGCAGTGCTAAACTTGGAAGATGCTGGGACATGGTATGCTCTGAACACAAGTACCAAAATTCTTTTTGAACAAAGGCAATCTCAGGCTTATAAATGCAACAGCAGGAAGAACCAGCCTCCTCATGAATGGGGAAAAAGCAGATTCTTTCTTCTCAGACCACGAGCCAGAGGAGTTGGGTGAAGTCCTGCCAGGCTTCAGGACTGGCACGGGGTGCAGGCAAAGCCTCCTGGGCTTCCACACTGCTGTAGAAGCATCCCTGGAGGGTTTCCCCTGGCAAACAAACACCTCTCACCACTGGGCATTAACACCCACACCTGCCTTGGAGAAACCCCCAGGGCAGACACACCTGAGGGGCTGCTGAGGCTGGGATGGCTGCTGCCTTTCTGCAGACAC
>JANIJU010003063.1:70708246-70725038 GCA_025504685.1 Leucosticte australis | reverse complement strand
CTGAGGGGCTGCTGAGGCTGGGATGGCTGCTGCCTTTCTGCAGACACTTCTCTCCTGCCAGGAGCTCATGGGGATCATTCTAAGTGAGCTCTGGAGCAGGAAGATCTCATCTTGCACACTTCAATGCTGTCTTAGAGAGTCCACTTTTACCAACCTACAGCACTCCATCATCTCTTTAGTGCTCTTCTGGTGTGAGGTTTTCAGAGCAGGTGTAAAGATGATACACCTACCCACAAACCTCATTTCTTTAAACTAAAAAGCAGCCCAGAGGCAAAGAGAGAGGGGTTCTCTTCTTGGCTGGTACTGTTAAAAGACTGCAACACAAAGAAATGTACAAAACACAGACACACGAAATCAACACTGTCAGTGCAAGGCTTGGCTTCCTATGTGGTCACAGACACAAAATCAATGTTTTCAGTGCAAGATTCAGCATCCTCCTATAGGTTACACAGCATGTACAAATTCAAAATATACTGTGTTCTATGTGCTGGCCCATGAGTACTGGAAAACAGGCTTACTGCATCCTCTAACTCAGCAGCACCAAGACTGCACCTCACAGTTTTTAAACCACTCAATTAAAACCAGTGATGTAACTACAGCACAGCACACTCCTGCCAGAGTGAAATATCTATTATTCATTTCTTAAAGAGAGGCAAAAAAGGCAAAAGCAACACAGGTTAACTCTTGTTTTGTTTCGTTCTTGTCAAACACCAGAAGAGCAGTTTGTAGGATCAAGGGTAACTTGGGTTGCTTAACAAATGCCATTGCATTCCACCCAGATGTCTCCTGACTGCCCTAAAAAGCAATCCCCCCGGAGGTGCAGCCAGGGCTGATCAGCCTTATCACCTTTTCTTGTCCCATGTTCCACCTTTTTTCCCCCCACACACCACGAGACCACCACGGTGCTGCAGCAGAGGGGAGGATGTGCTCTAAGGGAGGAACTTCTGACCTCACCCCCAAGCATTGGTGAGCACAAATTCTCCAGATTTGAATCCACCACCCAACTGCCTAATCCAAAATCAGCAATTCAGCTGTTAAACAAACCCTTTTCACCACGTATTTCAATAAATACTTAATGAATAACCTGAGACTGTGGAAGCAAGAGGGATGGCAAGAGAGGAAGGGAGAGATTACAAATGTATTTCATCTGTTCTGTCCGTATCCATTTTCAAACCTGACTTTTTTCCTCCTTTCTGTGCTCTTTGGACTCATTTTTGAGCCCTGGCCTCAGCAGAGGGAAGGGATCAGTGTCAGAGCTGTGTGAGCAGCTCTGGGCTCAGAGCAGCCCCTGACCCCAAACACACACACAGATTGTCCATCCACGTTCCTGGTGTCAGACAGGACCAAGGCAGAGCAGAGTCACACCAAAGGTCTCACCATGGATCAGCCTGGCAGACCCTGCAGGAAAATATGGATTTCTGCTGCACCCTGAGCCCAGGGGGCTGTCAGACTGCAGCACAGCCTGGAACCCAAGGGCTTCACTCTCCTCACTCACAGCAAACCATGAGCTCACCTTCGAGCTGCTCTGGGCTCTCCTGTTTGGGGCAGGGTGGGCTCTGCTGGGGATGTCCTCAAAGGAGCAGAGTGACCCTGAGAACTACTCCAACACAGACCAGCCCTCCTGAGCCCCACAGCCCCCCAGAGCCTCCCTCACAGCTTTGGGGTTTCACAACCACAGCTTGTCTTTCTCTACTGTTTTCTCCTTCTTGATCTATCTAACACCCACAAAAATATCAGGTAAAACAATGCAAATGGCCACTCACTGGGGACAGGGTTATAAAAGAGCATTTAACATCAGCCTCACTCTGCTCCCATTGACGTCAGCTGTGAAATTCCCTTTGCCTTCCAGGAAGCCAAGAGATGCCACTGCAGATCACTTGTGGAAACAGCAGCCCAAGAGCAGCCAGATGCAAAAAGGTAGCAGGCTGATGGACTTTTCTTTCCCCTCCTGCTGCTTCTAATTACAGCTTTATTTACCTGTACCCCATCACCTGCATTCTGCTTCGGGGAGGGGTCCCCAGGACCAAAGGGAGAGGGCAAGGCCCTTTGCAAGTCTGCTGAAATTGATGCTGGCTCTCCAACCCAGCTTTCTCATGGAAGAGTGAATGTGTGCACATGATTTATTTAGTTCATTTCATGTTTTACTCCTGTACTGAGGTGCCCTGATTGTCCACACTTGAAAAAAAAGTCTAGTTTTCTTCTCCCCGTTCCTTTCTGGAACAAACTGAGGACACTCCAAGCAGGAGCAGTCTGACAGGAGAGCTACCCCAGCATTCATGCTGCATGAATAATTTTTCTACATGGAATGCCAACTTTGGCTCAACCAACTTTTCTGGTGGACCTCTCATCCTCTAACACCACAAACCAACAGCTCAGGACATGAAACACACAACCCAATGGCATTTTGTAGAAAAACCACCCCCCCACCACTCTGCTGTGCCCTCTGCCCAGTAGCTCAGGTGTTCTGAGTTGCCAAAATTCCAGATGTGTCACAAAGCCACCACAGGGATACCACAAGAAGCACAGACCCAGGCTTTGCAATGTGGACATGGCCCAAAGCATAATGGGCCTAGGCCAAGGCAGGAAGGCAGAGAGCTTCCCAAATGAAGCACTTTCACAGTATTTTTACCAGACATCACATCCTCTTCATGAGTCCTCAGCCACACCAACCAAATGGCAGCTCTCAGACACCCCAGTGTGAAAACCTTGGCATACACACTCAAACCTATGGAACAGCATTTCAGAAAGGAAGGACTTGGTGGGGGAGAGGGAAGCTGTGTTTTAAAATGCCTCACTCGTGCCCAGACTGCATCCAATGATGAATATAAGTGACAAAGAAACAAACACAAGAACTTCCAACAGGAGCTGGAGTAGAGGAAATGAAGCCTGAAGCCTGGATCCCCACAGCCCCAGAGCTCTGCAGCACCTGAGTCCAGCCAGGACCACAGAAGTGCTCAGTAATGAAAGACAAAAAGGACTGCACGTGCCAGTGCCAATGGATGCTTTCTTAAATGAAGAAGTCAAATCCCAGGGGTCAGGGAAGCCATGGGCAATATCACATGAATTCACTTGCACTGGTTAAACCACACAAGTTTTGCAGGACAAAGCTGCTTCTCTCCCTCCAGGAGCACAAGCAGCCAAGGGCAGGCCTGATTCTGGAAGCTTTTTGAGTATAATTAAGAGCAGGCATTAAGAAGTAGCATCATAATGATGACTTTTTAATTGACTCTCATAAAGCTTACTCAGAAAATACAAAGGTTCCTTCCTTAGGTCCTGTGTCTGCACCAAGAGGAAAGGCACAGACAGTTCTCCACACCATGGAGAGATGCTGCTGGAGCTGACAGCAGGCAGGACTGCCATGCTGTGATCTGTGTAATTAGCCAAGTGATCAGAGCACCCCTCACACTGCCCTGCCCTCTGTCAGGGCTTCTCTGCCATGCCCACCGTGAAAATGTGGGCAACAAAATCCAGGACTGGCTTTTACCCAGGCCAAATCTCCTCCCATATTGACATCACAAACGTGTTTTACTCCTCACTAGCCCACTGAACTCCAAAACAAACCAAGGGCTGAAAAAATCTTAGCAGTAAGTTCTCTTGGAATACACTTCCCTTCTTCTCTTTCTCACTCTTCCTTTCCCTTGAAAACATTTAGAAGAACTCTTGGAGAAATCACACATTATTTACATGCAGTATTATTTTATGGGGTTTTTCAAGGTGTTAATTGAAAGTTTTAATGAATGTTAATCATCTGTCATTTTCATTGGCAATCTCCTCTCTGCCATATGCTTAACTTTTACACCTGTACAGACTTTGCAATCAGTTCTTTTATATTGTTTTACTTTTTCAGTGCAGTCTAAGTATTAATATTTAGGAAACAAGCCAGCTGCAACCAAGACTGCCATTGTCTGCAGGTTATTTACTACCTGCCATGCCCTAAGTGGAACAGAGTGGTACATTTTACTGTAGTGGCACCAGTTTGAAATATTGGTATTAATTAGTATTTGCATTAATCAAGGAGATCTGGGCTGACACCTGTGAATACCACAGTACCACAAGGCAGGGCAAGTGCAGCACTCACAACATCTGCTTAAGCCTCCCTATATATTGTCCCTGCTTTTGTCCCTTGCCTTTCCCCCCACATCAAGAGGCAATCGATGCAAGCTCCAAGAATCCTGTCTCAGTTCTGCTCTCTTTCAGGAACATGGACATTTGTTTCTGCAGAGATTGGGCTGAGGAAGCACAAGCATGCAAGTTATGAGTTCTATTTTTGACTGACTGCAAATATTCTGTGTGAACCAAGTCACCCTCAGCACACATGGCACACATTTGGAATGGACACACCTACCAGGCTCTTCAGCTTTTACCCTTTCCAACAGGGCTACCAGCCCCTCTCCTCAGTAAAGAAGCCTGATCTTCAAAGCAGGACTTCTCTTGTACATTTTAATCAGCAGTGATATAACAATAATATTTATCCTTGGGATTTAGTGTTAAAATAACCAAGAGATGAATGAATGTAGCTTTAAACTCATCTTTGCTTTTTCATCCATCACTACAAAATGGCCCAAGAGCTGAAACAACTCAGTGAGATCAGAGCAGGGCCACTGCTGCAGACCTGGCAAAAATGAGGGGATGGTGAGCAGCAAGCTGAGGTTTTTAAACTCAGGAGCAGGGAGGAGGCAGGCTACTGTACATCTTGCTAATTGCCTGAGGAGGAGGTGCAGGAGAGGGGAAGGAACAGCCTGGCAAGGACTGCAAGCCCCAGCAGACTTTCAGCCTCACTAGCAAACACCAGAAAAGGGGTGGAGGAATTTTGGTGCAATTCCCAGGAGAGGTCTGTATGCAAACAGAAAGTGTTACAGCAGAGAAAACAGTTTCAGAATACACCCACATCAGAGACCCAGAGACCTGAAGCAATTAAACCCAGAATATTGACAATGCCTTGTCCCCTGGGAGGTGACAAACCCTGCTGGCTGAGCATGGCTGCTTTCTGCAGCTCTGGTGAGGAAGGAACCAGGGAAGCAGAGAGGAGGCTCCCTGCCCTGCCCTCCTGATGATCCAGGCACAGACCAGTGGAAGGAGCAGATTTGGAGAGGAATACTCCTGCCACAGGCACAGCTCTTCAGAGTCTGTCAAAGTGCCTGAGCAATTCACAGAATTGCAGAAAGTACAGAAATATGTGCAAATTTCTACCTCTTCTTCAATTAAATTCTGGGGGATTCAAATAACTTCATCTGAGGAATCATTTTCTCAACGTTTTATCTCAGCAACATGAACAGAAGTGTTACCTTCATTAAATGCAGCTCATCATGCTCAGGATCCCTCTGCTCCCAAATCCCCTGTGTGCAGAACAGGGATGTGAGAGACTGTCCTGGTTTGAGAGGAAGTGAGTTTTTTGGGATGCTGTGGACACTGCCTCAGTTTTCCCCTTTGGATGCCATGCACCCCATGAAGCACCACAAGGGGAAAGGATTTCTCTGTGGGAGGAACACACAACCTGAGAGTCCTTGTGGCCCCTTCTAATGGTGTGTTCCAGGGTTTATAACACCCTTGAACTTTTCCTGTTGTCTTGGAATTCCTGTTTCCTGGAATACCTCAAAGCCTCAATGCTTGCAGATCACATCAAAAACTCAGTTTCTTTCTTAAAAGTGCTGGATTTTACTGCTGAGAGTTAAAGATCCTGAGAGCTAGGGCTGATAAAGAGGAAATCAGAATCTATTCCTTTTAAAGCCCCAGGATGCACAACAGTTCTGACTTTCTAACACCAGGGATGGACAGAAACACCATGGAGATGATTGTGGACACAGGACAGAAAGAGCACCAAGAGAACAAAGTGCACAACAGCCCCAGCTAACTGCAAAGTCTGGATTGCCTGGGATGAACTGAATCAGAAGTAAAATCCTACAGCCTTTCCAAGTGTAAAATGGAATAACAATGCAGCAGGTAACCCAGTGAAATGCTTTAAAACCACCCATTCAAACCCCTGCCTCTACAGTATAATTAATAATAATGGCAACCCAGTACCTGGGAGGCCTTGAATTGAAAGCTGGGGTAGAAGAGCCCTTTCAGGGCAGGTCCTACCATGGAGGCACAGAAATTAGTTCTCTTTCCATCTCTTGTGAGTCCAGCTCATGTACAGCACTCATTTTCTATGTACCCTAGTGCCTATTTATGCAGCTGCTCACTGAAGAAAAACTGTTTAAAATCATTTAGAAAGATAAAGATACCTATTCCAAGTATTAAATAAAACCGCAAGGAACTTCCTAGAAATTTTGCTGAACAACAGAAAGCAAGTTCTCTATTTTCCACATCACAAGCTTAATAAACCCCCTGTTCTTGCACTGCAAATTTTACAGCAAGAATAGAGATTGCTGAAAAGAAAAACAGACAGAGCAGAACTGCTGAATGCTCTGGAAATCCCAAGGCTGGGCACACAGCACTGGGGCCTGAACTGGGATGGACTAAAGGGCACATCCTACTCACTTTCCAGAAGCAGCTTCCAGAGCATCACAAGTGGAAATGAATTTGCATTTGCTCAAATGCAAATGATATTCATGAGAATAAAAGGAAATCTCAGAAGTTAGGCTTCTATATAGCATATTCATGAATCTGAAAGGGGTGTTTAGATGTCTTGATTTTTTGAGCTTTGTTTATATTCCTATTCTGTTGATTTGTAGTGGCAAAAATGTTCTCACTGGTCCCAAAAGTTGATGTCCAACCGTGAGATGGACCAGCAATGCATCATATCCATGAGGCAGAGACCCCAAATTAACAATCTCTGATGCATAGAGTATTTTGGGGTTTATTTTGGAGCTTTCAGGGCGCAGCAAGGAGGGAAGGGTACAGCAGAGAAGTGCCAGAGCTGCAACAAGAGCTGGGGAGGGAATGTGGGAGGGCAAGGAAGGAAAGCTCAAGATTCAAGGAAGATAATAAGGAAATCTTCCAGCACAGACCTGGATCTCAGCCTCAGATCTGCCTTCCTTTCCTGCCCCTTCATGCAGCAGCCAAGATGGGAAGGTAGCTCTGCTCCCCAGGACATAAAATGACCTGGCAGTGCATCCAGGAACATTTGCTCTCAGAGATTATTTTCCCTCCACAATGATTACTCTTACTCCACATTATTACACTCAACACACGCTGAGTACTCCACTCCATCACATCTTACCTAAAAGAAACAATAAATATTTTGTTTCTCTGCATCAGATTTAAAAATCATGAACTGTTACTCTTAACGTGTAAGCAAAAGAAACAAGTAACAGCAATGGCATGCTGCAAAATACATGTATTTACAAATTTACAATTCTCAGTTCACTTATTTAAAAAATCCTCATGAAAAACTGATCCTCTCTTTTGAACATGTACAAACTTTGAACGTGTATATTTTGAACACGTATAAATACATGTATTTACAATTCTCAGTTCACTTATTAAAATGATCTCATAAAAAACTGGTCCTCTCTTTTGAGCAGAAAGGCAGTGAAATGTTTGTATTTTAGGTGTTACTCTGAGAGCTCAAGAGACAGTTCTGGACCAAAGGGGAGCATGTTCCCACTTTGCCTGGGCCACAGCAAAACCCCTGCTAACTCTGCTGTACCCTCAGGGCACGCTGTGTGCATGCTGCCTAAAGGTAGCTTTGAAGACCTAGTGGGAAAAAAAGTAAATATAAATAATCCTTAGGATTTAAAATTCATTTTATACCATTTTCCTCCTGACTGTACTTGGCCAAAACAGTCTCCTGTGTGAAAGTCTATGATGGGAAAAAAAGCAGTTCAATCTTACGTGCTATCAGGAGTTTTTGAAGTGTTTTGATAAGCACTGGCTTTTAATCAAGGGTTACAACACCAGCAAAGAGCTTGACGTAGCAAGTCACTCCTGTCCCTTGTGCATGCAGTGCATGGTTTGTATATTTAGTCCCAAGGCACCTCTGCTGCCCAGTGTGAGCCAGGCCCCTGAGACATCACCCAACAGCTCCTCTGTGACCTGCACAGCTTCCCTGAGAACGAGATGGGTGAGAGGCTGGGATCAGCCCTGTCCTCCTGAGCACACTCAGGGCAGCAGCCTGGGATCTGCACAGGATGCCTCAGCAGCACTTTGCCCACCTGGTGTTCTCATGTGCAAGCTCCAGCTACCAGAAATACTGCACCAGAAATTCTGCCATGGTCCCCAAGAAGAAGATGCATCACAAAAACAATCCCTGACCAATTCTGCACAAGGAGGATAATCCTCACACCTCCCCATCCTCCCCCTAGTGCAGCCTGGCCCCAAAGGAAATCCCATTTTTGTGCAAGAGCAGCATTCCCAGCAGGAATACTCTCTGCTGGCAGTGGCAGGGTGCTGCAGGAGTAAATCCAGACAGACAGCTCCCACAGAGGAATTTCAGGAGCACCATCTCCCACGGGGAAACCAAGGCAGAGGTGTACAAGGAACATGTCTGGGCCACTCTGTGGATCAGTGCAAAGCCGAGATCAGACCCATCACCACGATGCACTGGCAGCTGAGAAAAAGAAAATAGAGGAGCTTCAACGCTTTAGATGACAGGAAGAGAATTAATTTTCTGATGTGGTGTTTTGTTGATTCTTTCGTCTTGTCATGTACAGCAGAAATAATGTTCATAGGATTAGAGTAAACTCACAGCAAAAGACTCTTATGATTATTAAGCATCTCAGCTTCAATTTGATGTTTTATCACCTGCCAACCTTGCACATCAAAAATGATTTTTGTGTGTATTTGAAATACAAAATTTACAAAATATCAGCCCAGAATTTAAAACGCTTCTTAAACATGTTAGAAAAGTAAGTTTAAAATGTCACTGAAGCTACAAAGAGGAAAAAGCTGTCCATTGCTCTTATGCAATAATTAATTTTCATCAGGGTCCTTATTACACATTAGTTTTTATAGAACAACACAACAGAACTGCATGCTATTGTTTAAACATTTGCTGCATGTGCCAGAACAGTAAAGGCTGGAAATAAGTGTAAAGGATAATACACAGAACGTAGCTAAATGTATTTTATATTATGGATCCATAATACAGAATGCAAATGATTCTGACTAAGCATTCACAGGAGACAGTCTTTAGGGTGCATGCTGTGAATGTATATTATGAATAATGCATAAAACTTGGCTAAATCTTAATGAGTCCATTGACATCCTATGGGGTCCACAGGAGCCTTAGATCCCAAAGCATGGCAGTGGCACAGTGCTCTCCTCCCCCACTTCATTTAAAAAATACTCTCTTAAAACAAAGGAAATTAAAACACAAAAGAAAGAGCCCTTAGCTGTGATTTAACTCCCATATGATGGCAAATGCAGAGTCACAAACTCTGGCTCCCTTCCCTCTGCTGTGCCTCCATGTTCCACCTTAAACCGAGGCCCTGCGTGGCCTTTCTGTAGGGCTGCACCAAGTGTGGGACAGAAGCTATTCCTAATTCCCAAATTCATGCACTCAAGGGCTTCTCCACACACAGAATGAGAATAAAAAGTGATAAGCACCCCTATTATATTTTTTTCTCCATTCTCCTCCCCTAATTCCCAGATTCTTTAAGCCAAATAATTCATGCAGAAGGAGATAGCAGGAAACATGGGGGGAAAATCAGTCCATTTACTACTTAGAGCTACTCCAAAAAAGCAAGTTCACGTGCTGAAGGACATTGGCAATGGGTGCAGTCGTGAGGACAAAGAACTTGACCAAAGAGAAGCTATTTACAGTTTCCAAGTACAAAACCACAGTAAGAAAAAAGCCCCACCTCCCAAGCAAAACCGTAAGGTTGTGCCATTCAATGTGAGTGTATGAGTATACCATATTCTGTAGGGGAAAAAAAAGCCTTGGCATCAAGCCCCAGTTCCACTCAGAAGTGTGAAGATAGTTTTTTGTATGTCATGTGCTTGGAAACAAATGAGTGGATTTTTCCTATAGCATAAATACAAAGAAAAATAACTGATTAAGTTCTTGTTTATTTAGGGTTACAAATTGGTTGAAATGATAATTAATTAATTCCTGCAAAACCCACGAGTGATGGTTAAGTCTGCATGTCCTTAAGCATGAGAAAACCAAGGAACAAAAGGTCAAGAGCCTTCCCCAGGCTGGCAGAGGCAGAGTGGGACTCGTGCCCTCTGCCCTGCACTCGGGTGGGCCAGCACTGCTCTCCTCAAGGAGCACTTGGGTGCTCAGCCAGGCAGCCTGGGCAAGGCCAACACAAAAATACCTGTGCAGGGCTCCAGCTGGTGGAGCAGAGCCCACCCTTGGCTCTCCCCTCCCTGTTCCAGCACACACACACACACTCTTGCACCACCAGGTGCTCACTGCACACCCAGCCTGCACAGCCCAAGGCAGAGCTGCACCCCAGAGTGGGCAGGAGCCTCTCAGCTGCCCTCTCCCCATGCCCAGTCACACCCCAGCTGGCTACACTCACAGGGGCCAGCAGATCAGGGAGGCACTTTTCACCCCATCCAAATTCCAGCACCTGAACCTGCCAGACTGCAGCAACAAGAACCCTGGGAATCACACACAGAATCACCAGGGTGGAAGAGACCTTCAAGATCACTGAGTCCAACCCAGCCCCAACACCTCAGCTAAATCCTGGCACCCAGTGCCACATCCAGGCTTTGTTAAACACACCCAGGGATGGGGACTGCACCACCTCCCTGGGCAGAACATTGTCACAGCTGAGAGGACCACAATACACAGAATATCCCCACACAATTTCAGAAGCTTCACCCCAAACGGGGTAGCACCTTACCTCTTCAGAAGGCTTCAGGCACCTGCCCACACACAGTACCACCTCTCCACTCCAGCAGGCTGCAGCTCCTGCCCTCCCTGTCCCTCAGCCCAGCCTTTGATGCCCTGCTGGGGTTGGTCAGTGCCCAGGGCTCGTTCCCTGCAATGCTGCTCACCTGTCCTGCACACCTGGAGCCAGTTAGGGATGATTGGGCACAGCCCACCCCAACCACCCCTGACTCTGTGCCTACAGACCACACCATTCCAACACTAATAATATCCAACCTGTATTTCCCTGGGTGCAGCTGGAGGCTGTGTGCTCTGGTTCTGTCAGTGCTGCCTGCAGACAGAGCCCAGCCCCACCTGATCCCAACCACCTTGCAGGAGCTGTGAGAGTGATGGGGGCACCCCTGAGTCTCCTTTTCTCCAGGATGAGCACCCCCAGCTCCCTCAGGGGTTCCTCACAGCGTTTGTGTTCCCAGCCCCTCTCCAGCCTCGCTGTCCCCTCTGGATGTGCTCAGTGTCCCAAGGTCCAGAGCTGGGCACAGCACTCAGGGTGTGCCCTCCCCAGTGCCCAGAGCAGGGGCAGAATGACCTCCTGCTCCTGCTGGCCACCCCATTCCTGACCCAGGCCAGGAGCCCTTGGCCTTTTGGCCACCTGGGCACTCTGCTGGCTCGTGTCCAGCCCTGTCCATCCCTCCCCTGCAGAGACTGGGACAGCAGAATGGCTCCTGCCCCAGAATCACCCTCCTGCCCAAAGCAGGCACCAGGGAGGGAGAAGGAGGTTTGGGACAAATTTGGGATAACCAAGTTTTGCAAAAAAGGAGAAGGAAAACTAGCAACTGCTAGGAAATTCAGAAACATGAGTGCTTTGTAGGTTTTGTTAAACCCTTCCTTCTCCTCCCACATGCTTCCAATGGAAAATCAATAGCAGGGAGAGAGAAACTACCTGCGTGTTCAGCAAGCATTTTTGAACACACACATACACAAAGAATTGTTTAATCCAGCTTTTGTTTACCTCGTCTCAACTTCTTGCAACAACAACAAAATATCCAAACGTGATTGTTTTACATGAAAGCATTCAACAGAAAGATCCTGGAGGAAAGTAAGTGATGGAAAGAGTTCCACTGGATCTGCAGCAGACCATGGCATGAAACATGCCCGGAGAGAGCAGGGACACACCTGTGCTGGCCTTTGAGTGTAGCTGCCTGTGCATTTAAGCACAAATCCACAATCTCATTTTACACCACAACAATACCCTTTCCTTTGGATGGCAGGAGGATTTTTGTGCATTTATAAAATGAACCCAACTTTCCCCTTGTCGAGATGTAAATGTGGCTCCGATACAAACCCACATATTTACACACACACAGAGATATATTCTAACCAAAAGCAAGGGCCAGACTTTGACAAGAATGCTCTCAAAGCATTTTACCTTCGCGACCCATCCTGCTACTATTTATACTTGCTGCTATAGATATCAGCAATTGTTTCCTCGCCTCCTCACCCCTCCTGGACACCGGCGGAATAACAGAGAAGGAGTCTCCTGGTAGTACTTTCATTCCCAGCAGGAAGCTCAAGCGTTTGTGATATCCATTTTGATACAAAACCTAAATTAGGCCTCTGGAAATAGGTAATGCATAAAAAGAAGCATTTTTGTGCCACAAGATTATTATTATAGGTTACTGTTAACCCTTGGGAGATGGAGGTGAGTCCTGCAGCTCCCCACTGGGCTGAATATTTGCTGAGAAATCACAAGCACTACCTAAGCAGATATTTCAGGTGTGCTCCATGCTAAACAGAAGGATCCTGTTGACCCATCATATTCTGATAGCCAGTTTGAGAGCAAAGCATTGTGAGTTAAACAAAAAGGATCAGCACAGCATGCACATGCTGCAACTCTCCTGTGCTAAGAGAAGATATAGAAGGGGCTGGATGCAAAGACAACTGTGGAATTACAAATGCAGAGCTCAAACAAACAAAAAAATACCGTATTTGGGAGCTGCCCAAAACACATTTTGCCTCTTGGCTCCCTAAAATTCTTCCTTATGGCAAAGTTTCCACTGGGTCACAATCTAGTGAGAAGAACCACATCATTCAAAAAGGAAAATATAAATCTGAGCCTTTAAGTGTTTCGTAGTTTTCAAGTTTCAAATCACTGCAGATCAAAGTTTCAGCCCGTGTGATTTATCCCACCTTCACAGCTGCCAACCGTAAAGCTGTACAAATCATAAACTAACTTTTTCTCTTCAGAACCAGCATCATCCCTGAAGTTTGGAGAACTGGTCAATAATTTGGATTTTGGACCAGCGAGCCAGGGTATTCTGCACTGAGGCTGCACCACCTCCTGTTGTGATACAAGTTGGCCCAGCATTGCTCATTGCTTGACTTAATCCCAGAGCAAAATGAGCCACACAGGAAATTCAATCTGTATCTGCCTCCACAATTAATTCAAGTTCAGCTTCTCCTGAGCACTCCTCTTTCCTTCAGACACGCAGACTTCAAAGGGCTCTAAACTGTGATCCTGAACGCACAACCAACCGCGTGCCAGCCGCTTTTCACTAAATAGAAATAAATATTTTAGCAAACTATGGCTGCTACTTGTTAGGCCTGGGAAAAACGGAGCCTTGCTGTAACCTGGAAGACAAATTGGATCTCAGAGCCTCACACATCCTCCCATTTAAATCCCCGTGCCTTGTGTACCTGCAGGAATAACACGGGAGAAGCATTCCAATAATTTCATGGAGCAGCAAGGCAGCTGCTGCTCTCCTGATGAATTTAAGCTTTATAGCTCCTTCACTCCAAAAGCCACGCTCTCAGCTACCCCTACACACAGAAAGGGCAGTCCTGTGGAAGCAGTGCTATTTCACAGACCTTTCTGACTATTGCACTGGCGACCAGAGCACACAAATCTCTGCACCCCTAGGTGGGTAAACATTCATAAAAATATCCTCCCATCAACAGAACAGTTCACATGAGCTACAGCTCACTGCGAGGAACAACGAGCTCTCTGTTTGGCCTGGAGATTTTCCTGCAGCCATGGAAAGGCACAGGGAGGAAGCCAGAAGTCCTAGCTGCTCCTTTTCCACTTCACCATGAGGTTTGGCATAGCTTTTCCTAGACAGCCCTCTCTGCTCTAGCAGCTCTGACATCTGCACATTGCATTTGCCCTGTTGTGCAAGCAGGGCTATTTCCTCAGAGATAAACAGAGATCACCAAGCCCACGATGCCTGACACAAACAGAGCTCAGACCCAAGTTCCTCGGGCAGCCCAGACCCATCCTTTTCACTCGCAAATGTGAAGCAAACTTGGCAAGACCCAAGGGGGAAAAGAAGGAAATGATCTTCATAAAGAAATGGGAAGGGAAAATCTCCCTCCCTGTGGCAAAGCATGCTTTTCTGAGCAGCTGTTTGAACCAGCCCTGCTCACAGCCAGTCCCACTCCTTCAGCAGTGGAGAAGCAACACAATGGTCCTGACATCCGATCCCCCGACCACTCTGTCATTCCACAGAGCAGGCTCCTCCAGGGCTCTCAGACAGAAGTTTGCCCACACGCCTGTTAAAGTACATACCTGATTCTGCCTTTGTCTGCTGGGCTCCCTCTGCAGCTGCATTCCCAGGAAAATGTTCCTGTGCCCCTTTCCCTGTGGTTCCCACAGCCTGCTCCGAGCTGGATTCGCTGCTGGCGCTCGGCACTCGCGCTTCTTCCTCAGCTGATGCTTCCCTTCATTTATTCTGAAGTTTCCAATGTAAAACAAACAGGAACACCACCTTTCTAAAATTACTGCTATCCCACTGTCCTCCAATGCAACATTAACAAGAGGCAATATTCTCCAAAGCTATGAAGCATATACTGCCCTAAATTACATTGCAGTTGCTGCCCTGAGCTTACACATTTTTGAATAGGAAGGCTCCCAGGGATCTCTCTCTCTGTTCTGACTGCATTTACTGCTTTAAAATATTTTTAACCCAGACACTGAAGTGCCAGCCTAGCAGCCCTTCATGCTAATCCTAGCCTGGGTGGCTGTTCTTAAGGGAAAGCATTCAAAAATTGTAGCAGTGCATCAACTTTGACCCTTTTCATTTAAAACATGAGACTTCTTTTTTTTTTTTCAGGGAAAAAAAATTAGATTCCAGAGGGAATCACTGAACTCTGACCTGCTTAAAATTAGTTTTGTTTTAGTGCCTGTGTGGTGACTCAACAGGCCAATTTTCCAGACACTTAAGACTTCTCTGCTCCTGAAGATTCCAGTACAAGTCCTGGACTCACTGCCTGGGGTCGGATCAGAACACTTTGTTCCAGGGCTCCAAGCAGTGAATTCCCAGATCCCCATACCCTTGCCAGATGCTGGCATGCTTGGTAATAAGTAGGGCTGCAACCAAGCTAATTATATTTTTTCTAAAAAATCTGTGAAGAGTTTTGCTCGCAATACATATGTTAGAGCAAGAGAATTTCCCTGCGAAATTCGGCAGTCGAGAAATGTTTATATGGCTCTGATAAACATTTCATGATAAGCTGGATTCTTTTGGGGGGGAGGGGGGAGATGTGTACTTTGGTCTTAACAGTGCAGCAAATAAGTCTCAAATAGGGTCTGGCTGAGTGTATCCATCTCACTGGGAATAACTGATTTCAATTTTTTTTTTTTAATCTGTCAGAGGCATTACAAACACCAAATGAGTCACCATGGACTCCTATGCTGCAAAAAATAGCATCACAACACTTCATTTGCTCTTCAACAGGACTTCAAGTGTAGTGCCTGGTATCAAAAAGCCTTGTCAGTTAACAAATTAAAAAATCCCAGGAAATGACACCCCAACACAATCCCTGAAAAAATTACTTCCTGCAGAAGTTTAACACCACCCAGCACAGCAAAGCTCATCTAGGAGCAGTAATTTCCCTTAATCTCAACAGAATTTTTCAGTTTAATCTCACCATTAATGCTCTAGCTTTATTATCTTCTTGTCTTTCACCAAAGGATCCTAAACACCAAAACAAAAACCAAATACCAAAAAAAAAAAACCAAATACCCAAATACCAAAGAGCCTCAGAAATCTCCTGTAAAGTGAACGAGCACTACTATCTCCATTTATAAATCCTGAGGAATTAAAGCAAAAAAGATGCTGAGAAACTTTGGCCATGAGGCAAGAAGAGGCAGCCCCAGAGCCAGAACCTGGGTGCTGGTCCACATTAAATGGCATCTGTTCCATTTCCATCCCTGTTTCACAGCCATCATGGGAAGCAGAGCGATGCCAACGCCTGTAATCACTTATTTGACAGCTGCTAACCCAAAGAACACGAAGGCAATTTATACACCGTGCCCTAATCTGCCTGCAGTTGATCATGGATGAGCACAGCCCCAGTGCAATCCTGCTTTTCCAAGTCAGAATGTGGCTTTCTTCCTTTTTCAGAAAGCAAGAGAGGCACTAAAAGACAGAGTTTTAACACACAGCCATCAATATGCTCCTCTTACGAATACAAATGTAAAGCAGTAATAACACAAACAGTGATGCACACTGTGCTGCATCAGCAGCACCACTGCCTGCTGCCCAGAAACCCTCCCTCAGCCTAGACCAGGCACTCCCAGGGCACACGGGACTGGCCTTTCACAAAGGTGACACCAGGGGAGGGGTCAGGCCAGCCAAAGGGAAGGGAAACTCTGTGACAGCAGACAGGGACTCTGGGTTGGGAGCATCCTCCACATTTCTAACCTCAAGATCTGCCTGCCCCTGCTGATCACAGCTGGTGATAAAAGGACCTTAAAAATACACACAATGAGGGTAAAAGTTCTGAAGCCAAGCTGCTGAGCCGTGGCCAACACCAGTGGCCAATGTAAAAAAGTAACTCGTGCATGGTGCTCAGATGGCCAGGTCGTGGTTTCTCTGCCTGAGAGGACCTCCCAAAGAACCTCCCAAAGGTCCTCCCAGAGAGGAGCATCCCCACCAGGAACCCAGGCTCACAAATCCCCACCAAGGAGCCCAGGCTCACAAATCCCCACCAGGAACCCAGGCTCACAAATCCCCACCAGGGAACTCAGGCTCACAAATCCCCACCAGGGAACTCAGGCTCACAAATCCCCAC
>JANIJU010003063.1:70685271-70705833 GCA_025504685.1 Leucosticte australis | reverse complement strand
CTAAAACAACCCTAAATAAACAAATACAACCTGCCAAAACAACCCTAACAAACCCTAGAACAACCCTAAATAAAAACAACTCTAGCAACAACCAAAACAACCCTAGCAAACCCTAAAACATCCCTAAATAACTCTAAACAAATACAACCTACCAAAACAACCCTAGCAAACCCTAAAACAACCCAAAATAAAAACAACTCCAACAAAAACCAAAACAACTCTAACAAACCCTAAAACACCCCTAAATAACTCTAAACAAATACAACCTGCCAAAACACTAGAAAACCCTAAAACATCCCTAAATAAACAAATACAACCTACCAAAACAACCCTAACAAACCCTAAAACAACCCAAAACAAAAACAACTTCAATAAAAACCAACTCTAACAAACCCTAAAACACCCCTAAATAACTCTAAACAAATACAACCTACCAAAGATCCCTAGCAAACCCTAAAACCAAAACATCCCTAGCAAACCCTAAAACAACCCAAAATAAAAACAACTCCAACAAAAACCAAAACAACTCTAACAAACCCTAAGCCAGCCCTAAGCAAACCTCCACCCTGAAGGTTTTCCAGCCTCAGCTGTACAGAACCACGACTGTCCCCATCTGCTGCTGGCCTTGCCCATGCAGGTGGCCACCCGAGGTCCCACCTGGCCAACATCCCCAGGGATACAAAAGAAAACAAAACTGTGGAAGGACCTGGAGAACCCAATCTCTGCAAATATTATTAAAAATTTGCAAAGTCTTCAGCATTACTCCTTAAAACTGGGATCCCTGTAAATCCTGCAGTCACTGGGACACCTCTCACGCTCTCGTGTCGCAGTCCCTGCAGCTTTTCTGAACAAGGTTTAACAACACAGGGAACTTAGGAAATAAAATTTTTCTTTTCCTCTTTGATAGAATGACTTAGGGCACCTAAATCACCCTGAAGGTCAGTGGGGCACTGTCTGCATGGTCTTAAAAATGCACAGCTGCATTGAAATCTCATTTATCCAACTAACACCACGTTTGTGTAAACTCATATTTTGCTTAATTTACATGAATTTTTAAAGCTAAGCCTATACTTAAATATTGTTCTTAAATAGGCCCATAGAGCACACCTCTACAACTCACACTCAGGTGCTGAGACAAAAACAATTACAGAAAACTGTACAGGTATCCAAATACATATTTCCCTTTTTCTTACATGTAAAACCACAGAATTTAAAACTAAGCAAAGCAAGAAGAAAAATCTCGCGTTCTTAAAGCCTTTTACTATTGTGCAAAGGCGTTTTTCTTCCATCTTGCCTCTTCCAGCTACTTCTTTATGTTTGTATGCATGGCAGAGGAGCTTGGGTATGCAACTGCTGCTGCTGTTCGCACCACAGGACCCACGCCTTTACCTCCAACCTACTTGAAGGATTAGAATCTGTTGCTTTCTCCATTTTCTACCCCATTTCAGCTTGTTACCTCTCACTAGGAGCCCCTTTCTGTGCCAGCACAGTGCAGGAGTTATTAAAAGAACAGTGGGACATCTGTAGAAGGTGCTAGAAGGTGCTTCCCTCCCCTCCAGGGCTCCTCATGGAAACACAGGCACTGCTCTCATTCAGAGGGGTTCTCATTCTGCCTTACACAGAGCAAGATATTGCTCTAATGGCATCCTGGGACTGGGTGGGAGGAGAGCACCCACGTGGGGTGCCCAAGCACAGGTTTGAGATGTGCTGGAGAACCCCCTGCTCACGTTTCACTGAGAGAGCCTCAGAGGGCTGCAGAGCTGAGCCCCATCCCCAGCCCTGCCCGCAGAGCACACCCCAGGGCATCACTGCACACCTCCACTGGGCTGCTCTGCTCCTTGGCACTGCAGCTCCCAGGAGTGCCAGCTGCCTTCCAGAAGCACCAAACTCACACACACACATCGGCACAAATTCATCAGCTTTTACTCATTTGCAGCCTCTCATGAGAATTCATATTTTTCCTCTACAGTGGCAGAACTTCCATCATCCTGAGCAAACTGCTGCTTACCTGCAGCCACCCTGCTTGTGGGAATGCCTCATTACAGATCATTTCAGGTTTCAACTGGAAACTGCTTTGCAGAAGTGACAAGCACTTCTCTGTTTCTATCCCAGCCCTGTCTGTTCTGTCTACAGGAGGGATCTGAGCTACAAGTTCCATCAGGAGCTCAATGCTCACCCTACCTGTGCACACACACTGACTGATAATCTGTGTGTGACTCCCAAACCTCACCTAATTATTGCCCTGTATAAATCTCACAGTGTGCTGAATGCACCACAGAATTGACAAATCACTCCCAGTTCCCCTGTCCTGCTCCTGGCATCTGCCTGCCCACAATTACAGACAATCTGCAGCACAGGAAAGAGCACACTGTCTCCTACTGAACACACTCTTCTTCCAGATTTGAATTTGTAAAGCAGCACATTGCATTAACACGTTCCCTTTTCCGTGACTTAATACCCTTTTGAGATATTTTTGCATAGCTCCCTAGCAGGTGTGTGCAATTTGTCATTAAACAGAAGTGCAATGGACACATACACTGCATTTCTTGGTATTATTTATGCCCTTGCCCACAGATCAACATGAGTAGGATGATCTTGGATGGCACGGCATAAGGAGCAAGCTCATCCCAGTGAAAAGCCAGCTGTGTGCTCCTGGATGCCATGCATGGTGGCACAGAGAGTGCCACAAGAGCTGCCTTTGCCTGGGTACCCCAGTGTCCCCAGGCTCCTTCCAGAGTCAGTGGAGCAGGCTCCACCAGTGTGTGATTTGGTGCAATAATCACTGCCACAGAATAGGGACTTTCTCTGTTTCAGTAAAAAAATTCTTTACTACAGAAGTGAGCATCTGGCTTTAATTCAATCTGCTCTGAAATCACTCCAAAACCATTCATTTTCTATCATTTTCTAATTCTCTTCTCTAATGGCTTCTGAATCTCTTTCAGTAGAAACCTGGTCTATTAGGACTAATCTCCGGCTAGAAGGTCGGGTGTGACATTAAAATGGTGTTCCCAGCTAAGAAAAGCAACTCTTCTGTTCCCTGACTAAAGGCACTGACTTAGCCATGTAAGAGGTATTTTGCTTCCATTTAAAAAAAAAACGGATTGCAAAATTAACTTCTAGATCCCTATTAAGTAAATATTTAATTGGTTAGCTGAGGATCACAAGTGTGTCCCCCAGCCTTTTTCATTACACTGAAAGCTTGCTCATACACAAGGATTTTATAGCAGCAAAAGGTAGACTCCATGGTCCTAGTTTAGAAATTGAACCAGCTTAATTAAATGTATCTTTAGACTGACTGCTACAAACCACAATATGGCACTCAGTTTAATTTAAAGCTGTTTTGTTCATTTACTCCCAGTAGAAATTGAAGATACTGCAAGCCATATTTAAATCTGTTTCAAAGCTTCTGAGCAGAGCAAGCTCAACTGAATTTTGTCCCCCCTCCACCAAAACACGGGCAAAGCAACTTAAAGGAGGAGGAGCTCAGCAATGAGCTGGCAATTTCACCCTATGCCATCAGCCCTTTGCTGTCCTAGCCCTCCTTCTAACCTGCTTAACCCAAAAACCAGTGCTGAGAATCTGGGTTTCAATTAAATTAAATTAAATTAAATTAAATTAAATTAAATGCTACAACTAAGATCACTGCCACTAAGAGCAGTAGTAAGGCCTTAAATACAATTTTAGGAATACTCCAGTTCTACCTTGCACATCCCACTAGGCTTGGACTGGTAAAGCCAAGTTCTGAGTACATGGGGCAAATCTAAGCCTGCTGAGCTAGACATGAGCATTCCTAAAACCTTTCAGACTCATTTCAGGTAAAACCTGGATTCCCTTTCTGGGCACCAGGAAACAACAACGGAAGTCACTCCTCTCTGAGATGAGGTCTTATTTGGCTCCTCTTCAGTTAAACTCTGCTCCTTGCAGAAGCTACAAAATGTCATCAAATTGCACTGGCCACTGAGCCTGCTCAGTTCCTCTCAGGACATGCTCACAAACCACAACAGATTGGTCTGAGTGTTCAGTGTCCTTTCTCAGACCAGTGCAGCATTAATACAGCATTAATTCCCATGCATTTTAACTGAAATCATTCAAAGGATCAAATGCTGGTGCAAATGTATCATTTGCAAAGTGTGAGGATTTTTCCTTGAGATTTTGCAGGAGTGAAGAATACTATCCTTGTAAAATAACTCTGACCTGCACTTCTCAGGCAATTAATTTCCTTGTAATATAGACAAATACTTTATTCTTCAAACAATAATGACAGAATACACTTTAGCTTTGTCACCAGGATTTCTTTTTATTTAAAAGAACAACAGGAAATGGGAATGGGGGGAGGGGAAGAGTTCTATTAAAGGACAATTCACTGAAAGGTCTTTTAGCTGGCAATTGTCAGCACAGCTCAGGGCCAATGGATCAAATTTAACTCTCAAAAGTGCTGATGGTTGTATGAGTCTTCACAGTAGGGGCTGGCGCTCTGGGCCACTCAAGTTCAATTTTTGGTGTTACCACGGGATGTAGGAACTGGGATCTTGGTGAGCAAAGATTTGCTCCGTATTTGATGCACTGGGTAAAGTGGTATTCTTAAAATCACCAGCCTCCCAAGCAGCTAGTAAGCCAGCAGGAGGTTAGTAGGAAGAGAAAGTAATTGTCCTTTGTGCCTCCGAAAATAGCCAATATTAAAGGATCCTCTTATGTATTACCTGCGTTTCAATCTACACTTGCAGCTCAAAGGAAAAGAAAGAGGCTGGAGGAGACAGAAAATAAAGCTGTCAGGAATATTACAGGAGACCCTCCTCAGGCTGCCATGAGTGCATGCTCTCCTCACCCAGAAACCTGTGCAGCCAGAAAGGATGAGTGCCCTGTGAGCAATAGAGAACTCCTTCAGACAATGCACTTTACATACACAGAGTGTGCTGTGCCTGTCCCTGTGCATTCAGCACCAGCCTGAAGAGGCCAGAGACCTGGGGGAGGCACTGCCAGAGTGATCCTCAGACACTCATCCAGGATGGCCACAGTGCAGCCAGTTCCCTGAGGACTCCACTGTACATAAATCACTGGAAATCCACTTTACACGCAGCCTTTGCTCTCCACGCAGTGCCCAAAGCAGGTGGAGGGCAGCATGACCAGCAGCACAGTGCAAGCCTATTGCTCTGATCCTGACCTGGATGTTGTTATCTGTTAGCAAATTTCCCAAAACGAAGCAGAGCTGGCTGCTGATTTCCCTAGTCCTACTGTTTGGTCACAAACCTGAAAGGAAATGTACTTTGGGTCTGGGCACAACGTGAAATAGAAAGAAAACTCTCCAAAGCCCCCAGCACTTCAGAGCTGCTGGAAAGGAGCTCACTCTTGTTTCAAGCCTCAATTCAAACCAAATTTGGGTCTGAACTTGACTATATAATATATCCTAAGTGATTAACTGGACTGTGTCTAATGTCTTGAAGATAAGGAGAATTTGAGCAAAACAGATTGCAAAAAAAACCCCTGAACTTCCAGCACAGCAGACTTAAAGGCTTTACGAGGGCCATTCCAGTGGGGTCCAGCGCCCACTTCCTCACCAGCAACATTCCCACTGCCTTCTGTATGAGAACAGCTCTGCCTGCTCAGGGAACATGTGAGGATCTTCATGTTGAAAACAGGAAAAAGAAAACTTCTGTGCTAATAGGAAAAAAATCCTTGCAATAATACTAATCTATTTATAATGGTCAAAAAACATGACAGCTTACAACAGCGTCAGAGCAGTGCTTTGGCAATATTTTAGCATACTGCTGTATTTTTAGAAGGACTGTTCATTTACTTTCTCCTAAATGCTGCAGAGTCCTTATTTTTCAACAAACGATCTGTGTTTTTTTGGTGTATCATATGCCAACATCAGAGTGTTTTATCTCAGGGTGAGTAGGAAAAACCAGAGCTCCTGCACACAGGCTGCTGTGCAGCAGCACTGCCGGGGATGCCAAATCCCAGCTCCTCCCTGCTCTGTGCAGGGAGAGCTCTGCCACTCACAAACCTCCCTGGAAGGCTCAGCAACAGAAAACTGCTGGGTTTCCTCCCCCTGAGCCTTGAGGAACTGTCCCACTGCAAACACCAGGGCTGGCAGTTTAATGGTGTTGCTCAACCCAAGTGGTTCTAGCGAGCAGCGTGGACGATAAGAGGGCAGGAAGATGTGTTGAAGCACTTTTATGTTTTCTCAGCACAGGGTGCTTTACCATTTCAAAATTCATCTGCAAGCTACCTTCAGTGAAAAACTGTCAAGTCTCACCTGGGCCTACAGGATTGTGACAACAGGATGGTCACAGCCCTTAAGAGCCTCTTCAGCTGCAGCTCCAAGACCTACAGACAAAACCCACAGGCTCTTACTTTCTTTCTAAAAAGCACATATGAGCTTCCATTGCTTACAAAAATTTACACTAGGCTAAATTAAATACATGTGCACCCACATGTTAACTGAATTAACTCGAAGCCATCGATACATCTCAAATGTCCATCTGTTTACACAAGCCACTTGCAGCTTTCAAGTCTTGTGCTCCTCATAGTGTAACTCTCAACCAAAACAGTCTAAGTGCAAGCAGAAAGCTCTGCTGTGAGATTTCCATGCATAATGACCATGTGTTTATTGGGTTTTCATGTTCAAATCATGTCAGAATAGACATGCTATCCATTTGCAAGATGCAACACATCGTGCCAGCCTCTCCCTCTTCAACTGCAGAAGCCTTGTAAAACAAAGCTGGCTCTAACCTGGACAGATATTATAGCTAAATTTAAAATATCTCCCTCTGCAATTCCAATTTGATAGCTGTAAATGGTCCAGCTTGCAGGACAAAGAATTAATTTCTGAGGCAATGATGTATCTTCCAGATCTGGGAAGGAGTAAGAGCAGCAGATACAAGTAGCTGTTTCCAGGTAAGTTTCGGGTGATAAAATACTTTGATGAAAATCTTTGTACTAGCTCTTTGTAAGAAAAACTTTGTACTAGCACCTCATAAGAAGTCGCCTTTTAATCTGAGTGGCTCACTTCAGCAAGGCTGTGCACAGCTAGCTGGATTTAAACTGGAAGGATGAAAGCCAGGACACATTATCCTACAGTTCTACAGCTGGAATCAAACTTCCTTTCCTAATCTGAACTAAACTTAATGTTTCACTCTTTGACAGAGATGGAGTGAAATGCAGCTCTGCTAAAAATAAAAAAACGAATCAGAAAACATTTTCTGTCTAATTTTAGGATATTGCTGGCTTTCCTTTTAGAAGAGGTCAATGTTTTAGCAATGATAGCAAAAGCTACCTGTGCCAGCATGTGATAGCAGCGTCTCAGAGAAAACGGTTCTCATCAGACACCATCCTCCTGGACCTCCCTACTGTATTGCTGTTGATGATGATGATTGCGATGTTGAACGCCTACAAATCTCCCACGTGCCTATTTCGTTGGCCTGTTTTGTTTAAAAAAAAAAAAAAAAAAAAAAAAAAAAAAAAAAAAAAAAAAAAAGCTCGAGGCCATTATTCATGAGCAGTAAGAAAACAAATCACTCTTAGACCTACTCCTCTTGCAGATTCCCACACTTATTACCCAAAATCCCACAGCTCGCTATTGGTTGTACCCTTGACCAAAGTACAGGGCTGAGGCAGCATGCCATCCCCTGGGAAAAGCCGATCACGTTCCTCTCGGCGAGCGGCTCCGGTTATTCTAGGATCGCAGTCGAGCTGGAATAAAGTCCCCGAACTTTTCAGAGGAGGCAGCGCTCGCTCCCAGCGCCTGGGGACCCGCGGGGCCGAGCGGGGCCGCACTCCGCTCCCTGCCGGGGAAGTCGCTTTTCCCCCCTGACCCGCTTTCTTTTCGAGGGGGAAAGAGCCGAAACGAGCGAACCGAGAGCCTTCGGCAGCCTTCCAAAGAGCCACCCTCCTGCTCGGGCAGAAGCGAGGAAGGCGCGCCGCAGAAACACGGAACGATGCTCACGCCGGTGCCCCCACCCCGGAGCCGCTGCGGTGCCCGCCGTACCCCCCGCTCGCCCCTGCGCGCTCCCCGGCAGCGGCGGCCGCCGCCGCTCGGCACTCACGCACGGAGAGGCAATTACAATAATTTAAAGCTTCCTGTCCGCCGGCTCCGCCGGGATCCCGAGGGCTGAGCCATGCCCGGGCAGGCAGGAGCAGCCGCTGCCCCGCCACACACGCGCGGGCACCGCGGCCGGACCGCCCCCGCCCGCCCCCAGCCCCGGCGGAGCAGGAACGGGAGCGGGAGGAGGAGGAGGAGGAGGAGGAGGAGGAGGAGGAAAGGGGGGGCGTGACAAGTTGTGCCAAACTTCGGGAGGTGTGCGAGCGGCCGGGAGGAAGCCGGCCGAGCTGGGCTGACAGCCGGCCCCGCCGCCTCCCCCGGCCCGCCGGCGGCGCCCACCCCGCCCGCCCCCGGAGCCCCGCGGGGCGCCGAGCGCCGAACGCCCCCGGGAGCGGCCGCGGCGAGGAACAAAGTTAAAACGGCGGCAGTCGCGCACCTACCCGCTGTCTGTCATGTCTCCTCCGGGCGCGGGGTGCTAAGTGAGACACTGGCGGGGTGGGGAGAGCCAGAGGTGCGGGGAGGGACCGGGAGATGGGTGTTTGGTGAGCTCTTCCTTTCTCTCCCCCCTTCTTCCCACCCCTTCCCCCTTCTCGCTCTCTGTCTCTCAAGGACGAGGTGAAATCCCTTGGCTGGTCATGAGGCGGCTTCAGAGACAAACAACACAATGCGAGTGCAAATAACAAAAGGAAAAAAAAAAAAAAAAGAAAAGGAGAGGGAGAGGGAGACCGGGAACAATGGGGGAGGAGAGGCTCGCCGCGCCGCGCCTGGCCGCCGCCGGCACCCCGGCAGGCAGCAGGAGGAGGAGGAGGAGGAGGAGGAGGAAGGCGATATGGTGACAGCGGGGAGGGGGCTGCGCGGGGAGTCCCCCCGGCACGGCGGGGCTGCCTCAGACCATCCCCGACCTCCTCCCGCCGCGCACCGGGGCGGCCCTGAGCGGCGGCCACCGGTAAGTGACGCGCCCGCCGCCCCCGCGCTCGGCCATCGCCGCCAGCACCATCCTCATCCTCGCCGGCCGCGGAGGGAGCGGGGGCGGGGCTGCCCGCGGTACAGCCAGCGGTTCAAAGCGGCGGCGGCGGCACCGAGCCCTCCCCGCCTGCCCCCCTGCTCCGCCCGGCAACTTCTTCACCGAGCGGGGCTGTCGCGGGTCCCGGGGACACCGCTCCCGAGTCCCCTTCCCGAGGAGCGCTCCCCCCTCCCGCCCTTTCGCTGAGAGTAAACACGCCGAGAGTTCCGTGTCCGTGGGCGTGTGCGTGTCCGCTGGCACCTCCCGCACCGACAGCCCGTGTCACCGCGCCGCGGTGCCGCACGGGCACGTGGATGCCCGCTGCATCCCCTCTCTGCATCCCCTCTCCTCAGCTCCCGCTTCGCTCCCGGCACCCCCAGCCGGGCGAGGCAGAGGCAGAAGTTTGGGGTCCCTTCCCCTCCGCGCTCTCCCGCGGGGCCGAAGATGAGGAGGAGCGGCGTTCCAAGCCCACCGGTGTCCCCGCAGCCCCAGCGTTACCTCAGCGGCCCGGCGGGACCGCGCTCCCCGCGCTGCTGCAGCCCGAGGGGCCGGGCAGCCCCCGCCGTGTCCCGCTGCCCCGGGCAGGCGGGCAGCGAGCGCTCGTCCCCGCTCGGCTCTGCCCCGGCCCCGCGGGTCCCTCCTTGTCCCGCAGCCCCGCCGCTGCTCGGGGCAGCGCCGCCGGGTCCCGGGCTGGCGGGGAGCCAGCCGGCCCTGCCGGGGCTCCGTGCGGGGTGCGGGGGAGCCGTGCCTTCCTCCGCCGCTCTGCCCGTGCCCAGCGCGGCGCTCGGAGCCCGTCCCGCTGCCCCGGGCGCGGGGGGACGGCGGGGCTGGAGGGCGGCGGCACCCGCCGCTGATAAAGTCACGCTCTCCGAGAAACGGGCTTGCCTCTCGCTCGCTCTCTCGCTTGTTTACTTACGGGGTCTTTTATTTTTAACGGAGCAGTGTGTACACGTGCTTTGCCGAAGCCGGCTGGACGGGGTTCGAGCCTGAGAGTGGGAAACGCAGAAATCTGCGCCCTGAGCCAAATTGCTCAAAGAAGAGCAAGTTCGGTTATTATTCATCTCCACGAGGGAAGTCTTATCTTCTACAAATATTTGATACTGGGACAAGTCCAATAATTAACAAGAACAATCAAACAATTTCACTGCCTTCTTGGGGATTTAAAAAGTCATCATCTGGAATTCATGAACATTACAACCTTTTTTTTTTTTTTCCCCGTGCTTGGATGTGTTACTGTATATGATCTTTTCTCTGTGTATGTGTCCCTAAGTGATTTTACCCTTTCATGCAAAAAGATGCAAACCATTAACAGCACAGATAATATTCACAACTGCTGATTCAGTGAGACTTCAGACCTCTCCGTAGGAGTGGTGAGAGAGGGTGGTAACTCTGACGGGAAAAGGAGAAAAAAAGAAAAGAGCTGGAGGAATGTTTCTTTCTTGGCTTCCTCCCTACCTCTGTGGCAGGAACTCCCACGGGAGTCCTGTGGGTGGGATGGGAGCAGGGCAGATGGGAGCTTGGCCAGCTCTGTATGGGTGCAAGCATCAGCTCTCCCAGCCAGCCCCATAACTCCTCATCCCAGAGGAAAAGCCAGGCTGGCAGAGGAATGGGGCTTCTGAGCTCTGCAGCAGCATTTCTGCAGAGCTGGGGTGCCAGGGAGGCAGCATGGCTCTGGGGGCCTGCAGTGAGCCAGGACAGACAGCGAGTGGACAGACAGAGGGCCACAGCCTGATTGTATCCAAAAAACCTCAATACTAAGCCAACCTCAAACTTGCCTCTTCTGAATGAAGTTCCAGCTGTTGAGAAAGGTGGCCACACGGAGGGTGATGATGTTTGTCCCTGCACCGTCCCAGTCACCAGCTGTGCCCAAGTTCTGCCTCTGGCTGTCAGAGTTCCAGCTCCTCTGCCCCCTCCTGCTCATGCAAGTCCTGCTGCTGATGGCTGCTGGCCCCCAGTGCTGCAGAGGCACTGGAACACTCAGGCATGAGGCTTTGCTCTGTCTCAGGTCATCTCAGACCTGGGGACTGCAGCCAGACTTCCAGGGGTCAGGCTGACAGGCTTTGTGCATCCTCCCCACATCCTCCAGAACTCTTCTCTATTCATTCCTTGCCCACACCTTTTTTTCTTTGCATGAGCACTGCCCCCCCTTTACTACTTGCTTTGTGCCAACTCCTCCTTACAATCACGATAAAGTTCCTTGCAGTTCAGCACAAGAAAGGAATAAGGGTGGCTGGGTCCAAAACTAATCTGGTGCAAAGAGAAAAAGCCAAATGCGGGTGCATTTTATTTAAGATCAAAAGCACAATGGTGTGAGATTGTATTATGCTCTCCACAGGAGCTGTATTTTTCTAGTTCTACAATAGGATTAAGGTGTTCTGTGGAAAAGAGAATTACAAAAAAAAAAAAAAAAAAGAAAGAAAGGAAGGAAAAAAGCCCCATTGGACTGCTAGCAGCTGTATTTGAGTTTGTCTAGAATAATGAGGATATTTCATTCCTCAAAGACTCTAGCTTCCTATTTCCAAATACTTTTTTAAACAATTGTGAACACCAATAATCATTTAATTTTTACTATTTATTAAATAATTAATTCTGGTGGATTTATTTATTTATTTAAAGGAAGGATGTTGCCATTTCTGCATTGACTCATTTCAACATTTTCAGTCAACCAAATGCTTTTTAGTAGAACCTAAAGACATCTCCTTATTTAGCCCTGCATATCTGAGTGCACAGGATGTTGAATGTTAGCACACACGGGCTGGACACAGCTGGGAGCACAGCTTCAAGCCACTTTTCCACCCTGAATAACTAAAGACAGCACAAAAGAAAATTTTCAGTGCAACTGACCTGGTGGAAGGTAGGCTACTGGGTAAAAATTGCTGGTTGTTTTAAATTTGCAATTTGCAAAGCTGTGGCTAGCTCTCAGTTTCCCAGCACCAGGGAGGCATGGCCTGAGCCTGGTGCTGTTCTAGAGCCCCTGGGACATGGCTGTGTCGAAATGAAAGGTATCTCACATCTTTACAGAGAGCAGTGTGCACCTAAAAATCAGTTTGTGAAGGTGTTTTATGCACAGCTCTACGCTGGTTCCCCCCACCCGCCCCTGAACCTGCAAGTAAAAGTTTTATGTATGATTCCAAGGATAAAAAAATATCTCTGCTCACACAGAGCTAATCTGTCTTTAGTTTTCCCCGGCTTTTTCCCTTTGCTGCCACTATTCACAAGCTGCTTCTTGCCTCATCCTCCTAGAAAATTCATAGCTCCAGTTTTCTACTCCACTGAGTCTTGGCACACTCATTTTCACAAGAGCTGCAGTAAAATGCCACCTTTCTCACATGGAAATGCTTTGTTGCTACCTCTCAGAGGTATAAATGACAGCATTGAGCAGCAAAGCCTGAGTCCCATAAAACAACATTATCTTTGTGCCAGAGTAATCCAATTATTGAGGTACTGAGATAACCTTAAAGCCATATCAAAATGAAGAAACCCCTTAGGAACTTACAAACATCTGTTTTCCTATCACAGAGCATCAGCACAAGAACACCCTTCCGTGGTCCCAATCAGCCCAAGCAGCACTCTCATCTTTTACATTCAGCATGCCTTATCTGCTCCCCTGTAATAAAATCAGGGTGATGCTTGCACTGATTTCTGCCAGTAGCAAAAGCCTCTGTTGCTTAAATTAAAGCAATGTGGTTCTATGCAGCTCTTGTCTCTGTTCTCCCAGAGGCACTAGAGAATCCCATCTATAATATTTCAAAAAGACATTAAAATAACTTCCCAGGGAACATAAAACATGCTGCTGTTGTGTCCCTGAACAGGGCGCTCTCTCCAGTTTCTCGTTAGCTGATTCCTGAAATTAAATGATAGAATCATGTTTCAGCAGTGCAACTGGCAGTTTGGGTCCCACATTTAGGTCCTATTAACTAAATAAGGAATACATTTATTTTTAGTAGAAGGTGCACACAAAATCTAAAAGAAACAGGAAATGTTGATTAAATTAAATGTCAGTGTGGCGTTCTATAATTTAAACTACTGCAGGCACATGGAATGATAAAGAGAAAAGGAAGCCAGCTGAAAAAGTTAAGATACTTGCTTTGAGTCGTCCATGCTGAGCAAAAATTAAGTATTACAAGAATCTGTAAACAGCTTTCAGCTTCAATAATGGATTAAAGGCGTGAGCCACAATCATCTATCATGCTACCAGTGGTAACCCATAGATTTCAATGAGATTACTCATATATATAAAAATAATCATAATCTATCAGGACATGCAGATGAATACAGACAGTCACAAGGATGGATTTAAGAAGCAGGCTGGAACTTCATTAATACAATATTTTCACATGTCAAACAGTTAAGTGGGCCCAGCTCAGGGATTACAAAGCTACAATTTAGGGCAGATCTTCCCTAATCTCTCTTTTACAATGAGCTCACATCTGAAGCCCACCCCTCAACCCTTCCCCAGGAAAAAGGAGGAGGACCTGAACCCCACAACACTTCCTTTAGGTTTGCTTCTTTCCTAGGCACAAATCCAGTGGCAAAGTTCCAGATTTATTTTTTAATTTCAGCCTTAGTCCACACTGAACGTGATCAAATCTTTCCATCATTCCAACAGATGAATAAATATGTATATTCTCATATATTCCATTTCCAAATGCATCTTCATAACCCACCCTGACTCTGTGGTGCTGCAAAGGCCATTAAAACATTTAAGCCTCTCCAACTCTGCCCTAATAGAAGAACATGATACCAGAATTGACACCAGAATTCCCCACCAAGAGGCAGCATCCCAAAATCACAGATTATCCTTTGCCATACGGGAGAGGATCAAGTCCCAAACCTTAATTCCACTTCTGTGCCTGCCAGAAGTGAGAGAACCTGCCCAGGATGACAGCTGGAGGTCTCATGCATATACTCTGGCTGTCCCCTTTCCTTCTTGGCTGTTTACCCCAACAATTACTAGTGTTCTCCATGGAGCCTCCACTGGAGGAAGCCCTTGCAGGATGAGAAGCCACGTGGTGCTGCTTGCCTGGGTGTGGGCACCAGCAGGAATGTGTCATGCATGGCTCAGTGAGGGTCACTCAGGACTAATTAATGAGGGCAGGCCGTTAGGATGATGTCTCAGGTTTTAGCTTTTGTATTTTTCAGATTCTGTGCTGCTTTAGTGTGTGGATCTGGGTTCACACCAGGGGATGGTGAGCTCTGTGCACAGAGCAGGGAGACAAAACAATTCCTGCTCCAGCTGGGCACCAAGGACAAATGATCCAAATCTCAGGCCAGGAGCACAAACCCCGTGGGCTGGAGAGAGAAAAACAAGCAGGGTGGGACTGCCTGGGCTAAAGCTGGGATGGGACACTGAACTGCAAGGTGCAAATGGAGCAGAACTGATCCCAGGGAGAGACCCCGTGCCCGGCCGGGCATTTTGGGGCCATTTTGGGTCATCTTGGGTGCAGCCCTGGCTGGGCTCTGGTGCTGCCCAAGGTGGATCCATGGAGGAGATCCTTTGGATAAATCCCTGCTTTATTCTGTGACTCTGCCCAGCCTCTGCTCCAGCTCAGCCTTCCCAAGGCATCAGGGGCAGTGCAGATGTGGAACTTCAGACCATGAAATAATCCAGGTTGTGCACGGTGTGCACTTCAAACTCAAACCAAGGCTGCAACAAAATTTTCAGTGATTTCCAAGAGTTTCAGGCATTCTACAAGGTGACAAAAAACTGTGGCATAGACCTTTCCAAAGGAAAGGTGTCTTTCATTTTTTCATCTAGCCACGTTTTCTAAAACTGGTGATTGACTGAAAAAGGGAGGCAATCAAAATAATCTGAGACTTCTGAAAATAGAGGCCAGTTCCTGTGAGTAAGTTTTAGCAGGACTGAACAGTTAGTGTCTTATCAGTAGCACAGGAACAGGGATTTGTATATACTGTTTTATTAAGATCATTATCTCTGCAGTGCTCCTTAAATGAAAACAAAAGAAAAAAAAAATTGCCGTAAAAGGACAGAAAAAATGAGTCACTTTCCCGTCATTGCCAAAAGCCTCTAATTTTCAATATAATCAAGCTTTGTGCCACAAGATAGGGCTTTTTTTTTAAATAGATATTTAAGTGCAGTAATTATTATTAAAATAAATGTGGAAAAAAATGGTGTGACCTTGTTTAAAATTTAGCACATTGCTGGAGGATTATTCTCCAGCATGTATGCAATAAATAATACCCTCAAAAAAAGCAAACAAACATAACAAAACCAAACAGAATTAAGTAAAAAATGGCCAAATTTCCAACCAAAAAATCTTCTTTCTTACTGCAAAGTTTGTTCTCTGAATTTGTGATCATTGTTTGAAAAATCAGAGAGCATACACAATTTTTGCTACAGCATTTCTCATGCAAAGCTGTTTTCTTGCACTCCCGTCTTTTGTGGAGTAACACAGCTCCTAATATCCTTAAATTACTATCATAAAAACAAAAGGAGAGGAGGTTGCACTGCAATGAGATGTGGTTTGTGTTCCTAACAGGGCAATCACTGATTTAGAATTGGCATTGGAGCTCCTTTTGTGAAATGATTGCTGGGTTAGGAAAACAGCCCTTTCAACTGGCAACATGTGAATTTCTAAGGAAGGACTCGGGTTTAGCACTTGTTAGACCTGCACACACTTCTGTGTGTGCATATCCTGTTGCTCTGGATGGATCCTAGAGGAATGCTCATAAGGTCGCTGTCTGGAAGGCTGAAATAGCTTTATATCTTACTTTTAAAGGAAAAAAAAAACCAAACCCAAAAAACAATGGCACATCAATAAAATTTTCATGAGAACTCAAAGCCTGTTTTACCTCACCCACCTGCTCACGTGGCTGCAGGTCTGCAGTGCAGGATAAGCAGTGAAAATAATTTCCATTCTGCTTTTCCAGTGCGTGGGCATCCAGGCTGCTCACTACAAATGACTGCACCAGGTGAGAGGCAGGGAGAATCAGGCCCCAAAGATTTTCTGTGCTGGATCAGATCACTGGTGCATTAAGTGTGTCACCTCACAGCTGGATGCTCCAAAATGAGCCTGGCTGTCTGGGCAGTACTGTGGGAGCTGCTCTGGCACTCAGGCTGCATCCAGGAGAGGAGAGTGGGGTTTGCCTTTATTTTCTCACTGCATCTAGTCAGAGCTGCCCTTATTTGGGATCAAACTGTTCAGACTTCCTCAGCAGTTAAACAAGAGTATCTGACTCTGGTTGTGAAACAGGAGGTAAGACAGGGCATTAGAAATGATAAATAATAGCATGAGAGAAAACAACACAACAAACATTACTTTCTCACTGTTTTCATGTGCTTATCTGGTGTAAGAAAATAGTCTGCAATATAAGAAACACAAAATCAGTTTTTATATCATGATTTACATCAGGGTGTTTTACACTGCAGAGCTAATTTGTGGGACTTTGCAGCTTCAGGTAATTGATTCATTTAAATCAGAAATGTGAGTTAATATTACATGAACAATAATCATATACAGAATAAGGAATTTCCAGATATCAGCAACACGAAGTAGCACAAATATATCAACACACAAAGCTGTGCAAACCTTTCAGAGGTTTCATGTGCTGAACCCAGTGAGAATCAAATCTCAGCACATCCAGTCATAGGCACGAATATTCCCAAACCACTTCAACATGCTGATTTCAGCATCCAAAAAATCCAAAGCAGAACTTAGCACACATGCTGGATACATTGATCCTAGTTGTCACATATTCAAAACTATTCAAAAAGCAATTCCATACCTGCCACCTGACTGACAGCCAAGAGCACTTATAGGTGCCCCTAAACTGCTTCTCTGGAGCTCAGTTTCAGCCACCAAAAAACCCCAACAAAACCCACAAAGAAAACGCGTGTGCCTACACTCACAAAAAAAACCCAAATTAAAAACAACCCAAAACCAAACAAACTCCCCAGCCAAAACCCAAACACTTCTGCTGCAGGCTGAGATGCAATTTTTTAGAAGAGTTTCATTTCAATAATGTTTTTAAACATATGCCATGTGACTGGTGATCCAGCTTCCCCAGTTCACACAGCAGAACACGGAAGCTTTCAGGAACAGGTGTCCCACCATCCATTCACTCTTAGTCATTCTGAAACATGAGACTTGGCTGCAAGTCTTCTGCCAAAAAATTAAGGTCATTCAGGAAAATATTTTTTAATCCTTCTTTTTTCTTTTTTCTATTTTGATAGAACTGCCTCTCTTCAGACAAAATAAAGTGAGAGATGAGTAAAGCAATGATCTCTTTCTGCAAATGTTTGTGGGAAGAGCTGGTATTGATAAAGTTGCACTTGTGAAAAAGAGCTTTTCAGTGGGATTGATTTGAGTGGGCTGATTTTCCTCTCTGGCCAGGTAACTGCAACACCTGGTGTGCTGCAGGTGAGGAGCCCGTGGGCTATGGCTGAGCACCAGACAGCCCCAGGATGGGCTGGAATTCAGGGAGAGCTCCTGGCAGGGACACCTGAGGTTCAGCCTGCTGCTGGCACCAGGCTCAGGGCCCTGTGCAAAGAGTCAGAGCAGGAAAGAAGACCAGAAAAGAACAGGGCAGGCCACGAGGAGGAAATCAAAACAGAAACAAGAAGTCAAGTGGCACTCTGGGACCTGCAGAAAATTATCTATTAGACAAATAAATAAAATAAAAAACTTCACTAAGAACCTGTCAGACCAATAAGAAGTCTCTGAATTAGTGTGTGTGCGTGGTGGGGGGTGTTTGCATTTTTGTCTTTCAACTGACTTCAAAACAAACCAAAAAGTTTGGAAGAAAACAAAGGTCTCTAGTATGGGCTTTTGTTCAGAAAGAAATCTGCACTAAAACCCTATTGTATTCATCCTCCAAGGCAGGAGCAGGGCTGGCATTTGTAAATCCAGGGCAGGGATTAGAAGCCAGGCTTGCAGACAAAGAGCAAATCCAGGAGTTCACAGCAAGGACTCTCCAACTATAATATTCTTGGAGTCCTTCTCACCCAGACTCCAGCTGTTTATATCTGGAATTACCTTTTCTCTTTCACAGCTTCAAACTGATACTTTCACCGTGAAGGCCTTGATGCAGCTGATTAATAAATTCCCTTTTTGAGTAAGGAGGTTTCAAAAAGAAGAGTGACTGTGAGATAACTAATATCCATGGGGAAGGAGGGAGAGGGGTCAGCATCAGGCATGGGACAGGAGGAACAGGCACCAAGGAGGACACAAAGGAGTCCTGCAGAGCCTCACTCATCAGGTAGTGAGTTTTAACACTGCTTACAGTATACAGGCTGCTCCCAGACTTTTGGGGCTTTTCAAGGCTTTCAGAATAATGAAATACAAGTGTTTGTTTTATAGCAGGGAAGGGTGTTTTACTCAGGAACACCCAGCATCTCCTGAAGCACTCCAGAGCTGGAGAAGCTAGCTTTACCTATTTCAGCTCTCTTTGTTCACAGCTACAATCTATTTAGCGGCTGAATAGTTGGGATGGCATTGATAACTAATCACCCTCCTACTCTCGTGTTACCTTCCCCTACCAGCTGTTTACCCTCCTCACCCATTGTTTCCCTAAAAAGCAGCTTGCTGCCAAGTGTCAGGATTCCCAATTCCGTGGTGCCACAGCCCAGCAGAGAGCAGTGCACAGAGAGGAATCTCAGTTTTAAATGAATTTTTTTTATTTGTCATCTTTTGAAATTTTTTTCTTTTTTTTTTTGATACATTTGTTCCACAGAGTGGGTAAAGGCAATGTTGCTTGTTACTGTGATTCACAAGCTCATCTCCACCCCTCTTGGTGTAATCAATTCCCTGATGATCAGTGCTTGTGTGTGCCTCTGTGTGTGTGTGTGTGTGAGGCTACAAGTGTGCAATGCAGCTGGAGCTCACCCTGCTCCATGCAGCATGTGAGCATCCTGTGACTGAAAATATGCTCCCTTGCATAATCCTGAGATTAGCAAAGTTCTAGTAAAGGATGTCAGACAGAAAAGGGAGGAGGAAAAACGCTCAAGGTAAATGCAGAGGAAAACCCAGCCTAGGAGATGAACCAACAGGGCTCCTGCTCAGCTCCTGCTGCATCTCTGTCATGCCTGTGTGAGCTGGAGTGAGGCATCACAACTCCTCTGGCCTTAAAACCCCTTCTCCTAAACACAAGAACTGAAGTTGATGGAGCCATTTGAAAGATCCTTGGCTGTTTGTAAGATGAGTTGTGCCAGAGCCAGTTGATGAAAACCAACTTCTGACAGACAGAGGAGGGAAGGTCAGCAGATCATAAAATACTCCCTGCTCCGAGTGTGACATTCATGGAAAATGTCACTGGCTGGAAGTGATTATCATCTTGGCAGCTGTGCCTGCTGGGATGTGGCACTGCACAAACCAGCACCTGGAAGGTGCTAACTGGCCTTGCTCAGGTGTGCTCCTGGCCGCTGGCGTGTTTGATGCTGAAAGGGAGGTGTTTCCCAGACATCCCTCTGCAGGAAGGTGCCCTGGGTGTTTTGATGCAGCTCCACAGCTGGTGCTAGCACTGCCTGCCAGGGTGACAGCTGCAGTTCCCATGTGCTTCTGTCTAAGAACTCACCCCACAGCCTTTGTGCAGCTGGGAGGCTCCTGGACAGGATGGGCAGTGTCTTCACTGGCAGAGGACACGGATAATTGTACCAACTCTAAACTGAATCCATGTGCCAAATCCTTGAATTGCAGACTTGGGGCCAACATGAAGTTTTTAGGTTTGGGATTTTACAAGGAAACCTATTACCAAAAGTGTCATAGCAGCCTCCACCAAATCCAAAAGAGGAAGCAACATCTTACAGAATTTCAGGTGAATATTTGAATTGAATATCAAACCTGGATACAGCTCTATGGGTTGCAGAGATCTCCTGCTGATTTTATTTCTAAAGACAAGACAGTTCACCCCCAGAGGTTCTTTTGCTTGTATAGAGAGAGAAAATAGTCTCTCCTCAGATCATCTCTCTGCCTGTCTGTAACCCATAGAGTTTGCACCAGCAGTCCTTTCATTTGTGCTGAACCCTATTTTTGGTTGGGAGCAAAGGGGAGGGAGGCAACCAAGAAAAAGCTTAAGAGAAAGCCTCACAGAAGGGTTTTCCAGATGGGATGTCCCCTGTGCTCTCCCCAGACCTGTTGCCCTGCCAATGCCCTCCTCAGGCTGTGCCCAGGAGCTCCAGAGGTGGTGGCATCTGTGGGGACAGCTGGGTACCTGCCCAGGGCTCCCTGCAGCTGCCCCAGCCCTGGGCAGCCTCCCCTGCACACCTGGCAAGGCACCAAAAACCCATTTGAGTCTTGAGCAAAGATATTTCCCTCCCTCATGGTGTTTTGAGTCCTTTCTTCGAGCCTTTGTGAGCTGGGCTTGGAAGCAGTCCAGGCAGCCCAGGAGGCAAAGAAAAGCAGGAGTGCAAGCTCAGGGTCACTGGGGTGCCAGGCCCCAGGGTCACTGGGGTGTCACACACAGGGTCACTGGGGTGTCAGAGCCAGGGTCACTGGGGTGTCAGAGCCAGGGTTACTGGGGTGTCAGAGCCAGGGTCACTGGGGTCTCAGCCCCAGGGTCA
>JANIJU010003063.1:70624436-70671406 GCA_025504685.1 Leucosticte australis | reverse complement strand
AAATATATGAAAGACTATGATAGATAAAATATATAAAATCCTATGATAGGTAAAATATATAAAATACTATGGATCCTTGCACTACACACCATCAAAAGGCCTTTCCTGCAATAGTCTCTTCAGAAACTATTTCCCAGCTCTGTCACATTGAACACACACATGCACACTCCTAAAGCAACCAGCCCCTTTGATTTTGGGAGCAGATTTCTCTCTCCACGGGGTTAGAGTCCCAGATAAAAAGGTCTGGAGAGATATGTAGGGATATAATGGAATCAAAATCCAGTCCATCAACTTGCTCAAGAGAAGATCAATACCAAAAGATTAGGAAGCTGGATTTTTCCAGCACTGTCACTACAAAGCCAAGTTGCCCCTGTTTGGTTGCTGTAATATGGGAAAGGGAGCAGGTAAAAGCATATTTATATGCTGCTGATGTTGAGCAAGAGGGAAGCTGGACAGTGCAACAGTCACTTTTCATTTGGGAAAAGCATAAAAGGCAAATGAGACATGGAGAGAAGTAGCAGAAAGAGTAGGACCACTACTACCACCAACTCCTTAGCACAGGGAAATGTAGGAACAGCAGGGGAACCACACGGCCTCAAGGGTGCCCTGAGGAGGGAGAGAGCAAATGCTGGAGCTGGGGCAGTGGCAGGTGCCCCGAGGACATAAAGAATGTGAACATTTTCTTCAGGTGAATAGAGGCTGGGAAAAAACACAGAGAGCTGTCCTTCCCACTTTTCATGCCTTCCCTTACTCATTCAGGCTGTAATCTTGGATGCAAGCAGTGTTGGCCTGCAGTGATAGCCCTGCTTTAAAGAGCTGTCTTTGGAAACATGCTGGGCACACCAACTCCAGCCCAGTGACCATGGTGCACAGCTACCCACGGACACACAGGGCAGGGTGGAGGCTGGTGTGGTGCCACCCTCCCCTCCTGTGTGTCACACGATGGCCTGGGTTCAGAGAGACCTTAAAAACCATCTCCTTCCACCCCCTGCCACGGGCAGGGGCACCTTCCACTACACCAGAGTGCTCAGAGCCCATCCAGCCTGGCCTTGGGCACTGCCAGGGATCCAGGGGCAGCCACAGCTGCTCTGGGCACCCTGGGCCAGGGCATCACCTTCCTCACAGCAAAGTATTTCTCCCCAATATCTAATTAAACCCCCTCTAAGTCTGAAGCCATTCCCCCTTGTCGCTCCAGACCCCTGTAAAGGGTCTCTCTCCATCTTTCCTGCAGACTCCACAATGAGGTCACCCCAAAGCTTTTCTTCTCCAGGCAGAACAGCCCCAGTTCTCCCAGCAGAGCTGCTCCATCCCTCTGTGCCACTCCCCTGGGCTGGCTCCAGCAGCTCCAGCTCCTCCTGTGCTGGGGCAGCTCTGCAGAGCGGGGCAGAGGGGCAGAACCCCCTCCCCGTGGGGTGTGGGGGAGCCCTGGCTCCACTGCACACCACCAGGGTTACAGCAGCCTGCCCTGTGGTAGAGGATGAGTTTTGCTGTTTCATGCAGCCAGTCTCAGAGGCAGAGCTGGGATCCCTCCCTTTCTGTTCTCTGGGGTGAGGTTGTGCAGCTGCATCCCTGCCCATGAATTCAGAGCTGAGCAAAGTGCCACCTTCCAATTGTGCATAAATCTTGAGGAGTGAGTATTTATCCCTGGCAAAGGGTCCAAGTGACATCACTGCTAAGTGAGCTGCTCCAGGAAGGCTGTCCTTGAAAGAAGTACATTGGAAAGCAATGCACTTGCACTTTGATTCTTCAACATTAACAGGTGTGACTAAGGATTGCAACGTTTCCTACTTTGTTCCATTAAAAAGCCCTCACATTTGACTCAGTGCTGCTATATATTCCCAGTGCTTTCTTTGCTGTCTTCCAAGGGACACAAACCTAAAAATATGAACATTTCCTTAACCAGCCCTACTGGTTTCTATATTCACAAACCATGAAGTATGTCTAGTAATCTCTTCCTCAATTCTTTTACCTATGTCATTAATCCCACAGCATAAATACTGCAAAACAGAGACAGATCTTTCTAGAGAGGAAAAACAAAAAGATTGCAGCAATACTCAATTTTCTAGTATGATGTCACTGTGAACAAGCTTGCCTTTTTGTACAACCTTTCTATATATCTCTACTTATGGAATCTTCTTGGAGAACATAAAGCTTTTTGAAGGAGGTAAACACCATCATCTAGAAACACATTTATATATATAAATCTATATATAAATCTATATACTCATATATACACGCACACATATAGGAGGTTTCTCTTAGCTCAAGGATTAACTTTAATTTATCTTGCTAGTAAAAGCTGCCATCCCTTTTCTCCTGGTTTAAGGAGGAGGCTGCAGCTCTGGGCAGAGGTGTAGCAGTTTTCCAGGCTCTGAGCTGCTGGGCCTGCTGGGCAATAGCTACCCCAGACAATCATTGTGCATGGGCAGGGGTCAAAACATGACTGACCTCCTGCACACCTGATGCATGTTTTGTGGAAATGTCATGTTTGTACTCATTGATCAGGAATTTGAACCCCTCATTATGGACAAGTCACATGTGGGTGTGAGGCAGGAAATCTTAAAATAAATTTTTAAAAACTCAAAACAAATCCAAGCAGAATCCACAGGTATTTTTGCAAACACAATGTACTCATCTCCTAAATGTATCCAGAAGCATTCAGATCCCTGCCTGGAGATATTTGGGGAACAAAATAAGTCTCTAAGCCCTAAGAGCTCTTTCTGGTCCTCACCCCTTTCTTCCTGTGTATGCCACTTCCATTTTTATCCCCCAAGTCTTGCACAAGGGTCAACTTCCTGGATGAGATGTGCTGCTCCTAATTTCCCACCAGAACAATTCTTTTCACCTGCCTGCCCCCATGAACCTGGTGTTTGCCCACATTGCCCTCCCAGGCTCCAGAGCCCAGCAGGAATGGATCAGCTGCCAGCCCAGGGCAGCCCCATCCCGAGCAGCAGGGCTGCAGGCAGCAGCTCAGAGGAGGTGGCATTCCCCTGCTGGGTGTTTGTGAGAGAGGTTTTGGACACCAACAAGCAGGAAAGGTATCAGCAGAGAGCCCTGGGCCAGCCAGGGGCTGCAGCAGCTGCCCTGTGAGGAAAAGCTGAGGTTCTGCCCCAGAAGAGATGGCTTTGGGGTCCTGCAGGGAGAGAAAAGGGAGCCACACTCCTCCCAGAGGGGCACAGAAAAAGACCAAGAAGCACTGAAAAAAAAATTGCTTACAAGGAAATTCCAGCTGGACCAAAGGAGAAAAAAAATCATCTCCTTCTGAGGCTGGAGCACAGGAGCTGCAGGAGATTTTCAAAACTTAAATACAGCCCTGAAATACTGATCAAGATGGCCTTGCATTGAGCAGGAGGTCAGATTTAACAAACCTCACAAGTCTTTAGGGCCTGAATTGCCCAGATTCTCTGATTAATCTGTTCCAGTTTTCCCTCCCCTCAGCATGTAACAACTTCCACATCCTGGGTACTGCTTCTTTCTGTGTTTCATGGCACATGAATGATATCAAATGAACTGTGACACCTCCAGAAATTACAAGGCACTTGTCACAGCATTATTAGTTCTATTTCAGAGCCATTGCACCTGCATGCATTGAAACATAATTCCCAGGTTCCTCTAAGTGGATTTTAATCTTCATTCAGAATAAAATTGCTGGGTATGATGGAAAACAGGAATAGGAAACTGGAGATTCTCTTTGCAGGTGGCTGCAGGTGAAGATGTCTCTTCCTTAAATAACTCTGTGATGGATAAGCACCAGGGTGCTCAAAGATAAATTCAACAACTGATCACTCTAACCTGAACCAAAATAAAAGGGGGTCACAAATGGCCATTGGATTTCTGGAAATTGAGTAAACGTCATTCACCTCTGCAGATGTGTTAAATTCCTTAATGCACAGAGGGGAGAAAAGCCAGTCTTGATTGAGTCAAGCCAATTTTGCTTTTGCAAATACAAAGAGTCAATTGAAGAGAAAGGATGACCTTTATTTGGTCAAAAAATCTTTGATACATGTTATTCAGTAACAGCAGGTGGCTTGATGCTAGCTTTTAAAACAGAAATCTTATTGCCATTTCTGCTTGCTTTACTGATGATGTTTTACTTAGTCCTGGCATTGGAAGTTCAGCACCTCCCCAGAATTTCACACTTTGCCTTTTCTCCTGGGCCCTCAGCACAAGAAGGCAATATTTTACTGCAAATGGAGGGAGGAGGGAAAAAGCCAAAGGCCTAATTTGCTAAATGCACAAATTAGAACAAATACAACATCCTTAGATGTAACAAACAGCCTTGGGTTTGAGTCTGTGCGTAGTTTTAATTCTGAGAGCCTGGCTATAAATTATGTCCACCCTCATTCAAGCAAGTTCTCTGCTGCTGGATTGGACACACCACGTTGAGCACAGCAGAGCTGTTCCCTGGAGGAGGGATGGCTGCTTTGGGTTTTGCAGCTCTCTGGTACAAATCAGGCCACAGCAGATGGAGTGCTCCTCGACCTCGACTGAGCTGCAGCGTTTGTGCACCCCAGTATCCAAGCATGGTGTGACACAGAAGGATCCTGCAGGCTTGCTGATCACCAGATAGGTACAAAAATACCTCCTCTGTACCCCTTTTACCCCAGGGTGCTCGGCAGCCCTGACAGCTGCTCCTGCTTTGGCTGGAGCATGGCAGGGATGTGACACACTGGTTCTGCTGGTGCTACAAATTGCAGATCCCTGACAGGAAAACTGAGTTACATTTTCTGGAATTGCCCTCTCTGGAATTCCATGCCAGGCAAAAAGTGATCTCTCCAGGAAGACCTGCTGCTTTGGCATGTGAGGGATCTGCTTCCCATTCCCCCAGGCAGGAGTCAGACACCACGAGCTTCCTTCAGGGCTTGTAAAGAAGCAAATGCCCGACTGGACTCAAGGACAGCAAGGCAGCCAATGTGTCCTGGTTCCTCTTTGTTGTCTGGCTTGGAATTCATTGCAGAAATTCCCTAGGCTTGTGGCTGTGAGCCCTAATGCTCCATTGCCTCTGTGTGTCTGCACAGAGAGTTTTGCACAAACCCATCACCAGTGGGATTTCTGCATTTGGAATGCATCAGGATTAATATCTTCAAGTGCTTTGGTGCTTCCTGCTCAGCACCACTGTGCTGCCCTCTCTTCACTGCCAGGTTTTCCTGCACCTATTCCAGCCCTTTGCTCATTCACAGACACCCTGTTTGAGTGTTTAAAGTCCAGGGATTCCCCACACTGGTATAGATCTTCCATAAAGAAAATTTGTTTAATCATTTGTTAATCTACTAAGGATCCTGGAAGAAGACATCTACTGACAATTCCCAGCAAGGGCTGGCAAATTCACTGCAAATTCACTCTGCAGGCCCTAAAACCAATGGCAGCTTCTTACCTTTGGGGATGTCAGAAATTGCAACAGAAGAACACTGACAATGCACAGAGCCTGAAATCTTGACAACCTGCATTTGCTACCATCCAAGCAGTCAAAGTCAATGCCTGGAAGTTATATAGGTTTGCTATTCCAGAACAATTTTAGTGTCTTGCAGAAAACATCCCAAAATTAACTGCTGTAAATGTATTGCCCTGCTGTAATTCCTCTGCTGTTAGCACTGTGACAAAAATTTGCCACTCTTTTATGGACACTGCAAACCAGTTCCATCCTGTGGACTTTGGATACCAACCACCACTTAGATTTGCTGGGTTGTGAAGGCAATTAGAGACCTGCAAGAAAGAAACTCTGCTGCAGCACTGAAGTGATCACATAAAAACTCTGCAAATTCAGCTCATGGCAGAGATCACAGACTGAAAAAGTTTGTTAGGTCCAAGGTGAATGAAGAGTAAACACAGGTTTAAACCTGGCAAATCCAGAATTGTTTGAACACTCTCAAGAACTGGACAAGACATCTGTGAGGCTTTTAAAGTATTAAAAACACCAGCAAATAGAAGGGTACAAGGTAGGATTTGGGTTTGGTGTAGGGATTATTTTAAAGCCACTTAAGCAACTTCAAATAACTTCTACTGACTGCACTTACTGGGCATGTCCTTGCCAGGAGCTCTCCTCCTTGCTTGCTTCATTTGTGGTGTATTTATCCCAGAAATGAAATATCTTTAGAACAAGTGTGCTAGCTACCATGAGCTTGGGAGATCAGGGAACAAGCTGAGGACCTTCTGCATTAAAAACAAGACCTGTTAGACCTGTTACACCTTCATGAAGAGAGCCCTGTGTCCTCAGCTGTCACCATTATATTTTCTGAAAAACCTCCTTGCCCAGGATTCCTCTCCTGGGAAGCTGAGGAGCCTCAGAGAAAAAGGAAAACAATATGATCTCATTTGCCTCTCCTGTGTTTTGCTGCTCTGGAATGTGGTTGGAGATTGTTGATCCAACAGGTGATTGTTTGATTGGCTTCATGTGAATTGTTTTAACTTAATGACCAATCACAGTCAGGCTGTGCTGGACTCTGAAGAGAGTCATGAGTTTTCGTTATCATTCTTTGTAGCCTTCTGTCTGCATCCTTTCTCTATTCTCTAGTGTAGTTGTAGTATAGCATAATATAATTAAGATAATATAATAAATATAATATTATACAATATAATATAATAATGCAATGTAAATATTATATAATATGATATATAATATATACTAGATTATATATAATACATAATATATACTAGATTATATATAATACATAATATATAATAGATTATATATAATACATAATATATAATATAATATCATATAAGAAAATAATAAATTAGCCCTCTAAGAGCATGGAGTCAGATTCCTTCCTTCCTGCCAGAAAATGCCTCTCTCAGCCAGGGCTGAGCAGCCTCCTTGGCCAGCACACGTGGTGCCCTGGGAGTCTGTTACACGAGGCTGCTGTGGTGAGCACCTCTGCCATTTTCAGGAAACTTCCTGCACTGAGACATTTTTCAGCAATGTTCATGCACAACTCCTTCAGCATTTTACACTGGAGAAGTTTTGCTCCTGAAGAATGTAACAGTGTAAATAGAAATGTCTGAGTACAGATGGGAATTTAGATGATCATGGGGGGAAAAAAAAAAAAAAAAAGAGTTTCCTTTAAATGAGTTTTACCTGCCAGGAATCTTTAGTGAATAAATTAAAGGAAACCTGTGTTCTGTAAATCTTGCTCCCACACACTTTTCCCTGCACCATTTTGAAGGAACTGATTTTGGTTTTGACCCAAAAAAAAAAAAAAAGAAAAGAAAAGGGCAGTTCATGAAACAGCTTACTGATAATTTAAAAATTTAAAAATTGATATTTAAAGCTGGTTCATCTCACTTATTTAAACCACAGCCCATCTCTAATCAAGTCTAAGGAGTGGGATTTCTTCTATTAATAGCCCCTTTGCACATCCATTTTCCAGCTCCCTCTTTGAAAGAAAATCTCATTTTGTCTGATGACTGCACTGGTTTCACTTCAGATTTGGCTTCCAATCTGTGTGCTCCAGACAAATGGCCAAACCCTGCAGAAATACCCACCATGATCTCAGTGTTTGCTCCTTCCTAGGGGTGGCAGGTTGAGACTGCTGCTGGTGGTGTGCCTTACATGCTCACCACTTGCAAACATTTTGAGTCATGCTGTGATAAACATGAAGGAAATGGTGCTGCTCAATTTTACACCATAACTGAACCTCACTGCTTTGCTGTTCTTTCAGTCCATAGAGCTTGAGAATGGACAACAAAACCTTCAGAGATTTGGGAGAGTAGGGTTCTTCTATTTATCTTGTATTTTTTCAACACTGTTTCCACACACATATTCGAGAGCACAGCATCCTAAGTTATTTTGGAGGGGTATTTTGGGAAATACCCAAAAATGTTCTCAAGGTGGCTGACTTTGGTCTCCAATTATGAGGCACTGAAGTAATTGCACATTAGCTTACTCATGGTCTAACACTTCACATTTATTTCTCTCTGGAACACAGCCTATATTTTCCCTCAGAAGCAGCTAGTTAAATCCTATCTGTATTTTTTTTTAATAAAACAAAGTGAAGGAGCACGTCCTGCCTGCACAGTTCAAGACTTTGCTGGTATCTCCTCTCCATTTGTAACTCAATGAACTTGTTGATAGGCTGCATTTTGTGCTGGATGAAGTCTCAGGTCCCATGATGATAGGCAGTGGGAATTCATCAGCCAAGGGCTCTGACCAACTGCTAAATGACAAGCTGAAAAACTCTCTTTTGTTGAAACTGTCCAGGAAAATAAAGAACAAGTAAGGTCTTTATCAGAGTTCATTCCTCTACAATATCTATTGCAATCACCAAGCAAATACATTTAAAAAAAAAGCCAAACAAACAAAAAACCAAAATAAAACCAAACCAACCCTTCCAAAATTACTTTAAATCTGATAACTTCTACTTGTGAAAAACAGTGCATTGGGGGAATTTGAATATTGCATTTTACTTCTATTTACAAATGTAGCAACAGGACAAGGTTTAGAATAGATAATAGGAAAAAATTCTTTAGTGTGAGGGTGGTGAGGCCCTGGCAAGGACTGCCCAAAGAAGTTGTGATGCCCCATTCCTGGAAGTGTCCAAGGCTGGATGTGGCTTTGGTCTGGTGGAAGGTGTCCCTTCCCAGGGCAGGGGGCTGGAACAAGCTGCTCCTTAAGGTCCCTTCCAACCCAGCCCTTTCTGTGATTCTGTGTATTTGAACAAGGTACAAAACAGGAGAAGCAACAGGTGAGTCTGTAAATAACCCAGGGTTTATAGAAGACCTGCCCACCACCAACATTTTCTCCAGGTAAGTCACACAATCTATTCAGGAGTGTTTATGGAAAATCCAAAGCACTGAAGGAAGAGGCCAGGACAGAAAGACATTACAGAGCTCTTTACCTGCTGATGCCTAAAGAGGTTACCTGGCACAGAGGCTGGGCAGAGTCAAAGAATAGAGTAGGGATTTATCAAAGGGCCTTAAAGGACACACCTTGGGCAGCACAAGAGCCTGGCTGAGAGTACACCCAAGAAGGACCCCAGATGGATGGCTAGTCACCAGCTTTCACACTTCTGTAAGCTTTGGTCCATTTCCATGGTGGGTTCAGTGTCCAGTTCCAGCTCCAGGGGATGCAGTCCCACCCTGCCAGGCTGCTCTCCTCCATTCCCTGTTTGCACCTTTGGGGCTGCAGCTGCAGCGTGTCCTTGGTTCTGGGGCTGGGAAAGGATTGAGAGTGTGCCTGAGGAGAGGGACAGGATTGTTCTGTGGGACTGAGGAGAGGGACAGGATTGTTCTGTGTGCCTGAGGAGAGGGACAGGATTGTTCTGTGTGCGTGAGGACAGGGACAGGATTGTTCTGTGGGACTGAGGAGAGGGACAGGATTGTTCTGTGGGACTGAGGAGAGGGACAGGACTGTTCTGTGGGACTGAGGAGAGGGACAGGACTGTTCTGTGGGACTGAGGAGAGGGACAGGATTGTTCTGTGTGCCTGAGCTGTGAGGAGAGCTGCTAACACTATATATAAAGTTCAGAGTTATGAACTAATGCAGGACAGAATCTGGAAAATAGGAAAGCTGAAACTGAAGGCATCATGGGATTTAAAAGAAAGAGGGAAGGTGATGACTGGGGAAGGACAAAGCCCCACGTAGCTGAACACTGAAGAGAGCTGCTGCCACAAGTTCAGACCCTGCCTGGCATTCACAACTGCAAGGGATTGTTCTTTGCTGTCCTGAATGAACAGTGCACCTTTGCCAAAGCCAGCGCCCTGTGCAGGACACAGAGGGGACACCCGGGGCCACTCTTACAAACTCCTCCTATCAGCAGCGTTAAACACCAACCTCCTCCTGGCTAAAATTTCAGCTTACAAGCAAAGGGGCTGCTCAGAAATTTCCCACTGAAGCATGAGCCAGGTGCACTCCAGGAGATGGAGAAGGCAGCTGCCAGAAAGGGGGAGAGTGGCACACCTCAGAGCCTGCAGGTACAATCCTGTCCTCCCCATTTTTATGGGACAGGAAGGTGGGAGAGGAATAACTTGCAATGCTCCTAAGGGAGGAGGTGTGAAATCCAAACATATCAAGCATTCAACAAGGTGCACTTCTTAGAGGAACCTAAAAAATAATAAATAGGTGCTGGAGTCAGACTTCTAATTCCTGGAAGGAAGAGTAAAAGCAATGAACCATCCTGGAACTCAGGTTGCTGGGAAAGACTGAGACTAAAAAGAAGAGCTGGATGTGTTCACAGTGTGGAATGACAGAGGAAATGGGAAGAACCAAGGAGGTAAATTCCCTGAAGTTCACAGTAGGGGAAAAATGAAGCCTTTCACATGTGTGTAGGCCCAAAAATTAAAGAAAAATGTTTTTAAAAGGGGAACATTTTTTTACCTACAAGGGTGAAAGTTTTTGGACAGCTGTCCAGTGCCAAATATTTTCCTATGCTGAAAATGTCAGCAAGGTTCTGGCAGGTGCCCTGGAAAACAGAGCCCACTTTTATGCCCAGTCAGCATCCCCTCTGGGAGACTCCTTTTCCACAGGCTACACTCAGGTTGTGTTTGGCACCTGAGCTATTTCACAGGAAACAACAACAACTTTTGGATGGAATAGAGGGTACTGCAGTCTGAAGAAATGTTTTAGAATTATTGGGGCAGAGGGGAGTGGGTGTGGTAGTAGAGCCCCTCTGCAGGTTTGGGAAGAGCCACAGATCTGCTAGTTCAACCCTAAAATTAAAAAAAAAAAACACAAAAAAAAAAAATCCCCCATGGAGATAATTGGCAGATGAGAAATAAAAATTAGAAATACAAAAACCACAGAAATTAGAAATACAGAAAAGGCAGCAAAACAATATCATCAGTGATGAGGAGCCACTGCAGAAATTTTTTTGTCTTCTGCAGTTTCTCAAATCCTTCAGAGGTCCCAGCCCTGTGTGAAACCAAGTGCAAAAGAAAAAAGAAGGTAAGAGAGGCTACTGCTTAAGCAGAAAGAAAGGAAAGAGAAGCCTTGGCTTCTTATTGCTGCCTAGACAGGAATTCCTCTGCAATCAGTCATGACTCATTTACCCCATCCTAATGCTAAAATATTTCCCTAGCATGTAAATATAGCCTGGATAAAACCATAAATTCTGCTACTATCAACTCAATTAATTTACTCTTGGGGGAGAAATGGACTGGCAAATTACAGCCTACCATACTGGCATTTTACAAATGAGTAAGTAGAGGTTCTTCCTGGGAAATTCCCAAAGAGGGACAATGCTGCTGCAATGCAGAAGGAGTGGGCAAATCAGCCATGCAAAAAGAAGCCTGTGCAGTGACAAGCACAGGGAAACTTTGTTAAAGTAAATGTGTGATTCTAAGCAGGAGAGATGGGTGTTGAAATGTGGTCCCTGAGAAAGCAGGACTGTCTGTCTGTCTGTCTGGAGCCAGGAGGGGACAACAGAGATTAAGGCAGGACAGAGATCTGGATGGAACCAAAAGTTTCATGGTGGCTCTGCTCTTCAAAATTATCAAAGTTAGCTTCAAAATAGGCCTTTTGGGCGAGGGAGTTTTCAGGGCTACAAGAACATGCCTGAAAATCTTGACTCAAATATCTCTAAGTATCATTACATATTAGCAGTCCTAAATTTAAAAGTTAGAGTTGCAATAAAACACGGCCAAGAATATTGACCACAGTCAAAGAAAAAGAGAGATTACTTGTGGGAAAATAACCAACAGCACATTAGCCTGTGTGATTTGTCTTCTCAGTGTTTCAGACAGACTGGAAAGAACTGGTTTTACACTGTGTGTATGCAGGTAGCTGAATGCAGCTGGGAATATCATCCCAGATCCATGGGGTTAGTGTTACTGAAAGCAATTCTCTTCTCTAGATATTCAGCATCTTCCTGAGTTGAGAGACTTCCTTCCTCCTCCTCTGGAGAAAGCTCACCTCCACACCTGCCTGCCAGTTCTTTAGTGTGTGCTCCTGGGTGGAGTCCCTTACAAATCCTTCCCTCTGTCAGAAGTATTGGAGAAAATTTCCTTGTGATATTTCGGATAGTGATTCTGAAACTGCTTTTGCAGTTTGGTACCTTTGAGCCTTGGCTGTTTCTGTTTTGGGTTGTGTGTGTAAAACTGATGGCCCTGTGTGATTTTTTCCCCATAGCCAGCTCTCAGTCTGCTCCAGCAGAAAGCAGAGGAGTTTCCCTTGACAGCAGAGCCAAATCCTTCAGGGCACCATGCAGGAAAGGGGATGTTGAGCTGCTCCTGAGCTCGCACTCTCAGCATCAGCAGGGGCTGATTCACAGCTGCACGTGGCCACCACCACCATGCCATGGCCTGTGTCAAACCCTGCACTCTTTGAACTTGTCATTTTTTATCATTGCACCGTGGGATGCCACCGTGATATTTTATGAAAAATCCCTTCACCAGGATTCCTTCTCCTGGGAAGCTTCAGCTTCTCCCTGTTTTGCTATTTTGGAATGTGATTTGGAGAATTGTTTATCCAGCATGTGAATTGTTTTAATTTAATGGCCAGTCACAGCCAGTTGTGTTGGACTCTCTCAGTCTGTCACAAGATTTTACTATCATTCTTGTCTAGCCTTCTGATGTCTCCTTTCTCTTTCTTTAGTATAGTTTTAGAATATAATAGAATAATATAATTAAATATAATACAATAATATAATAAAATATAATAAATTATATTAATAAATAATGCTGTCATAAATTATAATAAAATATAATAATATAATAATAAAATATCGTGAAATATATTATCATAAAATAAGAAATCAGCCTTCTGAACCATGGAGTCAAGATTCTCATCTCTTCCCCCAGCACCCCCACCGTGGGACTGTGTGTGCTGAGCTCTCAGGTAAGCACACAGGAGTTTGGAGGGGGGATGTGTGTTCCTCGTGATGGGACAGTGCTCCCTGGCTGCAGCTCTGCCAGCCAACCCAGCAGAGCCTGGGAATGTGATCATCTCTGCCAGGGCACAGGAGGGTGGGCTTGGGCCACGCCAGCTGGCCCTGCCCCAGGCGTGCCTGGCCAGGGACCTTTCCCAGGGGGTGTTTTGCAAACACAAACCTCACTCCTGGGAGCCAAGGGAAGTGCAGACAGAATCCATCATCTGCCAGGGGCTCTCAGTGCCCAAGAACTAGCAGACAAATGCAACTCAGAGTTACAGAGGTTTTATGTCCTTAGGGACCACTTCAATGTGAAGAGATAAATATAAATTTGTGACACTCTTCCGAGTTTAATGATTTTAAATGCATTTCCATACGAATTTGCTGTAACTCAGAATCATTATGAGCTTCTCATTCTTCTTTTTTATTCGTTTATTATTTTAAAAAAGGAACCCAAAACTAAGCACATCATCTACTTTTATTGGCTTAAGTGAGTAATTTTTCAGCTCGGAGTTAAAATCAAGGGGAGAATCAATATGGGCATCGCTGTAATTGAAAACCAGTGGGTGATAATTCTGTACTGAAAACAAGATAATAAGTATAGAGATGAAACACTGGCAGGGGAAAAGAAGAAAAGATTAAAGATACGATCTCAATTAAATATCAACTATTATTAATATTATATTAAAAACTTCCCTGTGTTCTTTTCATATGCTGTCTATTTTTTTCTTTTTTTCCTCTAATAGATGTTAAAGGAAAGAATAAATGAAATTATGTGAAATTATTATAAAACAAATTCAGACAGAATCAATCAAGTGTGTCCTTAGCTGGTAATTTATTCCTAATATCATTGAATAGCCCCCAAAACATGAATATTTAAATCTAAATCTTCTTTCTCACCACTCTCTTTACACAGCCTTCCCTTCTACCTCCAGCTAGCAAATCTAGCAATAAGGAATTATCTCCCCATTGCTCACAATGAAAGGAGAAAAAAAGGAGAGAATTCACCTTTACTCCTTATTTCTGACAGACCTGCTGGTTCTAGCTCTGGACTTTAATACTGAGGAGAAAGGAGAATTAATTCTCCATCAGGCCAACAAAACTACTTTTTCTCTGGTCTAAACTGTATTTCAAACAACACAGTGGTAACAGTTTGAGAGAATCTATTTTGCTTTCAGACCTTTCACATTCAAAGTCAAAGGGGGGACTTCTAAAAGCTTGCTGAGAACAGATGATGAGGAGGCCTGAAAATTAGTTTTATTCAAATAATTTGTTTAAAAAAAATTAAATTTAAAATCAAAGACCTGTCTCCACCATGAAAAGTATCATTCAACTTTTAATAAGGCAGCCTGCCAAGAAAGAAGTCAAATCTTTCTCATCACTGCTACTGCTTCCAACAATAGAAGGGGAAGGGCAAAGAATATTCTAATTCCATTATTTAATAAATAAACAACAGAATATTGTTTATTTAACAATAAAAAGTGGATGGCAGAAGGAAGGCACAGTCCAATGCCTTTCCTTGCTGTCATCTTCACACAGAATGTTAGTCATGACAAGACACGTCCACAAAATTAACATTAATAATGGAATAAGGGTAATTACAGACTAGGGGGGAAAGAGTTAAAAGGATAGGTAAATTAAAGGTATTTAAGCCAGTCCCCAGGTGAAGTTTGTTGTGGCACACCTAAAGATCCTCCTGTGGCAGCTTCTGCCTTAGAGAGAGAGTGGAGGATGGGGAGGGAGGAGAGAATCCCAGGGGACTGATAAAGGCCAGCCCCTTCCCTCTTCCCCTTTTCTAAACCTCACAACCTTTAAGGAGAGCTAAATCCTCGGTTCTTCTGCACACAGAGCTGCCAGTGAAACCACCAACAGCTTCTTATCAGCACTTGGGTTTCCACTGCTGTGCCAAGGGTTCAGAAATCCCTCCGGAGGGCACAGATTTGGGGTAAAAATGGGTGGTTTTGTGCCTTTCACCCTCCAGGTGAGTGTGACAGCACCAGCAGGATCTGCTCCTGCAAGGAGAGTTTGTCATTCAGAGCCCAGCACTGGAACAATTCCCCAGATCCCTGCCTGGCCACACTGCCTACCCAGATATTGCAGTGGAAAATGCAGATATTGTTCTCTCCCTTTGTGCCTTGGCACTTGGATGGAGACCAAGAGGAATGTGCTCAGGCCCTGCTTGCCAGGGGAGCCACAGACAGGCAGGGGGAAGCAAACTGCACCTTTTTCATGGTGTTTTCCTGCAGAATGGGACAGCATTGTGTCCAGGAGAGGTTTCTTTGTCAGCCCTGCAGTCCCACAGGCAGGAGCCAGCCAAGCACGGGCTGCCTGCAGCAGGAATGGCCATTAAATAAGACAATTGTGCTATCAACAGATCTCAACGTGCTCTTAAGTGCCAGATAAAGGAAATAATCTCTCAAATGGAGTTCAGGATTTTAAAACCTCCGTTACATATTACTGATTTTAATTATAGATTCTTTGAAGCCTCTTTCAGTCTCTTCAGGTAATCTGTGCTTTTAGAATATGAGAGACTTACTGCTTTGAATGCTACTGACAAGGTTGCTATTAAAAGTACAATCAGCTTTGAATTTTTAATTTTTACACGTTGTGTCAAAACAGTTTAAGTATATTTGAATTTATGGGGGTTACCTTTACTCTCCCTCCTACAACTCAAAGCCACACAAAGTCAGGGGTCACATTTTGCCACATGAAAAATGACTGAGCCAGCATCAAAACAGCAAGGGATAGGTACAGAAAACTCTTATTAAGGTTTTGAGCCTGCCCAGGGCAAACAAAATCCCTGTAGTAACTTAGCTGGACACTCCCCTTGCCCCTGCAGAGTTAGTTAAATGGTAATAACTGATGGAGTCATGCTAGCCCAAAAGCACTCATGAAGATACAGCTTGCAGGGTGAGCTGCCTTTCTGAACGACCTGTGCCACTATCAAGTCTTTTGCTCAGCTGGGACTCATCACAAGATCCATTTTTTTATAATTTTTGCACAAGGAAACAGCCAGGCAGAGCTGAAAAGGGGAATTTTCCCCCCACGCACAGAACCGCAGAATCAAGAGCCCTGCAAAGCTCAGAGATGCATTTCCAGTTCCATCCCAGCCCCTTGCCCGTGGCTAAGGACACGCTGGGCACTGCAGCATCCCTGATTTGGGTTATCTCCCCTCCTCCTGTGCTGCCCTCTGCAGCTACAGCCCTGGGATAGGAGAGGTCCATTCCTCCAGGTGAAACACTCCTGTTTTTCTGGTTACACACAAACCCACCCAAACACATTTCTGCCATTGAAAGCAGCACTTTCACCTGCTGGAAACTCCTTCTCAACTGTCCGCAGTGAAATATTTATTTATCAATGTGAAACTCTCCTCCAACAACTTCTGGTGCAATTTACATGAGAAACATCCTCATAAATAATTCGCTAAAGGGTGTTTTAATAATCAATTGCTGGATAATTACTGGCTCCAGCAGGACAATTGCTGTAAATCACAGGCATAAGGAGCCAATCTCTAACACCTCCCCGTAGTTTCTGCCCATGCTAATGATGTCTGACTATGTTAGCCCTTTCTTAACCATTTATAAACACACATAAATATTACATTACAGAATACAAATTTTTGCTGACGGGGTAGTGTGGAATTAAGGGGCAATGTTTTAGAGCTTTTTCTGGTAGAGAGGTCTCGTTAGGAGGGATACAATTATACCTGCATCAAGACACTTGTTTTGATGCAGTTTTCTCTCACAGGAAAAACAAGAATAAGCAATTTAAGCAATAAGGTCTTTGGCTAACATAACTTTTCCTCAATGCCACGTGGCAATCTGGGCACAGCAGCATGTTTTCCACTTAAAACTAATCTTACACATACAAAAAAAAAGGTAAAGTACATCCAGACCTGAAACATCACCCGTGGCCAGTAGAACTGTGGTGCACTGCAGTGTCCCCAGCAATTAATTTCAGTGCACTCAGATGCTTTGGTGTCAGGCAGATCATTATGGACACGTCCCCTCAGGAAAATAAAGCAAATGCAAACTTATTCCAGTCATCTTACCTTGCATGCACCCTTCACTCTGTTTTTTAATTTATTTATTTTAATTGGGAGGCTTTAAAGTGATATTGGTTGCTTTTAAATGCCTAATTATCTTGATATAAATCGCACAATATCATCCCCCATCCCTGAAGTGCTGTGCTTGGTGCCCTGTGCTGTTTATTATTTTGCATTACAATTATCATGCAAAGCATAGAAGGTGACTTTAAGCAGCTCATTTGAAGTGCTCTTTTCCTCAAGACAATATCTTTTTGAGGCTATTTACATAGATGTTTATCTCCTCATTTTAAGAAAAATCAGCTCAATTATAACTACACAAAAGTTTTTATTATGAGTTTAATCCTGAAATGTAAATGGGCCATTGTAAAACCCATCCTGAAATGTTCATTTGTGTTTTCATTTGTGTCTGTGGATTAACAAACCATCCTGCAGCGAAATTAATTATACAGATACACAAAATATGAACTGATAGGGGAGTATATGTGGCAAAATAACTCAGCAGTTTGAAGAACTGGAAGCTCTTTTGATTTCTACATCACGGCTGCTGAAATGTGTGCCTACTGCCCAAAGAGAGAAAAAAAACAAAACAAAAAACCATCTTGTGCAGTGGGCATGTATTCCATTTAATGTTGCTTTCTGTTGCCATGGCTATGATAGCCTTAATATTGTAGGCTCACAGCAAGGTTGCAATTAGTATTTGGATTTAGAAGAGGGAAGATAATGATTTCATATCAAAACTTCTCACTTAATACTCTTCTGGCCATAAAACTGCTTGTGGGTTTCAAACCAGCTATTCCCATGCTAAAACCAAATGAGAGGAAAGAATCTGTGTTATTTGGCTTTGCCCCTGACAGTTCCTGAAGCTATTTGGCCTGGCCTCTTCAGAGCTCCAGCTCAGGTCACAAGTATATTTATGTGAACATATATATAAATGTATAGATACACACACTTAACCTCACACGAGGAAAGCCATAACCATTCATTTGCTTTGTCATAATTCTGACATGAAGTGACACTCTGGAAGTGTCTTCACCTGGCTCTTCCTGATCCCTCCTCTTACAGAAGAGTGCTCTTATCACCCTGAAGCATTCTGGGTCCAGGTGCTGAGTTTGAAATCCCCTCCACACCACCAGCCCTCACCTCCCACACCAGAATGGGCTCAGCCGACTCCCATGGACAACTCTGCTCTGTGTTCTCCTGCTGGAGAACAAACACTGATGGAGAGGAAAAGGCCCAACCCCCTGGATGGAAAGCTTAAGCAGATCCTTTGGATAAAGGGTAAAAGTTGTGCTTTAAGCATCTACCACCAGTTACCCACCATGGCTGGGAGCTATTGCAAATCACAGCGACTCCAGCACTGGTGAGGGAGACAATGAAGCATCTGACTCCACGGATACCAGAAGGCTAATTAATTACTTTATTATACTATATTATTCTAGACATTAAAACTGAATCTGCCAAGCACTCACCCCTGCACACAACTGCCCAGAATCTCGGGGCTGTCCTGACACACACACACCCCTGGCCCTGCCAGCCAAGGAACCAAACCCCATCCCTGTGGGTGAACAATCTCCACCTTGCATTCTGCTGTGGCACAAACACAGCACATGATAAGAATCGTTTTTCCTTTCTCTGAGGTTCACAGAATGTGAAACCCAGAAATATTCTTGGGAATATGTGCCTTACATTTCTCTAAGAAGAGAAATGTGGGGCTACAGGGAACTTCTGTTTCCCAACACTCACTGCAAAGTGTTATTTTCAAGCATTAAACCCTTTTCTACAGCAATGCTGCTTCTGCTGTCTCTGACAGGAATCGTGCCTTAAAGCTTCAGAGGAAAGGGCAAAGAAACCCTTGTGGACAACTAGAGAAAGATTCACCCAAAAAAGAAACATCTGCCAGGTCCTGTCAATTTGTGCTTAGATTTCATCTTCACGATGCCGAGTGCGACTCTCTGTGGTTCTGTTTTAAATCTTTTAATCTTCCCATCCCTTTAAAATGCCCACTTCTCTTTCTCAAACCCATTAAAATTCAGGGCTCATAGTTATCCCACAGCAATGAGTGCCATCAGTTGACTGGATTATGTTAAAACCAGCCTTTCCTTTTTAGCATACTTTAAAAGTTGTGGTAGATTTGCTGAGAATGCTGCAGAGCAGAGTCATCTGTTAATCTTCTCCTATCACTTGGAATCTTTGCTGTCTTACAACCTGCTCATTGTCCTTCCAGACCAAGCACAGAGGGAAGGGGTTTGTGACTTCTGAGTGGCCTGGCAGCCCGATTGCCTTGTCCCTCTGCCATTCCTGGAGGATTTGTGCTCGGCTGTCACCGCAGGCTGGGCTGGATTCACACCAAGGTCTCCATAAGGGGTGGATTTTTTCCTTGGCCCTCCTTTTGTTGTTGATGTATTTATAAAACCACCAGAGCTCCCACCAGCCCTGGAGGGCTCTGTGACCAGTGGTGTTGGGAATTCTCTCCCACACATTCCAGGAGCTTCCCAGGCTGCTTCCTCCCCGCTGTGCTGAGTTTCCAGCAGACAGCCACCAAGGTCAAGCCTCACACAAGAACAAGAGCTGGCAATCCTAAAACAGCAGCCAGGCACTTAGAAAATCCTTCATCTGCCTCTCCCTCCTGGCTGGGTGGCCTGTGACAGACTCACTAGGATAACTGCCCTCTGCCCTGCCCTGCTCTGTCAAAGCTTTTTGCTGACTGTAGCAGCCTCTTGCCACTGCCCCTGCACAGATTTTGCACTCTCTGTAGTCACCTTGGAAGGAAAGTCACAGGTAAATGAATTTGAGCAGGAGGGAATGAGTGGGAGAAAGAACAAATCTCTCTGGACTTTGGTAAATTCTTTTTGTGGAGCACAGAAATATACTCAGGCTTTCCCTGGGCTGACTGGCCAGATGTTGCCAGCAGAATGGATGCAGCAGCACAGAGCACACGTGTGGCTGAAAACTCACCTGAGTAGGCACCTGGTAGACATCAGGTACCTGTTCCTGAAAAACAAGACATGAAGTCTGTCTGCCTGAGCAGTCCCTTATTTCAGCACAATCCTACAAAGACTTTGTTCCTGGAAAAAAAATTGCAAAAGTAACTGCTTGTGTGTAGCTGTCAGCTGTCATCAGCAGAAGCTTCTGGCAAGTCCTGCCCAGAGCTGTGGATGTCTCCTTTCCCTTGTGGATGACTTTGAATCTCCTTTTAGACACCCGATTTTCCCCCTGACTGCACAGTGATCCTGTTTGCTTTTTGGCCCAGCTTTGCACAGTGTGCAGCTGTGCAGCAGCCCTGATCAGATGAACAGCTGGATTGCTCCTGCTGCACCTATTCCACTCCTGTGCTAAGAATTGTGCTTGTCCTCTAGGCTGGTCATTTTCCAGGGATCACCAAACCTGGGTGTTCTGTCCACTGTGATCTGCTACCTCCTGATGTCTCCAGAAACAGAGCAGCACCATCCAGGGACAGCTGCCCACACTGGGGATGCTAGCGGTGACCCTGCTGCATTAGCAAATTTTAATTCTCCTTATGTGGCCTCCTCCCATTCAGACAATCCCATTTCTAAGAGCCTTTCCCTCCACATTTTCTGCAAATGTCATCAGGCCTGTGATTCCTGGGAAACAGCCTCTCTCATCTGACCCAGGGGACACCCGTGCTCAGTCGGAACTTGGGCCGCTTCCAAGTCACATTTTTCCCCCCCTCCTAATCCACATCACTAGCAATTGTTTTTTTGAAATACTGCATCTGGTATGAAGGAGTCACCCAGAGGCTGGGAAGGAACAGCTGATGCTTGTCAAAAAGATGCACAGCCTGATCCACAGGTTATCACTATCTTTGATGCCATCAGCTGTGCCTGTCTCCAAGGATGATCCTTCCCATGGCTTGCACTAGGCACAGGTCCTTATCTGCCTCTTCCAGGGCCAAGTTTAGATTTGGCATAGCAGATTCTGCCTCACTTGAGCTATGTCCAAGGTACATGATGGAATGAAAGCCTTCATAAACAGTCTCCTCAAGGCTGTTCCTCCCCCCCACTACCATCTGATTTGCTATTTTTGCCATTATTTTAAGAGGGCAAATCTTCCCTCTGTCTCCTTAGGAATGGCTATGAAAATAAAACACACACGCAGGCACGCTTTGTGAGCAGCATTAGAAAATTAATAATTTCATAGATACTTATTTTTTCTAAAGTGTCTGTAAGACCTGAAATCTGTAGTGGAAAATTCTCAACAAAGATGCTTTGGTCTCCAACTGGCAGGAGCCACCAAATTCCAATATTTTTTATCAGTTTAGCCACTTACAGAGAAAGAAGTGCTCAGAGCCCACCCACTGCCCCCAGATTCCAGCCCTTTTCTGTGCAGCTAGTAAATCTTTCCTCCACCAGATAAGCTGCTGCCATTTTCAATCTACTTCTACCAGCTGAAGTACTCGTCTGTGGATTTCAGAGAGTGATTGAAACATTGCAAATAACAAATGCCATTTCCTTTTCCAGCTTGGTTAGACAGAATGCAAGAGATCCATGACAGGACAGACAGGAGGAGGATATTCTTGGGGAGAAGCCAGCCTGAGCAGCTCCAAACACATCACAAGGTGCATGCCTAATAGCACAGCTCTCAGATAAACAGCTGGATTTGGGAGGGCAAATACTGAAGATCAGTGTACAACATCTTATTTCTAGTCCTTTTAGCTCCAAAATAGAAATTGAAGTGTAAGTAGTGCATGATCATCTGCTTAAATCTGGTTCCCTTCCTATTTTGAGAGCAGTCATGCCCTCCCCTGGTTCTTCAAGCCAGGTGTGCCCAAAAATTACTGGAGTGGAGCTCAAAACACCCCAACAATTCAACCCAAAACAACCTTCCCCTGTGTCTCTACCAGCATTGTAAATGTATTAGACACCCATGTCAAATTCTCACACAAATCATGCCTCACTTGCAGCACAAAGGAATATTTATTGCAATTATTTGGCAAAATAACTTTGCAAAAACAAATAGCTGAAAGAAAGCTTTGATATATTTGCAGACATTTTATGAAACAAAAGGAAACGTAAATTCTTTGATTTAATCATCCACGATGAATTATTCATCCAGCCCTTTTCTGTGTTAATCAGTTAACACAAGGTGATAACATGACTTCAGAAAAAATGAAAACAAAACCTAAAGATCTGTAAGAAGGTAAGCTTTATCTGAAACATGAGCAAGAACGGTACAATGAGATAAGGAAGGTTCTTTTTAAGGCAGAAGGGGCAAAGCCAGCACACCTGAACAAGGAACAACAAATTCATCTTTCATGACCTTCATTATGTTGACTCCAAAGGAGAAGGAGTTTGCTGAGGACAAGCAGAAATCCTAATGCAGCTGCAGTTACCTGGCAGCTCTCTCACCTGCACTGGGCTCACTCTGGCCCTGCCCCTTGGCAGAAGGACTCAGTTCTCAGACTGAAAATGGGGAAACAGAGCCCCAGTTCCATGGTCTGACTAAAGGAGTTGGGGCAGAATGTCTCACCTGGAAAGTGGATTAGGACTGAAAAAGTCAGAGCCACAGAGGTGCTGATGCTCCAGCACACAGTCCCACACCCCTGGGCAAGTTCTGTGCCTCACCTAGACCAAGATCTGCTCCTGCTCAGGGCAAGAACTGGTTCTCACAGAGCTCTGGAGGGGTTCCCTTTGGGGGTCCCTTTGGGGTTCCCTTTGGGGGTTCCTTTTGGGGGTCCCTTTGGGGATTCCCTTTGGGGGTCCCTTTTGGGGTTCCCTTTGGGGGTTCCCTTTGGGGATTCCCTTTGGGGATTCCCTTTGGGGTTCCCTTTGGGATTCCTTTTGGGGGTCCCTCTCCCCAGCCACAGGCTCACCTCCAGAGCCAAACCTTGCTCCAGGAGCTCTGCTCCACACACACAGCTCCCTGCCAGGCTTGTTTCACCCCAGTGCAATGCCCATCTCACCAGCATTTAATTTCCTTCTCAGAAAAAACCATATTCATCAACATATCCATTACTACTTTTCTATGTTTAATTGAAATTCCACATACAAGAAGTACCAACAAAATCTCAAGGTAAATGTAAATTTTTCTTATTTTATCATCACACAAAAAGTCCTCCATCTGGATTTAGCACTCTATGTATACATATTTCTTTTTTTAAAAAAAAACAACCCATACTTTCATGGAATTTACCATATTGGTGAATATTTATCAAGAATATTTTGTGATTTTTCCAGACTTCTTTTCCCCTGACCCCTAAACGTCTCAGCTTGACCCTGCACAAAATATATGCATACAAAAATAGAAAGAGACTCCAAAGACAGAAAGAGAAGTGGCACTTGGAATTCCAACCTGCTGAGAAATATTTACTCTTTACTTCACTTGACTTGAGAGTAGCTGAAGGGAGTTGCTCTGAACAGTAATTTTCTGCCTTGTAAAAGCCATCAGAGCTGCACACTGATGCATTTCCCAGGCTGGAAGGAACGCTCACACTTCCTGGCAGGTGAGTTAAGCCTGTGGCACTGTCTGCAGACAAGGTTGCAAGGGTGAACCAAGCAGTCCTGAAGATCCAAATCGTTACATGAATTTAAACATTTTCTCAGCGTCTCCGTTCCCCCAGCCACAAGTGTGCTTTTGTTGGTTAAACCTTTCAAAATGCTAATGGCCTCTGAATGGCTGCAGCTCTAAATCCTGTGGTGCCCAGAGCAGCTCCAGCACTAACCCTGCCCCTGCCCTGAGCAAGGGCAGGTGATTCCTCCAGCATGGAATTAGCCTAAAATATATTTATTTCTTTCTGGAGTTAGGAAATACACTGAAGAACAGCACCTAGCTTAAATAAATAAATAAATAAATAAATGAAACAGTGACAAAACACACAGTCCTCTAAATAAGGTGGCAGCAGGTGCTAAGTTAAACTCCTCCAGGCTGCAAATACAAATTTCTGTATTGATGCAAACACAGTGCAGAGCAGTGAAGATGCAAGCCCTGGAAAGATGGCAGGAGCCATGCTCCTTTGTAAGCAGGCTATTTTAATTCATTTTCACTTTAAAGTCCTACCTCCTGTTACTGCTAATCCCCCTCATCCATAAGAAGCAACTGTGGGTTGCTAGAAATGTATTTGAATGTGCTTGCTGTGAGAAGCCATGAATATCAGCACCAGAAATTATGTACTGTGCCTTCCTCCCTGCCACCTTTGCCCTGAGCAGCTCTGGCTTCTCAGCCTACATTGCAATAGTTTCTTTTATCTGACAGATTATTTTGTGCTTTATTTCTCTGAGTTCCAGAGGTCAAAATTAACCTGTAGCAAGAGAAATGAAATAAATACAGGTCAATCTATTAATTGGATGACCTACTAAGAACTTTACAATAAAATCTGAAGGCCAAGATTTTTCAAAACCAGATGAAAATGAGATTTTTGCTTGGATACTACTTATGGTAAGAAATCACCACTCTAGTGCCTGCAGTCAGTTCTAACCTTGAGTTTACTTTAGAAATAAATAACTAACAGCAAGCCCAACAATAAAATCTGCATGAATGTCTTTAATATCAAATATTCTCTTCTAAGAGGTGGATGGACAGCAGTAAATTTATAGGGAGGCAGAACTGACAAATAAAGCTCCTGAAACTTGTAATTCTATGTATTATTGTCTGAGAGACTCCAATGGGTCACTGAAGGCCCTTCATAATTAGGTGGCTGACTCCCAGTAATATCCACAGGAATTCCAGGACCAACTGGCAGCATGAATTAATAGGAAGAGTTTCTCCAAAACCCCCTTTCCCTTTTCTGAGATGTCAGCCAGGCATTCCTGTGCCCAGCTGTATTGCTGCAGAGGGTTTGGTTATTTTTTCACAGGTACCAAACTACCTGAAGGTCCCAGGTAGCTCCATAATGGCAACAGCAGCAACACCAGAAACAGCAAGTCTGGGGTTCACAGATTTTCTAACAAAAATGTTCCACCCAGACCAACCAGAGTGAGGGGCAGACCTTAATTCGAGGGCCTTTGCTCACACTCTGAATAAAAGCAGGAGCACAGCCTGGCTCAGCAGCCTTGGAGCTGCTGGCCTCCCCAGCTCCTCCCTCTGCCCCCCAGATCTGGGCTGGAATGGGGCTCCAGCCCTGCCCAAATATCAAAAGGCATCAGGCTCTGCAGGCTGGGTGTCCCTGCACGAGGCAGGGGACAGAATCCAGTGGGATTCCTCATCAGTTCTGCCTTTGAACTCCTTCTTCCCAGAGCCTCTCCTCAGAGCCAGCTCCCTGAAGATGACCAAACTGAACTAAAAAGCCAAATTTAATTAGATTATAAACTAATTAGCTGGCTCTAAGTGGGGAAAACTCAAAAGAGGGTGGGCAAAGCAGAACAGAAATAAAAAAGGTTTACACCCAAGTCTTCCCCTGTTAGCTACATTCCTGCAAGTAGGTCATTGCTTCCAAGCATGATTCCAAGAAATTAATGGCTCTGCTTTGCAGCAAACTGCAGAGTTAAAAAGTCCTCTCTGGTGCTTAGGAGCTACTCCTGCCCATTCCTGGAGACCTGGCTGTGGGGCTTACACCCTGCTCTCTGCCTTTTGAGCATCAGTCCCACACTCCTGCTCCTCACACTCACCTTCCTTCCACCTGCCCAAAACTGCTCTCCCACACTCAGCTGCCCACCTTCAAAGGAGCAGCCCCACCTGAGCCACATTAAAATCACCAGCTAGATGCAAAAAAAAAGCCAAATTACTTCCAGTTAGGTCTTTATTGTAAATTCTCTTTAAACATTTTCTGTCTCTGAACATCTGGCTTTTCCCCACACACAGCCACTCACAAGGACAGGAGTGCTCACCCAGCTTGAAAGCAGTGCTCTGACACACTGCTAGTGCAAAGCACTGCAAAGGAAATATTCTGGATTAGTTTCATAGCTTTATGTCTCTGCTGAACTCCTTTGCTTCCATTTGGGAAAAGGAGGGCCTTGAGAAACACTGATTTAAAAAAGCCTTGGTCACAGTTTCCTGCTGAGCACCCAAAATAAAGCTAAGCCATGACCACAGCTATGCAGAGCAGTTGCCCTCCTCCATCTGGGCATGCCAGAAACTGCCTCCAGAAATTAGGGAGCTCCCCCTCCCCTCACTGATTTCTCCCCCATCCTGTTCTTGTGCAGTCCCTTGTTTGTAAGGGATCTCTGCCATGTAAAAAGGAAATTGTTGCTGGGCATTACCAGCTCACAAAGCAGCCTGGAGCAGGTTCTTGACCACCCCTCACAGGAAAGCCACAAGGAATGCAGGATCCTCCTCTTTATCAACACAAACTTGAAAGTTTTCAGCCAATTCCAAATCTCAATTTCCTTCTCAACACTGGAAATAATCTTGGCTGTACAAAACAGCCAGTATCTCCTGAATTGGAGTGCTCAGCTGGGATTTGAAGTGTTCTGGATTCTTATTCTTCCTCTGTATGGTTAAATTCTGGAATTCTAATATGGATTGCTCCCATTCTAGAGGGGTAGTTTAAAAAACTACCTCCTAATAGGTGTGATCTGTCTGTGGTGGTGCATGGATACAGAACTAAAGGTAGAGATACAGAGCTAAAGGTGGGGGGAAAGCTGAGGGAAGGGATATTTGCTTTTCCTGTTGAAACCCTTGCATTTCCCTCATAATTATGAAGTCATTCATGCACTGGAGACTGTCTCACATGTCTGAAGGGCACCTGATTGCTGAAATGGAGTCAGTTGCTCTCTGAAAAAAGGGGTTATAATTTAATGGATTGAAGTGCAAGAGCTCCAAATAGCAGCAATAGAGATGCATGCAAAGAGTGCAAATGCTGGAGAGCTTCCAAATGCTTGGCATTAAAAAAAACCCAAAAAAACTTAACAAAAAACCAACACCAAAAACCACATGGCATAGCAATATAAAGCTGTGTCACAAATACAGTTTTTTCCCAAGTTGCTTGTAACACTAAAGCTAAAAGGACTAGAGGAAAGTGGATAGGTCAGTCCTAGCAAAAGCATGCCTTGTTTTGTGGGATGCTTTGAGAAGGGCAGCTGCCACAAAGGGATCTGGTTTCAGTGCCCTCTCGGGGGCTCTGTGGATCCATCTCCCCTCGTGAATTGTCTGCATCAGCTCTGCAGAGGAATTGCAATGCTGGGATGAAACTGAAGCCATCAGACCCCTGGTGGTGACGATCTGACTGTCTGGCACTTCAAAGAAGCAGAGCAAGCTGCAAGAGGCCCCCTCTCTACTGTCAGTCTTCCATTCACTTGTCTACCTTGGCTGTGCCAGAGAAGTTTTGGGTTATGTGCTGTCTTATTATCTGCTATCCAAATACTCCCTGCACCATCCTGCAATTCCCTCCTGACTGGGCCAAGTCCTGGAAATGCTCCTGCAAGCTACAGAGAGAGCTCATGGTGATGCTTATCTCACTACACCCCTGTTTTAACCTAGGCTGAGGCTCAGAACTACAGCAGCTGGATTATCCTGGAGCACACCAGGCTGAACAAAGAGATTCTCCTGGATGGGAACTATTGTGTTTTTAAAAAAAGTAAAGAAAGGCAAAACAATGTCTGCTCTGAATTGTGCAATATACCACAAGTAAGTGTGCCTTAAGGTAGTCTGGAAACCTGAATTATTCTTGCATTTAAAAAAAATTGATTTTCCAAGTAGAGATCAAGGCTCTATTAAAAGAATTTTGGTAGCCACAAGAATGAAGCCAACAAGGTAGAAAGTAAGTTTAAAAGAGTCTGTTCCCTATGTCTGTGGGTGTTTTATCTACTCTGGTACACTTAGGATGCTTCTCATAAACCCCAGATATGTTTATCTGACACACATCTAAAAACATGCCTAAAAAGGCAGCTATTGTAACAAAAATCAGAGGCACTCATTCTGGTTCCTCTCATGGCAGCTGTGGTGCCTCTAACCATACAAGGCAGGGTAGAACAAATGGGGCCATTTCCTGCAGGAGGTACTGCTGTGGATGTCATGGTGAAGGGGACTGGGAACTCTGGACACCCTGTACAAGGATCTTTTTAATGTCCCAGCACCCCTCAACCCTGCTTTGATTCCTTGTGGGAGAGCTCCTTAAGCTGTGCCTTTGGAGCAGAACCCAGATGATGAAAATGTCACTTAGCTTTTTACATATTTCTTTCCTATCTTTCTTTTTCCTCCGAACTTCACAAAACTCAACCACAGTCTAGATTGCAGCACGAAATCACTTTCAACCTCCTCACTGAAACTTGCAAAAATAAATAAATAAAGGGGGAGTGTGAAGGTAAGGAAAATACTTTTCCTTCCTGAGACGCGAGTTGCTGGATCTTGAGGATGACAATTGTTTGAAGGCTTGCAAACACAAAATGGGTAAGTGCCATTTGTCACAGCCTCATGCTGGTAACAAAGGCTCCTGTGTGGTACAGCAGAAAAAGAAAAAGCTTCTCATGATGCACTTCACAGTCCTTCACCACAGCCCCAATGTCAAGTGTGCCCTGCAGAGAATCATACTGACTGGAGTCCTTCTCCTTCAGCCCCAGACACTGATGCTATTTGTACTAATAAAGTGCTTGATCTATGTACTAAAAAATAAAAATGGGTTCTGTACACTATTTCTTTGCCTCAGGGCCATCCCACAGCAGCCAGGTTTGGGTACTTGCAGAGCTACACTCTGTTTCTTTCATGGGAATCTACAGGAGAGGGGGAGAAGAAGAATGTCCACAAACATTGGTAGAGACCTGGCAACAAGATCAGCAGGAAAAACCTGGCATGGCAGGATGAAGTATTTCCAGTACTTTTGGTGCAGCAGCTGCTGTTTTTTGTTGTAAAATAATCAGAGATACAAACACATCAGAAGGTTTGAGAGCAAGGCTTATCCCATGAGGAAGGAATGTTTTGTCACTTTAATTTGGCAAGGCTGCCCTTGGACATCTGAGAGCTGCCTTTGCAGCAGCCTTTGTAGCTGGATTATACAGTGGGAAGTGCAGAATACATAACCTTCCTGCAGCTTGCTAAACCAACATCTCTGTGGTTTCCCAAGGAAACAAAAATAATCCCACAAAATTTGCTCTAAACCTGCTCCTCTCCTTGCTCAGATTCATGCTACATGAGCTGGCTGTCATGGAGCATGAACACTCAAATAAGGGCTCTGAAATAAGCAAAGTTTCTGCATTCTTAAAGATTATTTCATTTAATTCTGTCTGTCAAGTGTGATGGGTTTTCTTTTTTCAAACTAGACAATTTTTCTCACCATCACACATGAATTACAAACATTGTATTACAAGCAGTAGTGTTGAAATGCTATAAGACTGGAAAGTCTTCATTATTTCAGCACCAAGTGGTGTGATTTTTAACCACCAATGGACAAACTGAGCCTAATTTTCTACAAGAAAACCCCACAGGAATTGGCTGCAGATGGACCAATAGAAGAAGGTGATGCTTGTTCTATCATTCACTTCAAACCCAAGCTAATTTTACAAGTGCCTGTCTTTGAGACAGCAGAACACAGCCCCATTTCTGATAGATGGCTGTGACACCTCTGCTGTGGGAGCTTTGCCAAGGGGCACTGTCCCTTTGGCAAGGGCTTTTAACCCTTCATGGGTCCCTTTTTCCTGGGAGAGCCCTGCCTCAGGAGCCTGGGGCTCATTACAAGTCAGAGTGTGGTTTGTCAGAGGGATTTTTCCTTGCTGCTGCCAGGCTGGAGGGCAGCCCTGTGTGTGCTGGGGGCTCTGAACCAGGGCACAGCACCTGCCCAGGTGCCCCTGCAAGGTCACAGCCTTGGCACCCTGAGCTGTGGAGCAGCTTCACAACTTCCCCTGCAGGGATTTGGGTTTCATTCTCAGCCTCTTCCTTAAAATGAGAGTCAAAAAGAGTGTTCCCTTAAAATGAGAGTCAAAAAGACCACCAGAACAAACGTCATCCAAAATTTCTTGCTTTTCACCTGGAAAAGAGCTAGGCCTAAGTGTGCCAGCAGCTCCACCCTGATATGAGCAAATTCTGAGCACTTTGGAGAGACCAGCTTGAACTGGACCCCTATGGCATTCACATTCTCTGAAAAATCCCTTTGCCAGGATTTCCCTCCTGGGAAGCTGAGAACCCTCAGAGAAAAAGGAAAACAATAATTATCCCATTTGCTTCTCCTGTGTTTTGCTGCTTTGCAATGTGGTTGGAGATTGTTCCGCTGGATTCTGCTGGGAGTTGTTTTCACTCTTTGGCCAACCAGGGCCAAGCTGTGTCAGGGCTCTGGAGAGAGTCAGGAGTTTTCATTGTTATCTTTTTAGCCTTCTGTAAGTATCCTTGCTGTATTCTTTAGTACAGTATTCTTTAATATAATATAGTATCATAAACTAATAAATGAGCCTTCTGAGCACATGGAGTCAGATCCATCATTCCTTCCTTCATCTGGGGGGTAAAGCAAACACAACAGACCCCTTTTCCCTTGAGGCTACCTGCTGCACAAGCTTCCTAGGCATGTTTGGTAGTAAGTTAGTTAAATTTCTCATTAAAATTTGGAGGCAAAAAAAAAAAAGAAGAATGCCAAAGTATGTATCTCATCTCATTTGCAACATTGCACTGGGTTTATTTTTGAAGCCCTGCAACCAAGGAACCAAAAGAATGCCATGTTCTCCTCAAAGCACATGAAAAGTGCATGTATTTAAAAAGAAAAAGCTGAGTTATCTCTAACCAAGAGTTATTTATGAAAAAAGTTAGCAAAAGACTTTGCTATTGCAAGAGTGGTTCAGTTTAGTAAGGACAAGTGACTAAGAGAAATTTAAAAAAAAACACCTCAAAGGTCATTCTCCATTTTTCAGCCCTGGATTGGAGCATGTGACACTGCATTTTTATTTCTGGGACACCTAGACAGTGCAGTAGCCAGTAATACATCATTCTACAGAAAACTGGTGCCTCAGACCATATATTTCACTATTTAAAAAAAAACTTTTTCCTAGACATTGGAGCTTAGAATTTATTGGGGTTTTAAATTTACGATTTCATTTAAGAAGTGTCACTGCAAGGCTTAATAGCTGCCCTTACAAGACACCTGTACAGCAACATTCATGCACAGAACAACTGAAAAAGCCATTTGGGTAGCTAAAAGTCAGACTTCAGGGCAGGAGATGTTTTAAAAAACAATAATAACTGTGAATGTCCATTTCCTTTTATCTTAGAACAAGGAGAGGTAACTCAGTGTTCCAGGGGAGTCTCCTCAGAGCTGGCTGGGTGCTTTTGGCAGGACTGGGAGGGCAGAGGGGTGAGTGCCCACCCCAAGGGACCAGGCAGGGAGAGGGGATTCAGCTCCAGGCTTGCACAGCCCAGACCTGCAGCAAGCCCTCCCCGTGACCCCCACAGCCACAGCCCTGCAGAGGAGAACATCTCAATAAAATGGTGTATGTGCCAAAGCTTGGCTTGCCCAAAGTGCTCCAGATGGCTCTCTGGGGAAGCATGAAAGGGATGAAAGGAGGGAATGCTCCTTGGGGGTGGAGGAGCCACAGGAGCCTTTTCCCTCTCCCTGCAAAGGGATGTGAGTGGTGCCACAGTATCAGAAGGGCTGCAGAGCCCCCCAACTCCCACTGCTGTGTTTCAACTGGCACATTCCATTTAAAGATTAGACTCCCTCCAAGGCCTTTCCTTTTGTAGTGCACCATTCAGCCATGAGTATCCTCTGAGTCTGGTGGAAGTGTCAGCTTGAGATAGAACAGCCAGGGTTCTGCAGATTTCTTTTTCAAACAGCCACAGCTGTGCTCCTAAAGGAGTGACAGAGTAGCATTAAAGAAGCCCCTGCACCCTCACCAACTTGGTGAAAATCCAGGGAAATGTATTCCTGGGTAACTTTGACCAAGAGCTTTGAGCTCTGTGTGCTGTAGAGTTTTCCACCCCCACTGCAGATGAAGGCAAGGAAAAAACAGAAAGAGGAGCTTTATAGACCTGTCCCACTAATCTTATCATTTTCATATTATACAGTCAAATCCAAAATAGATTTCAACACAGACTGTTGGGAACCTGACTATAAAAATTTTTTTTCCATAAGAAATTCCTTAATTGTGTTTTTAAGAGGGAAAAAAACCCAACAAAACAGATTTTGTCCTGCCAAGCAAAGCCCTCTTTTTAAGGCCCTGTTTCTCCATCTCTCATTGGAAAAACAATAAATACATTCTTTCACACTGGGAGTTAAGAAGTACATTATTCACTGCAGTCAGGAGTTCCTTTCTCACTGTATCCTGGATATGAGCTCATGCCACACCAACAATCAACAATAGCTATTGTTCCTGGAGCTTTAAGGAAGTTTCTGTGCCCTGTTTCCTGAACACAGCATGTAAGCTAATACACACAAAAAAGGTGTTTCATATTATTCCAGGTACACTGGGCCCCCTCCTTGTCAGCCAACCATGCTGGCCAACATTTCTGCAGAGAGCTGGAAGAGCAAATTAATTCTTGTGTTTGTCCATTTGTAATGGAAACAGGTACTTCCATCACAAACCACATGGAAACAGAGCCCAGAGAAACACAACAACGTGTTTAATTTAGAGAGGGCACCTTTAGCTCCTGGCTTGTAAAACTGTCCAGCCTTATGGGTTGGTTCCTCAGATAATTCATCACTTCTACATTGAAGAAGAAAGGTAAAATCCTCAAGCTCCATGCACATCAGGAAAGTTGGTGTTTGTTACCCCGTGGCAGCACAGAAGGGAATTGTGGCATTCACACTATCTGAAAAATCCCTTCATCCAGGATTTTCTCCTGGGAAGCTGAGAACCCTCAGAGAAAAAAGAAAAAAATTCTTATTTGTTTCTCCTGTGCTTTGCTGCTTTGGAATGGTTTTGGAGATTGTTTCATTGGTTTCATGTGAATTGTTTTGACTCAATGGCCAATCAGGGCCAAGCTGTGTCAGGGCTCTGGAAAGAGTCAGGAGTTTTCATTATTATCTTTTTAGCCTTCTGTCAGTCTCCTTTCTGTATTCTTTAGTATAGCTTAGTATAGCATTCTTTAATATAATATAGTATCATAAACTAATAAATGAGCCTTCTGAGCACATGGAGTCAGATCCATCATTCCTCCCTGCCACGGGGCACCCCAAAAAAAACAGGGAATGACTGAGCTGGGACCTGTTTGTCCCCCTAAGCCTCAGGCCAAGCATTGATGGAGGTGCAGATACACCTGTGCTAGATGCACACCTTGTTCTGCAGGACTCAGTCGTGCCAGGACAATGGTGTGAACAGCCCCAGGATGCCCAAAGGCACGTGAACCTTCTCAGAATATTCCAGAATACACAGTGCGACCAGGGCAGACCTGCCTTGCATTTTTACCCCTTCTTGGCAGAGTCTGCCTGGCAGTACTACTCATTTCTGTCAGAGAAGGCAACATTTGTTGGATTTTCCTTTACTGTCACACAGTCTTCACCTCCTAAAGGAAAGACAAGGCATCCCACTGGTACCAGTGTATCTGGTGGTAGCAGGGGTTACTGTCACTTGTCCCCACAAATGCCAGCCAGCCCTCAGGCAGGGAAGCTGGAACTTCATGATCTGCAAAGTCCCTTGCAAGCAATGATTTTTGATTTCCCCACAGCCTGCTGGGCCCTGAGGGGCTGCAGAGGTTTCCAGGAGGGAACATCCCAAAGATCCCACCACATCGCCCTGATGATGCTGCTGGGGCAGCACAGTGAGTGGAGCTGGGGAGAAGGAGAACAGAGAAATTCCTGCCCTGACTCAGGGAACTTCATCCAGCCCTCTCCTTGCAGGTCCCAGTGACCAGGGGGAGGCCCTCAGTCCTCCAGTTTAAACCACTGCTGCCTTTACAAGGCAAGCCTCTGGGAAAGGAGACTCTCCTGGTGAGGATTGATGACCGTGGTCTGAACCTTGCAGCAGAAATAAAGATGTGATAAAGGCATTAACAATGGATGGTTTAATACAGCAAGGCTGGGCAAGTCAATTAGGACTGAATAGAAAGCAAGCTAAATCTTTTCCCACAACTCTAATCCTTTCTGTAGGATTTGAAAGAGAATAAAAAGCTGCTACTGCTTTAAAAGTTACTTTCATGGTCATTTTTATGTTTTTATACTAATACTCATGCTCCTGCCAGGAGCACAAATGAAAGTGCTGAAATACCCCACAGCCTTTCCTGTGAGATTTACAGGCTAATTTTACAAATCCAACAAGTTTGAATTATTGGGATAGGCTTCAAATGAGCTTCTAAATTTGGGAGTATTTCTCTGAATCCAATATGAGATATTTACCATTTGATTGTTTTCCTCAGCCCTAGGGGAGCAAGAGTGTATTGTTGTGCTTTTACTGCATGTCCTATCTGAGAGTTTAATGCTGCTCTCAGATCTTTTATTTCCAGCAATCTGTGCAGTTCCTGCCAGTGTCCAAGTGACTCCTCTGACTGCTGCTCTTCCCAGAGCAGGACACTGGGAGTGCACTTGGAAGAGCACAGGGAGGGCAGGCAGAGCCCTGGGATGGCTTGGCTGGGCTGCACTTCCAGCTCAAATTCCAGAGGGCTTCATTACCAGTGCACTGGGGAGGAAAAGCAAGGAGAGGGACAGAACAAAGGGAGGCCCAAAGAGGAGGATCAGACCACGTCTCACTGCCAGAAGCCTCTTCAGCCCTGTAGCACAGAATGCCCTGGCAAATTCCTGCACAGGAGGAGCTGTGGGGGGGACTGCAGTCCCCAGGACAGCCCAGGAAAGACATTTTAATGTAAAAGATTACTCAGAGTCAAAATTCTGCCAAGGATCTCCCTAATTCTCCCATAAAACTGGAAGGACAAAAGGCAGCTTAAAGCCCCCCCCATCCTTGAACTTGACTCCTTAGTTCTAGCTCATCAGGCTAGTGCTGAATTTTAAAGGAAATATTTAATTGTCCATTTTCTCATTCCGCCCAAAAGTGGAACAAAAAAATCATCAGTATTAATAATCAAAACTCACACAAAGAGAAACTTTAATACATATCTGTGAATTGTGCCCTTGCAGACAAGGTTGCTGCTGTCAATTACTTCTTGGCAAAAAAAACCAAATTAAACTTCTGATCATCATATGATTTCACCCTGTGGATGTCATCAATTCTGTTTCCAAAGTCTGTGGGGACCCGCTTCTGCAAACATTTTGGAACATTTAAGTTTTGACCCTAAATCTGTATTACTTAACCCAGGATTCCATCTTATTTGGGAATACTTTTAATGGAATAGCTTTAGAGTACCAGCCAATGTGGGTGTTTGTGGTGTTAGTGTGTATGTTGGAAAAAACCCTATGTTAATGTAGATATTTCCCAAGCATAATTGTCAAAGTCAAGAAAAAATAGTTTTAAAAAAGTCTTAGATAGAAATACAAAGAAAAAATACTGGTTTTCATCTTTCTAATACACCCTTTTCACTCTAGGTTTTAAATAACAAACCTCTTACTCTTATTAACTTAAAATCATCTCTCTCTTTTTCTTTTTAGTGCCATTTAGCAAGAAAACCCAAAACATATTTTGGGGACCTAAACTTATAATCCATCTTTGAAGGCTTTGAAGACCAAAATCTATGAACACAAAGGGAAAAGGCCAATGAGTAAGGAGCTCCTCCACTTCTCCTCTTCTCCCTCCATCCTCTCCATGACACACTCAGGGGGATGTGCACACTCACACACAGTTTAAGGCCTGACTGGCACTTGAAAGCAGCTGCTCCACACAGGAAACATTACAATAAAACATAGACAAGAAGACTGCAAGTGAACTAGAGCTTTGGGGCTTAGAAAGGCATTTTAAAATATTTTTCCATTCAGCTATTAATATTGTATTAAAAAAAATAATAGTTTTAGCTCAAATTCCCATGTTTCAAAGCTCACACAGCTCTAACACTGAGGTTATCTTGTTTGGCATGAGAACAGCTCATGTCTGCATTAAAGCTGGGAGCTTAGAAGTGACATAAACAGGCCTTTTTCTATAAAGATAAAAGGCTAAGCTTTAAAGAATTTTATATTTATAGATAAACGTTTCCATAGTAATCATTACAGTGAAACTTGCTGGTGTCAGCAATCCTTTGCATACAAAAATGGCTTATATTCAAATTAGCAGGAATCACAGAATCAGATCCCAGCTGCTACCTGAAAGAAGGGCTTCCAGGAAAAAGTGTGAATGGGGATCTCTGGGGTGGGGAAATGCCCTTCTTTTGGTCACCTCTCTGCTCCTTTGTGCCAATACATAAAGCAGGAGATATGATGTAAGAGGCAACACTGCAGTGAAAAAAGCAAGCTGAAAGACCCAGGTGTCCTTTGCCAGCTCTGACTTTTAAGTTTCCTTGGTATAAATCCAGACAAATGAAAGCATGAGACAGGTAACAACCAGAAGGCAGCAGTGTGGTTTGCTCCTCACCTATTCCCTGTGACTTGGGTTCTTTTACAACACGGTACAAATCCCATCCCTGCTTTGGGAAGGTGTCCATTTCTTGTCACCTAAGGTAAAACCTCCTTCTCACACCCCTCAGCGAGGCTGGACCTCCCCAGAAGAGCTCAGCAAAGGCTCATGTAAGTGCTGTGGCAGTGATGAGCCCTGCTGGGTCAGGACTGCCTTATTACAGCTGCAACAGGCAGACTGGCACTCACAGCCATGGAAGTTATTTAAAGCAGAGAGGTTACAGTAATCGTGTAAGATAAGACTCAAATCACATGTTTCTGGAGGTTTCTACAATGCCCTGAAGTAAATTAGGTTTTAATTAAAAAGAAAAAAAAAAAGTGATGTGAAGGCTTTCAGTCTATGAATTTTTAAAGCACTGCCAGTTAATTAAACAAAGGAAGGAGAATATCACACTCATTTTTACAGGTGGCAGGATGAAGGAGAACAGAGGTGAGCTGACTTACTCAGGGACAACGTGGTGAGCCAGTAGTGCCTGGCACAGAACCAAGCCTCCTCACTCTGAGATTGCATCCTACTCACTCCTTGAAGTCCCAAAGAAGGGAAAAGGAAAATAGCTGAGGGAGCTGTTCAGCTTTGAAATGAGAGCTCCGTGTGCGAGCCCACAGGCGTAGGAACATATGCCATGGGAGAGATGCAAGCAATACTCCCTGATCAGCAGTAATGAAAACCTCCCTCCTCCACCATTTTTCCCCTCTAAAAAAAAATTTTTTTTAAAAAGGCAAACCAGGGAGGAGAGGCAGTCTGAGTGGTTTGCAATTTATATACAGACATTTCCATTGTAATGGGAGCATTAATGGCTGTCCCCATCAGCACCTCTCTGCAGAGAGGGCTCCCCTCTGTTTCTCTTGGCACTCTGACACAAGGGGTTGCTTTCACAAGGTGCCCCGTGTGCACCTCCAATGGCCATTCCACCAGGTTTTTATGATATCTTTGGAGACATACAGCCAGTTGTTTGGCTCCTTCAAAGTTCCTCGAGCCTGGGACGCAGCTGGCAGAGAAGAACCCCCGACAAATAATGGAAGTCTTTTGGCCAGGGTGATGTTTGTGTTAACACCTAGCAGAGGGGAGGGAGCAGGGGTGGGGAGGGTGGCCACACTTCAAAGAGGGTGCCCCTGGCTCCAGCCACAGCTGCCTGGGCTTGGCAAGAGCCAGGGCTGCCTGGAGCAGCTCAGCAGGATGGCTGGTGGCTGCTCCCAGGTGCTGTCACAGAGCATTAGGGCTGGGCTAAGCAGAGAACACGATGGGAAACACCAAAAGGAATTGCAGGGGCTGTGCTCCACTGAGCAGTGCTTGCTCAGGTTTGAAGGTGGCAGGGCAGCAGCAGCCTCATACAGATAATTTTTCCCATGAGACGCTCAACAGTGAACCCGAAGCATTTCTTCTCCCCTCTGCCTGAGGCTCAAACCATCAGAGAGTCAGGGCAGTGCTACAGTGCAATTGTAGGACTTAATGTCACAGCTGAGATGGCTACAATACACAGAGTGCCACCACACAATATCAGAGGGCTTCACCCCAACCCCAGCAACACCAAACCTCTGCAGAAAGCTTCACCCCAAACCCAGTAACACCAAACCTCTGCAGAAAGCTTCACCCCAAACCCAGCAACACCAAACCTCTGCAGAAAGCTTCACCCCAAACCCAGCAACACCAAACCTCTGCAGAAAGCTTCACCCCAAACCCAGTAACAACACCTTACCTCATCAGAAGGCTTCAGGCACCTGCCCACACACAGGACCACCACTCCACTCCAGCAGGCTGCAGCTCCTGCCCTCCCTGTCCCCCAGCCCAGCCTTTGCTGCCCTGCTGCTGCTGCAGTGCCCCTGTGTGCCCTCTGTGCCCTCTGGGCTTGGTCAGTGCCCCTGGGCACTCCAGGGCTCCTTCCCTGCAATGCTGCTCACCTGTCCTGCACACCTGGAGCCAGCTGGGGATGGTTGGGCACAGCCCACCCCAGCCACCCCTGACTCTGTGCCTACACTCACAAATCATCTGACTTGAGCCAATATTGAGGAAAGTCAGTGGGCTTTGGATCTAGCTCTACCACTGGACAGCAGTGTTAATTAAATTTTTGCATTTCTGCAGCACATCCCATCCCAGCATGCAATGTTTTACAGGCATCAGTTAAGACCTAGAATTCCTAGGTAGGGAATAAAACCAACCATTTTGCAGAGGAAGAACTCATGCTAAGGCAGACCTTTTACTGTGTGGGGATCAGGAGTTTTTAAAGAGAAATCTGGGGATTCTCTCTCCTCGCTACACTTCCCCTCTTGCTGGCCACCTAGCACTGGAGCCCACAGTGGCTGTCACAGTGGTTCTCTGGAAGCCTTTCCCCCCAGCACACGCTCTGGGGATGACCTTCCTTCCTGGCTGTCTGTGCACACCAGCAGCTTCCAAAGTCCCACAGCAGATGCAGCTGCCCACCAGCTCTGGGAGTACGTGCACACGCACTCACCATTTTAAAACACTGATAACAGAGAGCTATCAGCTAGCAGATTTTATGAAACTGATAGCTGTTCATTATTTATCACACACCAGAGCCTGACAGACCACTGGCTCCTCTCAGTTGCTTTGAGCAGGAAATAATTGCAATTACCTGCCATGTCTGTTGGCAGATGGTGATTTTTACATTTTTATAGTAGTTCTGTGTGTGTGTGTGTGTGTGCACACGTGTGTGTCAGAGGGACATAAAACTTTGGAGAAGAGCAGAACCTTTAGTTAAATACCCTGGAATTCCACTCTAATCTCTTGTTATTGTGTGTTTTAGGAAATAAATTCTGCCCTGAAATTTTCCATGTGTGGTCTCAAGGGTAGGTAGCACAGAAAGTTTGAGAAAGAGTCTGCTTAGACATTTTATGCTATGAGAGTGGGATGGAAAAAACTTTTGCTGCAAGTTTCAAACACCTTTTAAAAAGGGCCAAAGTTAGACACTGAATTGCATTTTCCTTCAGTTTTTTAGCCCCTTTTGATTAAACAAAGTCTGAGGCAAATTGGCCAAGGGGTTTCTGAAGGACCACATTTGCAGACACCAATTACAAAAAACTATGTCATCCACATTCCAAAAGATTTCAGACAACATTCCAGGGGGGTTAAATGGACTTACTTCACCACCATTTTTTGATGGAGAAATACATATTTAGGGAGAGAGTAATGAGAAACTTGACTGCTTTGAAATGCCATCCTAAATTATTTGAATAAAAGGTGAGCTAATACAGAACTTCACACAGCACTTCGTAGTGGCAGAAATGCCAAAGAGTATCCCACTCAACTAGGGAAAGATGCAATTCCCCTTATGTTCCTTCTATTTCTTGGTTTTTCCAGCTCTTTTCTTTTCCTCCCCGTGAATTGCCTGTCGCCCCCAGCATCCTCCTTCACCTGCCCACACAGATCCTTTTCTGTGAGTGACTGAGGAAGGTTCCAGCCACTCTGGGAGCTGCTGCAGTGCCACAGAGGGAGAGGCAACATCAGGAGGTCAGGGACTGGGAAAGTGAAGGGGCTGAGCCTCTGGCTTGGGTCCAGTCTGATCCTGGCCCCACGTTCCTCCTGCACCATTCACTCAGCCCCTTTGCACAGACCTCATCTTTTGCCTCAGTTGGTGAAAAGTAAATTTACTGTTTGCTGAGCCCCAGTCATGCAGGATGGTGAAATAAAAGTCTCACTGATGGCAGGACAATGAGGGGTTCAGTACAATGGGTGCAAACAGAGCCCCGAGGAGGAAGGTTTGGTTTGCAGTGCACGTTTGGAGTGTCAGATCAGCTAACAGTTACACCATGAGACTTTTTCCCCTCTGGAAAGAAAAATCCCCAGAGCCAGCAGGGTTGTAAACCAGGCAAGTAATACTAAGATGAGCAGGGCAGGATGAGTGGGGCTGAGCTGCTTTGTTGCTGTTTTGGGAAGGCAGCTGATGAGGCAATGGCCAGGCACTGCCTGCTCGCTGGGACAGCCACCTCAGTCATTTGTAATTTGAAATTACTCCCCACTGGGGAGGAATTGCAGCTGCAAAATGAGCAGTTGTCTCCCAGTCCAGAGGTGACCAAACCCATGCAGAAGGCAGGAGGTGTCTGTGCTGCTGCAGGCTATGCCCAGTCTACACTGAGCTGGCTGAAGAGCATGGTTGGTATTGGAAGTACAAACCAAAAGCAGGCTGAAGGAGATTTTCCAATTCTAGCTTGATGTAATAAAAAAAAATACAGGTGTACACAGATACAACTTCATTCTTGTTTGCTCTCTCCTCTGCCTTTCCCCACATCAGTCCTCCCAGGAAGGCAAGGTGCAGTTCACCTGACTTTCTAGGAGTAGCTGTCATCTGGTGTCCACCTCAGCAAAAATTCTAATGGCCTTCCATCTGAGCTTGTTCCTCATTTAATGTTGCAAAATCATGCAGAAAAGGGTGTAGCAAAGGAAAACAAGCAGTGATGTTCATGACTAAGGTGATCCTTCACTTTGCTAAACAACACAACTCAGTTTTTTCTCCTAATTTTATATTCCGTTTTTCCTCAAATCCCATTCTACCTGAATGCACCCTTCATTTTGTTGACATAATTATTTTTTAAATTATAATTGTAAATGAAATTTCAGATAACAAAGCAAAGCACTTCAAATAAAAGACGTCAAAACATTTCTTTCTGAAATTAAAAATTTCAATTTTTTTTTTTTGACAGATTTGTGAATTCGTTTCTTCTGGAGCTAAATATGCAGAGCTGGTAAGAAGTTTCACTGCAAAAATTCTGCCTAGCTCTGGAGATGAGTGCTTTTGTGTGTGCCTGCATTTTTGCATGAAAAGAGAGGAGCTGTTCAGCAGGCTGGGACAGTGACAGAGCTGCCAGCACTGCCCCTCTCCACTGCCAGTGCTGGCTGCTGGCTGCTGCCTGCCTGGAATCATTTGCTGTGGATCATATCACCCCCAGCACCACTGCCAGGGTCCCCGAGGCTCGGGGCTCTGGAGCTCAGTCAAGCATAAAACATTGCTCATCCTCAGGGTGCACCAGGCTGGAGCACTTACTGCAGGAAAGGGAAAAATTGTTACAGAACTGACTTGGAGTTTAGCAAATCCCCTTTAGATCCTTTTCCCTCCTCCCCAAATAAATGAAACTGAACCAAGCTGGTGCTGCTCGGAGTCAGGGCCACTTTCTCAGCTGAGCACAGCAGAGCTCTCCTGGCTCGCCCTGCAGTGATGCTGATTTATGCAAAACAGGCACATGGCCCACAGTTTATGTCACACATCCAAAATCCCATCGAGACTTAATTTTGCTTTTCAAAGCCCACAGAAATCCACAAATTAACACCTTTTAGCATTATTCACTTGGAGTTTGTCAGTTTTTCTGCAGTAATCGATTAACAGTTGTTTTCAGTTGGGGTTTGTCTCTTGTTGGCGGGTGTATTCATGACACATGGTTACACCTACAAGAATATATTAAAAGTTTTTTGAGCAACTTGGAACTACAAAGGCAAACTAGTGCCTTGCAGTTGCTATAATCTTTGATGTCACTAGGAGACTGCATTTACCAGAATCAAGCAGGAGAATTCTGATTTTTGCAACTGAAACAATCCAGGTTAAACTTTTAAAGAAGCCGAGTTGACACAAGTGACTCACATACACTCTGAAACCTTCAGAGATATATTTAAAACTTTTACCTGTAGATCTCCTCCCCCTTGATTTACTTCTTTTTCTGAGAGAGGGAATGCTGTTTGCTACACAGCTGAACAAAGGAGAAGCAGAGCCTGAGCTCTGTGCTCTGGGCACCAGAATCTGATGCAGCTCACTTTCATCTCAGTGTGGCTTATCTGGTAGGCAGACCCAGTGGAGGCAGGAATTCCTAAGGATAAGTTATATTTTACAGCATCTGACTGGCTTCAGCCAACTCACCAGCGATGAATTTGCCTTCTCTTCCAGAGTTTCACTTGCTTTTAAACAGAAACCTCTGCAAAGGGAATGAGTCTGTCAGGGTAATCTTGACCATAGTTAGACATGATGTAAAAAAAAGGATATAAAATATGCAAGTTACAGACGCACAGCCCAGCCTGATGTGACTGAACTCGTGCATTCAGACACAAACATTAAACACACACAACCTGAGGGAGCTTATCCTTAATGACAAAGATTGGGACTCCAGAAGAATTCAGCTCCCAGCCTTGCCCCTGAATTCTTCCATGTCTTGGACGTGTGATTGATGGAGCATCTCAGTCTCCATGCAATTATGGCCACAAAGCAGCCCTTTGGGGGCAAAGGCTGTTCTGCACTGCATGATTGTCTATTGCCTAATGAAACAGCCTCTGACATGAGTTAGGATTTAGTCATGTCACAAGTAAGTTATTGATAGTTCTTTTTTTTTTTTAATGCCAAAAATGGATCACAATGAGGGCAGTGTTGAGCAAATTCTATAATTAAGGAACAACATGTTTCTAGTTTCATTTTCTCCTGTTGTAATAAATACTGCAAACACTTGTCTCACAGCACTAGCTCAAAGCATTCCAGGTTCAGTGAGCTGCTTGTCTGTTTGGGGGATATCAGCACAATCCATGCTGCTATTTTATAAGGGTTTTCTTCAGACACGCAGAAATTTGAGACAGAATTCATCAACACCTTTTCCCTGACTGCCAACGCAGAGCTGTGGCTGGGAGATGTGAAATGTTCTGTGAGAGTGAGGGAACAGAGGACCTGAGTGGGGAAGGCAGTGGGAGCTGCTCGGGCTCCAAAGCCAGGGCAGGGCCACGCTGGAGCCAGGGGGTGTCAGAGCCCAGGACATTGCTCTGGCTGCCCTGGGTGACTTGGGACCCTGGCAGGGGGCTCAGGGACCTTGGCATGGAGTCACAGACACCTGTGCCTTGGATTTTAACCCATGGAAACAATTAACAACCTTGTGTGAGGAGTTACAGGGCACAAGAGTTTGAGTAGAATGATAGTGAATTTGTCACAGGGTGAAAAAGTAGAATTTTGGGGATTTAGAATGGGGGTTCAAGATGGAGGAATCTGGGAGTGTCCTGTCCTTCTTCTTCTTCTTCTTCTTGTCCTCCATCTTCTGCTGTGATGGTGGCACTTCTGGATTGGGTTAGAGTAGACACAGACTGTCTAACACAGGTGATAGGGATTGGGAAATTATTGTAAATAAAGTACAGGTAGTTTTTAGTGTAAAAAGCCAACACCACCCAAGGGCAGGGACTGTGCCACAGCCTGATCTGCTGGACAGACCTCAGCAGGTCAGAAAGACAATGTATTGGATAAGGGAAAATGACCTTAAAAACCAGAGCTGAGGAATCCTGACTTCTTCTTCAAGCACAGGGCTGGGAAAAAAGACCTTTAATACCTTGGGAGCCATTCCAGCAACACAAGACCCAAGAAGGTGGTGTCACTTGAATCATTCTGCTGGAAAGGCAGCAGCTCCACTGTGACACTGGGCATTATCCACCATCACCTTCCTCATCCTCCTCCAGGATACACCCACAGCCTCAGCCCACAGAGAGCTGCAGAGCCAAGCACCTTTGTCACCCACTGACTGCTGAGGAGGGACCCAGCTCTGCCTTCCCGTGGTTATTTACCTCACAGACCTCTGCTTTTAAATATGTGGTTTAATTTCCTATAATCCCAGGTCCTACCATGATTATGTGGAATTCCATTTATTCTATTTGTTCTATTTTAAAAGGGATGAAGTCATCTGTGCTGGAAACTATGACCTGATTGAAAGAACTGAAACGCTGCAATGTCTCAGACACAGCTCTGGCACATGAAGAAGTATAAATTAAACTCTTCTGCAGACATTTGATCTCTTGCTATGAAAAGGGATATTGTGCTTCCTCTGTTTAACAGTATTCTCTGCCCACTGTGAAAAGAACTCTGTTTGCACTTCTTTTTTTTCCTTTTTTTTTTTTTTAAGTGTGGCATTTTTTTTCCACTCTAAATAGGATTGCAAATTAAGCTTCAGCATGTATACACACAGAGTCTGCATATTCCTGTCTGCTGTGAGCTCAGGGATGCCAATGCCAGATCTGCCAGCCTCATTAACCAAATCAAATTATTTCACTGCTTCAATGGCTACCAGTGAATGCAAGGTACCAGTGAATGGCTACCAGAGAGCCCACAGCTCCCAAGCTCCAGGGCTGTGCACAGTGCAAGCACTCCACAGCTGCAAACCATTTTTGGTCATGAGGAACAGATCAGTAGAAGGCAAGGCAGGATGTTGATCCAGTCATTGCTTAAAGTTGCCTACAAAAGTTCCAGTAGCTGTGCAAAGTCTGCTCCTTTTAGCATAAGGTCACCAGTTACAGATCTTATTTCTCTCCTCAGGGTAATTCTCTTTGCAAACCCTAACATAGCTCTGCACCAAGGGCTGGGGTTTTTTACTCTAAAATTTTTGAGGGAAAAAATGTATAAACCTGGTCTCATGCCACATGAGCTATAATTCAGCATGCTGTGGTGTAAAAAAATTCAGTAAAATTAACCATCTCTTGCTATACATTTGCTACAGAATTAGCTCCATTTGCCTACCCACTTCTACAGCTAGGGAGGCTTAAGTGAGAAAAGCCAAGCTGAAAAATAGTGCTTGAGTTGCTGCAGGGTTAGCAACAGCTGAGCTGTGTGAACCACAGCAAATTCCCCCTCCTTTCCACAACAAGGCAGACAACTCATGCTAACAGTGAAGGAGCTTTTTGTGTCAGCAGGATTGATACTGGGGCAATACTCTTGTTCCTACTTCAGTGGAAACAGACCTCAGTGATTTCTGTATCAAGTGCTTTCAACTTACAGCAATACTGGACAAGAGCTCAAAATGCTCAGTCCTGACCTGCCTTTGATCCCATGAAAACTGAAGGGAAAAAAAAAAAAAAGTCACTTCAGGCAGTGGAAGCAGACTGAAAACAATGGAAATATTTATTCTAATAAAAAGTTCTCAATAATAGATTTTTTAAAAAATCTAAGCATGGCCAAAAGCAGCCTGTAGAGTGGTAGCTGAGTTATTTCAGAGAGCATTTCCAGCGTGGGATGGACCCAGAGCTGGGCAGGGCAGGGCTGTGGGAGCTGCAGAGCAGACCTGCTGTGGCACCAGGGGCACAGGGGAAGGACCCTGGGCAGGGAGCCTCAAGGCCCTGCCACCAACACAAATTGCCTCAGGATCCTCTGCAAGGGGCACAGAATCCAGCTGTAGGATCTTCCCTTGCAGCTGCAGTGCAACTCACAGCTCCAGAGAAAGGTGTCATCCCTTCCATTTCAGTGCTAGGAGCAGCTCAGTCCCCTGCTCTGCCTCGTGTGCAACTGTACTCCTTTAGCTAGCCAAAAAACCTTCGTTACTTCTGTGTTAGAAGACTGATTTTTTGCTAGCCAACGTTTTTATTATTATTTATTCCTCATTTTATTATTATTTATTCCTTATTTTATTATTATTTCTTCATTTTTTTATTATTTTATTCCTTTAAAAGAATCTGAACTTTTTTAAAACAAAAAAGGCTTTGAGTTTTTTTGGCCACAGATATTTTGAGGTTACCTATACTAGACAGACTCCACTTTTGCCTGTGTTTTCTACTGCTAATGGAGCCTTGCAGGAAAAAAAAAAGCAAAAAAAACTTAACTGTTACTTCTGTGTTAGAAGACTGACTTTTTTGCTAGCCAACATTTTTTTTTCCTTATTTATCCCTTTTATTATCATTTTATTCCTTAAAGAGAATCTGAACTTTGTTAAAACAAAAAAGCTTCGAGTATTTTAGCCACAATAATTTTGAGGTTACCCATACTAGACAGACTCCACTTTTGCCTGTTTTCTACTGCTAATGGAGCCGTGCAGGAAAAAAAAAAACAGGGAAAAAAAACTTCACTGCACATTCCCTACTTCTTTCATTTCACAATAATGTGATGCTCAGTCATTGCTCTTTGATGTTCCTTCGTGCTGGGATTTTCAAAGGAAATTAGCTTCCAAAATGTGATGATGGCACTCAGGAGAAGCTGAGCACTGAACTTCAGTGGGTCCCACTGAGCACAGGCTCCAGCTCTGACACTGAAGATGTTTCACCTGTGACTTAGAGGCTGACACCTTTTGTGGCACTTGGTCCTGTCAGAGATCCCTGACAGAGAGAAAGAAATGAACTGAAAACCTGCAGGACATACCAGGAGTCTTCAGGGGTTTAAATCCTTGTGTCAGCTTTGGATGCTTTGATAGATGAGATGGGCTGACCCTGGCTGGATCCAGGTGTCCACCAAAGCCACTGCTCAGCAGGGCAGGGCAGGAAAAATCCAACAAAAGGTTCATGGCTGGAGATAAACACAGGGCAAGATCACTCACCAATGACTGTCACTGAAAAACAGACTTGACTTAAGGAAATCAGCTTAAGCTATTGCCAGTCACACCAGAGGAGGGTAATGGGAAATAAAACCAAATTTTATAGACGCTTTCTGCCCACCTCCCCCTTTCTCTAGGGCTTAACTCCACTCCCCATTCCTCTGGCTCCTGACAGTGGTGCAGGATTCTGGGAATGGGCAGCAGGAGTTTACTGCACATCCTCTCTGCTGCTCCTTCTTCCTCAGGGGGGATTCCTCACCCCTTCCCCTGCTCCAGCATGGGGTCCCTCAAACAGGAGACAGTCCTCCATGAATATGTCCAATCTCAGCTCCTCCCACAGCTGCAGTTCTCCAGGACCTTTCCATGGTGAGGGAGTTCCCTCAGGAATGGGCTGCTCCAGCAGGGGCCTCCAGGGGCACAAATCCACCAGCAAATCTGCCCCAGCCTGGGGGGCTCCTCTCTCCACAGGTGCTGCCAGGAGCTGCTCCAGTGCACACTTCCCACAGGGTCACAGACTTCTGGGCATCCCCTGCTCCAGTGGGGACATCCCTGGGCTGCAGGGGGATCTCTG
>JANIJU010003063.1:70543862-70624426 GCA_025504685.1 Leucosticte australis | reverse complement strand
TGCCTCACCAGTGGCTTCAGGGGAATCCCAGTTCCAGTGCCTGGAGCATCTCCTGCCTGTCCCCTCCCAGCCCCAGGGATGCAGAGCTGCTCTCTCACACTCTGTCCCTGCTCTGAGTGCTGCCATGCAGGTTTTTCCCCCTTTCTCAAAGAGGTTATCCCAGAGGTGCTGCCACCATTCCTGAGGACCTTGGCCTCCCCAGCTGGCATTGCCTGCACCAGACAAGGGTGAAGCTTCAGCAGCTTCCCACAGAAGCCACCTGAGCCCCCTGCCACCTGAGCCTTGCCAGGCAAACCCAAGGAGTAGAATGCAATAGCTGTCTTCTCACCAAGAACACTCTGGATTCAGGGCTGCTAAAGGCTTTATGGCTTCCTGAGCTGGAAAAGCATAAAAATCCCTCTGAATCTCACCTGAATTCAGCCATGTGATGTTGGAGTCCCTCAGACCAGTAATTGTGTAGGCAGATATTTTCTGGCCTCTCTAATCCCGTGTTGCTCATGTTGCACTGCTCTGCCTATGCCCACAGGAAAGAGGAAGGGACCCCATTTGTCTAGGAAGGAAAACCCCAAAGAAATGTGAGCAAAAACCCTGCAGTGGGTCAGATATCTGGGGCCCTAGCCTGTCTCAAACAAAAGGAATAAAAGAAATTGCATCAAGAGAAGGTGAAGGATGTCGTGGCTCCTGATTTCCCTCCCTGCTCAGGAATGATGTGGCAATCAGGTTGGCTTTGCCCAGAAATACCAAGAAGTTATTAACAATATTTATTATTCCTCAGTGTTTTTCCACTGGTAGCCAGCTGCTCTTGAAAGGTGCATAAAGCACTTATCATCAAACTAGGAGAAAAATTCTTAGTATCAAATCTGGACATGGAAAGACACTATGCAATTTTAATCAAAATCTACTGCAAACACTTCATTTGTTTTGATGTTTGAACTGTGATGATCAAAGTTCAAGCCGTGCTTATTGTGCACTTGTTGAATGTAAAAAGAGAAGGGACACACGTGACATTATTGCTGTCCCTGATTGTCTCTGATGAACGAGTCTCTGGTGCAGAAGTCCCAAAGAAGGAGAAATTAAAATTCACTTTGGTTAAAAATTGGAATGTCCAAGCCCAGAATCCATTTCCTATGGATACTTATTAAAATTCAGCTCCATGGATGTCCATGAAAAGCCTCCAGAGTGGACAAACTCTGGCAGTGGGGATTACAGCTTCAAATGAATATCAGCCATCCTTTCAGAAGCATTCATTAAACCCAATTTTACAGTATTAATCATAAAGGACCCTGAGAGATGCCTTTAAGCTCATTAATGAAATTAAACCATTAATCGATGATGGAATATATTTACTTCCAGAAAAAAAACATAATATTCCAACTGTTATTATTATTGTAATGGCCATTCTTATTTTCTTTTCAAAATCTGTTGCACCTTTTAGAGGCACTTCAGTAACCATGTTGTTCCAGGATACAAAGGGCTACAGAGCATTGCCCACTCTGAAGAGCCCTCTGAATGGGGCCTTTGTTTTGTGGGCTGTTTTGGTAGGAAATGGTTGCTATTTAGGTCTCCAAGAGGGAATATAAAACTATGCTCACCTAATCAAACAGACCAGTAAATACAGCAGTTAATCTGACAACTTCAAATTCCTGAGCTGCGTTTGGAGAAACAATTTAACACAAACAATCATTTAAAGCCTGCATTAATCATCCACCTTGGGTTACTAAGATGCATAATTTGTTTTCATTATTGCAAACTCGTGGTTCTAAGTGACATTTCTAGCAGTTGGATGTTTTATTAAAGCCAAAAGAGGAAAAAAGTGCTGTTAATCTTTTCCATCAACAGAGCTGTAAAATAAAAGCAGGGTTATCATAAGTATCAGAAGATAGACCTGTCAGAGCTCTGTGCCTGAAAAATGTAACTGTCTTAAGTATTTTACATAAGAAAAACACAATTGCTTGTGAACCAAACCAGCCATTGTTCTCCACGGTGGCAAAATGTTCCTTTCTGAGCAAGCCTGCCTGCTGAATGTGAATCAGGAAGTGTGGCTTGTTTGGATTGAATTATTAACACATCCACAATAGCTTCAGAGCTACCTTGAACAGGTTCAGTGGGCACTTTAGAAACAAAGGGAGAAAGGGAAAAACGTGTGCAACAAAAAATTCCACCTGGCACTTCAGTGCCCCACGGAATGGCTCTTTGGAGCAGCAGCAGGAAAAGGCTTCTCCACGTGGGTATGGCCAAATGTAAAGATATAAATGCTGTGGTTATGCCTCGTGCCTCCCAGAACAATGGCAACCTTTAGCAATCTTTGCTTGTCTGTCCTTGCAGTGTTGCAAGGTAGCTTGGCCAAAGCTGGCTGTGTTTGTAAAACATGACACAAACTCTTTCTGTCCTCTTACAAAAAAAAAAAAAAAAAAAAGGAAAAGAAAAAAGAAAAAAAGAACCTGGCTTTTAAAAGGGCCATTGTCACTCCTGGCTGAATGTTTATTTTACTGTCTCCTGCACAGCAGAGGACATTCCACCTATAAAGAGCAATTATATAGCACTGGGACAATTTGAATACCCTAATCAATGCTAGTTAAAGTGCAGATAAATAAATTTTTATAGTGCCAGGGCTCCTACCCTCCACGGAAATTATTGTTAATTTATTGAATCAATAATCTTGGAACAATAAATTATAATGCCTTTTGTTTTACTAAGCCCATCTCTCAGCATGTTTAAAAAGCACAGCTTTATAAATATTGCAACAGGCTAGGGGGAGATTTCCAACCAAGGCTTTGTGTTTGTCCCATTATGGAGAAGATTAAATTGTAAAAGCAAAAGCAAAAAAAAATCCCTCAAAATAAACAACAAAAACTTGAAGGCCCAGAGACACTGAAAAAATAAATCCTTAAATACAGAAACTGCCTGGGTTGTAGCTCAGCCCTTTTGGGACTGTATTTTTAACTCCTTCATTACTAGCCATGCTTTTATCAATTTCTTTTCATGAAGTAAGACCCCTGGGTTTACAAGAACACACGATGTTTCAAACACAAGAGCAGAGCCTGCTCTCCAGGGCAGCATCACTTTGCAGTAGCTATTGACTTCAGCAACAGTTATTGGGTCTACATCAATCTAACAGCCATCACAGACTCACCCAACAACTGAAAGAATATATATATATATATATATATATATATATATATATAATTTTAGAAGCAATATCACCCCCAAATATACCAGTGGAATCATTTTAATCCTTAGAAAACACCATTCAGGCCAGCAGGTATCCTGCAGATAGCACTGACCTCTTCATCAGCTTTCTTTCTCTGTATTTTGGAGTGTGTATTACATTTTCCTTCTATGAGGAAACACATCCTTGGCTGTAAGGTGCCAGTGGAGCCCAGTTAATCCCATGATGGTCTGTGGAAATGTTCCATGCATGTGTAGCTCAGTGACTGCAGCTTGTATCAGTCCAGCAAGGAGCTCAGACCTCTTCTTGTCAGGAGCTGGCGGTTTCTATTTACCTTTTCCAGATAAAATGAGCTGGAGCAGGAACTGCTGGCCGTTCTGGTGGGAACAGTTTCAGGACAGGAACAGAGATACACAGCAGGGTCTGTCCTTTGCTTTGAATAGCTGGTTGTTCTGGGCTAAGGTGAGGGTTTATCTGGTGGTAATGAGAAAATTGCCCGCGAATTTAAGGTGTCAGAATTCCACCCCTGTTCTTTTTGACTCGTTACTGTCGAGGCCTCAACACTGGGACACTTATTGATGAGAACCAGGCCTTGAGCAAGGTGTAAATTAGCTTAGTGGAGCAGGAATTAATGATTCTGCCCAGCTTTGAAAGAGCTGAGTCCAAAGACGGTTGATTCTGTATCGGCGCTGAAGGAAAAAATGACACGAGTTGTTCTTCTGCTTCCAAACTCCTATTTTTGATCAAGGTTTATGGAGCTGGAGCCACAGTCCCCAGCTTATGTAAGTTTCACTTATTACACAATGAGCTAAACATAAGTAAAAGTAGGCTGAATCATATGGGGATGCAAACCTGGCCAAAACCCCCAGAAATCTCCGAGGTGGGTGTGAGGAAAATCAGCTGCTGTAATTATGATGGTGCTTGTGGGGGATAAGGGAGCAGCCAGATTTGGCTGAGCTTGGAGCAGTACTTTTTGATTTACAGACAGGGAGTGTATTTTGACTTGTCCTCAGCTTGTTAATTTTTAACTCTTGCTGTTTGCACCAGTGCCAGCACGCAGACGGGAAGCATCCCTTCGGATGCTGCCCACAACTCCAGGCACCATCCATCCAGGGATAATTTTAAAAAGACTCTCTAAGTCATTGGCAGGCTGTAGCCATTTTGTCTTGTGTGTCTCACCCAGCTCACCGCTGCTCTTTTCCTGCAGTCTGCCACCAGCCTCTGGCACGCCGGGGCTGGCAGCTCCACGGCATCCTGTCCTTTAATCCCTGTGCTCCTTGTGCCTGGGTCCTGACATCCCACCAACACAAGGGGCATCAACACACATCCCACCCGCTAAAATCTGCTGGGGGAGGTTTTTACTGACACACCCACACGTCTTTTTTCTGACAAAGTTGTATGTTTGGTCCTAAAAATCCCTCATTGTGGAAACCCAGGGCACTGGGAATATTCCTCTGTCTGCTCTGGGGTGCCCTGACCCCCAGGGCAGCACTGACTCTGACCCTCACTCATGGAGAAAGTTTCCCAGAGTTCAAGATAGCCTGGAACCCACAAAAGTGTGCAATAGATTATAGAGAGCAGTGTGGGTGTGTCACTGGGTGAGAAATTGAGGGTTTGGGGTTTTTAGTTGTGGATGGAAGCAAGGTGGAGGGCACAGGGTGTCATCCTGGGCTTCTTCTTCACGCTGCTTCTTCCTCCTTCTCCATGGGTTTGGGTGGCATTCTGTAATTGGGCAGAAAAGTCCCCATTGCAGCTCTGTGGGATCAGTTATTGGGTTAAAAGGGAAATAATCCAGGTGTCAGCTCTTAATTGGATAGTTTAAAAGCCCTTGTACCAAGAGATTGTTGGCCATTTTGTGCCTTCTAGTGAAAAGCTGCTGAACTCCCAGCAGTGAGGCTGTTTTACTGATAAGAAATAATAAACACCTGAGTGTGAACATGAACTGCTGCCTCAGTGCCTTCAATGCAGACCCAGAGAAACCCAAACCTCGTGGTGCTGAACTTGGCTGATGTAGTCTGGGGTGCTTCAGGAGAAATTCCATAAGGAAAGCCTTTTTCAGCAAGAGCAGGGTCCATTATTTGGGTCTGGAGACCGAGCCATTAAAATCTAGGGGAGTTCTGTCATTGAGTTAATTGAGAAGAGGAAGCCCAGAGTAGAAAAGCTACATCCAAAACATAAATATCTGTCATTTTTTAAATAGAACATGTAGGATAATGCACACTTGCAGTAATTTCTGTGGATTGGAACTCACGAGATCAATGGAAATCCAAAGCTACTACTCTAAACTTTGCCTATATTTCAGATTAAACTCCTCTCCTGCCTTTGCAGCAACTGCACAGAATTCTCTTCTCTCCAACAGCATCCCCCAAGCAGATGCAATCAGGGATCTTTGGAGCCAACATATGCATATCTTAATTACAGAACCAATATGGGATACTGTTTGTTCCAACATTAACCATTAAAAAAATATCATGGACATCTAGCTTAACAGATAGTTATTGTCATGCTAGCTTTGATTAAAATGTACTCAGCTGAACTGGTCACTCTAAATATGACCCTGAATTATGACCAGGGCAGGGAGCACCACCCAGCACCTATCCTAGCTCAGAGAAGACAAGAAATCAGATTTTTCATCACACTGCACGCCAAACAATCCCTTAGAACAAAGCAAGCATCTAAATATTACAGGATCAGAGCTGTTCACATACTCACAGCAGCTGTAAAATTAAAAATTATCAGTGGGAAAAAAGGTTATAGGGTGAGAAAAAGTGTTCTGAAGGGTTTGTTTTAATTCCTACCACTTTTTTTCCTTTTAGTTACTGTTAATAAAATTTCCTTTATACCCTTTTAAGGTTTGAAACCTACTTTACCTTTCTCCTAATCCTATCTCACAACAAGAAATGAACACACTTGTGATTAACCAGCACCAAACCCACCACGCTCTGTAACACATTAACCAAGAAATCTCAAAATTAGTACAATCTCTAATTAGCAAACCAAAACCACTACAGCTGCTAAGATGCAAGGGAGGGAAGAAGAAGACCCTTGGCTGCATAATTCAATTAACTGACTTTTTGAGCTGCAAAACAGTTTTCAACAATTTAGTAAGCCTTGATATACTACCTGAGAGGGAAAAAAAAACCAAAAACAAAAACACAAGGAGAAAGAGTTCTTGGGTTGCCAAGTACCTGGGCTGTCATGATCCCACACTCTTCTGGTGAATTAGGAAACCAAAAATAGTTAACATGGTGTATTGAAAAATTACATGAATTTATGAGATTGGATTGATATAAATGAGCACATTAAAACAGGGCAGATCCTGGATGTGTAATTCCTTACTGCCTACAGCATCTGCATTGAGCTGCCCTCAATGACTTCTCTGGGAGCCTTTTTGCATCCTGTATTTCCTGGGGAGGGAGGGACAGCTCCATTCCCCGGGCCAATGCCTGCAGACAATGGCACAGGAAGCAGAAATGCTGAGTTGTCACAACCCAGGCTGGGATTAATCTCCTCATTCTCCCCGTGAAATTAGGAAATATTAGCACTTTCTTTCCTCAACAGGTGGTGTTTGTAAGCATCACAATTCCACAGTGATCATATGCTTCACAAATGCTTTGTACATTAAACAAACCATTTTTACAAATCCAGCAGGCTTCTGCACAAGAGTTATTTTTGTTAGGAGTGAGTGAACAATTATAAAAGCCCCAGTTATTTATCTCTTAGAATAAATTAAGACTTTACAACTGATACTCCCAACCTCCTTTGCTGTTTCCTGGTTCAAGCTCTTTATCCTGTGCATCCACATTTCCCACTTTCCTTAATCTAGATATTTTTATAAAACTTTCCTTTTTTTCAGATGTTTTAATGCTACTTGCTACAGAGGACCCATGGGAGGACCTTAGGGACACAGAATAACCTAGGTTTATCTTCAGTGGTAAAAAGATTGATCTTTTTGAATATTTAAGTGGGAAGACTAGAGAGTTGCACCAGAATAACATTCACTAGGTGATATGACACAGGTATTGGTGAATTTTTCTTCTTTTAAAATAATTTCTGATTATTTCTATGGGGTTTATTTGTTTGTTTGGGCTGTTTTTTCTTTTCCTGGATTAAGCAAAGTTTTGTTTTATGCAAATTGCATGAAGTCACTTGGATTACTGCTATCCACATCCTACCAGGGCACTGACAGGGTGAAGGATCCAGGTTTGGGGCATATTAGCTCAAGATCAGTGGCTGGGCAAAACAAATGCCTGTGACAACTATAAAACATAATAAACCTAGTGGATGGGACCAGGAGAGTAAACTGAAGGGATGTAGTAAGTTCCAGGATGTCTGTCTATTACTGATGGCATTACAGAACAAAACTAGAAGTTAAAGAATGTGCAGCAGTTTTTAAAATCTGTGACGTTCTAGATAAAGACCAGTATTATTCTGCCCATCTACCTCCTGCCACCCATACCTGTCAGCATATGCTCAGCATTTTGCATCTCCAGAAAAATCAAAAATCAAATTTTGCATCCCCATACAAACCAAAAACCAATGTCAGTTTCCCTGACATATCTCTGCGCTTTCCAAAGGGGACAAAAACCTTGCAGGCATTTGTTAAGGGCTGCAAAGCAGTTTTGGCTAGAGGGGAAATCTCAGGTGTCACAAAGGGACCACAACAAGGCCCAGCTGTCTGCTCAAGGTCACCCTGCTGTGACAGTCTCTGCTGGCTGCAGGTGCCTCTCACTCACACCTTTGGCCCCTGGCTTTGGCAAAATCCCACCTGGAGGGTTTCTGGAGCATTTCTGGAATTCTTGAATGCCAATTGCATTTGAGCAGTTGGTGCAGAAGCCTCAGGAACACCTGAGACACAGAGCAAGGCACCAGCAGCTCCAGACACCTGGCAAGCACAGCCCTGGCACAGCATTTCATCTCTGGCTGGAGAGACAATCACTCAGGGCTGGAGACAAAAGGGGTTTTACATGCTGGATTAATGCACACATTTTTGTACACAGAGTTCTGCATCACGGCGAGAGAAGATCATCTCTAGTGGATCTGTGGTAGAGACCCTTTGTTTTTCACGTGGAAGGATCACAAATATTTTATGCACGAGACCTTTGAATGTTGGTGTGGCCACAGGAAATGGAGAATTTAAATGGAGGACAACAGGAAAAGCAAAATGTGACATGTTGTGTGGCTTATTCAAAGCCAGTGAAGAAGGGGCCCAACAGCTCCATACAAGAACTGTTTATATCAACCAACACCCAGTTTTAAATCTCCTGTCTTAGTCATTTTTGGGCATCTTTTTGTCCCGTGTCTTTGTCACTCTCCGCCGAGCTGAGAAGCATGCTCAAGTTAAAAACACTCTTTTTCCTTTGTAAGGAAACCCAGTGACTCCAGATCTCTGTGCAGCACCACCAGGAGCTGGAGCTGAAAGGTCGTGCCAAGGCTTCCCAGTTATCTGGGGCTGTGAAAAACAAGGACTTGCTAGCTCTGAGGAATAACTTAGCTGCACACACTTGCCCCGACCTAGAGGTGCTGCCTTTGGGAATGTTTCACAGCTTGACACAGAGCTGCTGAGCATCCAAAGACTCCAACCTGGCTCTCACAGTAACAGAACGAGCTCTGCTTCTCCACCAGCCAGGCTCTCGCTGCATCACTCTCTGCACCCACGTACACTTGGCTTCTCCCTGGGTGCTGATAGCAAACAAAGCAGAGCTCACTCATCTTCTGGGATGCCTGGAGTGACTTCTGACAGACCAGCAACTCCCAGAGTCCAGGAAAACCAATCTCTCCCCTTCAGCCACAGAGAGCAGCTCTACACCAAGGTGCTACGCTCAGCCCCAAGAGCATTCATGTGCTTGGGCTAATAGCTTTAAACAAAAAATAATAATAATTTTAAAAATCAGGTTTCTTGCCGCACAATACAATAAAAATGCACGTTTTTCTTCTTAAACACATTTTGGCCTTGGTGAGCTTGTGTGAAAAGACCCCATTATTAAGCCTGAGTTATTTAAGCAATATTGGAAGTGCCCCTGCCCTTTTGTTAATTTGCTTGGCTTGGTGCACACATGGCATTTGTTTTATATCATGTGTGGAACTTGCTTCTTTAAAAAGTCTGCAGGTTTCAAATTCCTCTGCTTTTGATAGATGTACTGTATGTACTGTTAGTTTAAAAAAAGTTACAGGTGGCTGCTATTTTTCCCAATTCAGTCCACAAAAGCCCCTTTATTAAAAGAAGTCCTTAATGAAAAAGAAAAGTAGAGCTACTGTATGTGAGGTTGCAAAGAACTCTGGTGGAAATATTTGGTGTTTACATTTTGCTGAACTATTTATACTGCGGACACACACTACACTAAAGGCTCTCTTTTCCCTGCATAATAGAAATCCTTGTGACTGAATTCTATACACTCAGTATGGTTTACATTTTTTATCCAGCCTCACCACATTTTATTCCACGGTGCTGTCTGCGGGGCTCTGTGGGTCTGCAGCAGAGCTGGAGAACAGCAACACCTTCTGGAAGAAGGGAGGCACTGGAGAATCCTTGCTGATCCTTGCAGCTTGTTGCTCTCACCAGCCAGTGTACATTGCTAATAAGGCAGAAGCTCAGAATAATAATTAAAATACTTCACTGGCTGTATGTGCATTTCTTGCTTCATTTAGCAGTAATTGAAAGCTCCGTGTTGGTTTTGGTTTTTAAATATCTCTTTCAGAGCCTTTTCATTCAGAGTACTTTTAACAATTAATATTCAGCGTTTTAATTGCACCAGATTTATGGGTCTGAGTCTGCTCTGTCCACCTTTTGTCTGGTGATGTGAAAAAGCAGAAAAAGCAGCAGCCACCTCCTCTGCCCTCGGAGCATCCCCAAACCCTGCAGCAGAGCTCCCAAAACCACAGCCCTGCAAATGATGCACAGTGGCCTACATTTAACACCTTACAACCTTAGATAAGCTCCACAGCCTTCCTGGTGTCTTCAGAAACAAATCTCTGCCCCTGCAGAGCCTTTAGCTGCCTTTGGCTTTGGGGCTCTTCAGTTTTTGCCAAAAAAGACAGGCAGGCTTTTCAGAGTGTTGCTAGAAGACAGCTTTGCAAGCACCAGTAGGAAACAGAGGGTGGCTGGCAGGAGGACTCCTTTAACTGCCTTCAACTCCAATCTATGGCAATATTTTCTTTTGCAAAGTACTGCAGAGAGATACCATTAGAGCAGCAGCAGCAGTAGTAACAGCAGTAATAATAATAACCATAGCAGCTCTAATTAGATCTTTGGACAGAGGAGCAATCATTTTCACACCACTGCTGAAAAGATGAGTTCTGCTCCAGAAACAGGGAGGGAGAACTGGATTCCTTGAAAGGCACTACCAAAGGGCAAGAGGTAAGGAGAGGGACAAAAGAGCTCCCACATTTAAACTCTGACAACATTTCAAGTACAAAATTTGCTTTAACCAAACTAGTGAACAGTCTGATTCCAGAATACTGAGCTTTATTCAGAAGAAGGATTATCAACTGCTGCAATATTCAGGTGGCTTGGAGTCCAGATGAGCCTCCTAAACCTGGATGCCTTTCCTCAGACAAGGCAAGGCACAGTCTGGTTCCTCCTGAGGAGCAACCCAGGGTCAGACCTGACAGGTTTTGCTGATTTTGCAAAGTTAATACAAGATTTCCGTGTCGCTTTTAATGGTCAAATGGTGTGTGTCTGAGCAAAATGTGCTGTGTTCCTTGCTTTGACACTGAATTTCTGTATCTCCCATGCCTCCTTCACACCCTTGGTCAGGATTTTGGTTTTGGGCTATTCCTTTTCTTTCCTTGTGCTGGCTCCCGCAGGGCCAGCTCCTGCCCACCTAATAAAGAAGCCAGTGTACTGCAAAGCAGGCACGGTGCAGCCATCATCCACAAACCACTCTGACTTAGCTCACTCCATTATGCAAAACAGCTCTGAGGAGAAACCTTCTGGGAAATGCAGAAACAGATTTTTCCATGATGGAAAAAAAAAAAGAGCCCTGCAAGGTATGTTTAGGTGTGTCAGGGGAGGGAAACTGTTCAAGAAAACTAGTTTGTCAAAGGTTTTCATGATATATCTGATTTTTGCAAAGCGTTTGAGGGCTAGTGGTACCCACAGCATGGGGTACACCCCCAGCTAATCGTGGCCAACACACTCCACACCTTCCTAAGTATCTGCCTGCCTGCAGCAAGGTACAGGGATGTGGGGCTGATCCTGCATGAGGGCAGAATGCAGAGCAGCAAGGGACCTGTGAGGGGGCTGCAGGCAGCTGCTCAGAGTGGCCAGGTGAGAATTGCTATCAGAGCAGCAGAGGGAAGGCCATATGGCACCAGCTGTGCTCTGCCTCCCAGCAGGACAGCCTCTCCTCTCATGAATATCATTTCCACAGCGTGCACAAGAGTGATCTGCTATTGCAATAAGCTGCTCCTCTCCTTCTCCTCACCTGTACCTGTCACCCTGGGGCTGCTGAGCTATGGCACAAAAGGAAAAGACAGCGCAAGGAAAACTGCAGGCTCTGAGCCCTACTCTGTGATGGTGCTCCAAAATGAGCCACCAAAAAGGAGCACAAAATTCTCTAGGGAAGCCTCCTCCCTGCCCCTTCTGCTTGCCACACCTGTAAATGCCCAGAGCCAGGGGTGATGGCCAGCAGGACTGTCACAAAGCTGCTCTTAGTGACAAAACCCTCTTGTCACAAACCCTTCTCCCTGGTTGTGACAGCTGGAACAGAGGCTGGACAGAGTTAAGGGGAATAAAAAAGGATATTTACTGAAGAGCCTTCAAAGGCCACACCCTGGCAGTACTTGAGCCACAGTTGGCTCTAAGATGGAAGCAAAGAGGGCTTGGTCATGAGATCTCATATTTTTATAAGTTCTGCTCCATTTGCACCTTGCAGTTCATTGTCCCATCCTAGCTTTAGCCCAGCCAGTCCCACCCTGCTTGTTTTTCTCTCTCCAGCCCACGGGGTTTGTGCTCCTGGCCTGAGATTTGGCTCATTTGTCCTTGGTGCCCAGCTGGAGAAGGAATTGTTTTGTCTCCCTGCTCTGTGCACAGAGCTCACCATCCCCTGATATAAAACCCAGACCCACCCACTAAAGCAGCACAGAATCAGAAAAAATAAAAATAAAATAAAATACAATAAAAGCTAAAACCCGAGGTATCACCAGGACAAGAGGAGTTAGTGACAAACCAAGAGGCAGCCTGAGAGTCCCGAGAGGAATTTTAACGTGTCTGGCCTGGGATCCTCAATCGCTGATAATGACAGGCATTACCTGACCCAGCCAGCTCGGGGATCGCAGAGCTGTTCTCAAGAATTTGCAAATCCTTCTCCAGTTCCTGGCTCCTTCCCTCTGACTATCTTGGCAGCCTGTTCTGGCAGCCAGACTATCTCACCTAAGACTTCTCCAGCTGGTGAAGCATCTTGGCGCTCCTGCCTCTCCATGCCCACACACTTTCATCAACTTCAGCAGTAACCCTTTTAAGTGTTATCTCTTAGCAGCCCTAATTACTTCAAATACATTTTCTGCCTGCCGTTGTGGGACAGGTGGAAACTGAGCGCCATCTATTGCTGACTGAGAAAGGAAAAGCTCTGCTGGGGATGCGGCAGCAGCGCTTCTCCAAAGGGAGCCTCGGCACCGGGAGCCCTGCGATCAGCAGCAGCATCCAGAAACAATCCCACTTCCAACTGATGCTTAAAGCCTTGCTGGTTTTCCAGAAAATACATCCATACATTCAGGAGGTGTCCCTAGCTAATTTTTTCAACCTGGAAATATTGTGAGAAGCAGCTTTCCTGTAATATTGGATCATTTGTCCTTGGTGCCCAGCTGGAGCAGGAATTGTTTTGTCTCCCTGCTCTGTGCACAGAGCTCACCATCCCATAATATGAAACCCAGACCCACACACTAAAGCAGCACAGAATCAGAAAAAAAGGAAAAAAAATAAAATAAAAGGTAAAACCTGAGGTATCACCAGGACAAGAGGAGTTTGTGACAAACCAACAAGGAGCAGCAGCATCCAGAAACAATTCCACTTCCAACTGATGCTTAAAGCCTTGCTGGTTTCCAGAAAATACATCCGTACCTTCAGGAGGTGCCCCTGAACGTATGGAGGCAATCCTAGCTATTTCAGGAGGTGTCCCTAGCTAATTTTTTCAACCTGGAAATATTGTGAGAAGCAGCTTTCCTGTAATATTGGATCATTTGTCCTTAGTGCCCAGCTGGAGCAGGAATTGTTTTGTTTCCCTGCTCTGTGCACAGAGCTCACCGTCCCCTCATATGAAACCCAGACCCACACACTAAAGCAGCACAGAATCAGAAAAAAGGAAAAAAAATAAAATAAAAGCTAAAACCTGAGGTATCACCAGGACAAGAGGAGTTTGTGACAAACCAACAAGGAGCAGCAGCATCCAGAAACAATTCCACTTCCAACTGATGCTTAAAGCCTTGCTGGTTTCCAGAAAATACATCCATACTTTCAGGAGGTGTCCCTAGATAATTTTTTCAACCTGGAAATATTGAGAGAAGCAGCTTTCCTGTAATATTTGTGCAATTATGGGATTAATTTTGCCCTGAAATATTATGGCATGAATCTCTCTCTGGTGTTTATATCTGACCCAGTTTGCAGTGCCAACACTGGCTGTACCCCCTTTGCAACTGAGAGCAGCTGATGTGGAAGAAGGGAGCACTCCCCAAGGCAAGCACTTCCCCCAAGGAAACTCCTTCCATTTCCCTTGGCTCCTTGCAGCCCAGGAGCCCTCCAGAGAGCTGAGGAACAGAGCAGGGGGCAGCACTGCCACTGCTGGGAGGAGGATTTGGTTTGGAGCAAGGCACGTGTGAAGCAGAAGGTCATTTCCTTGTCAAGTTCTTGGAACCTCCCTGCATGATATAAAAGAATTTACAAACCATCCCCAACAGGACAAAAACTGGAAATACTATCAAGAGCCCAGGGTGGGCAGATTTCCACCACAGAAGCAAAAGCTGTCTCTTTTCTGAGTCCCACACACACCTGGTGAATGCCTCTGAAGGGATGCTAATGGCTAGCACTGATGATGATGCTGTTAATTTCTGCTTCTCACTTTAAGCAGCTTTTGCAATCTTTTTGCACAAAAATGCAAAGGTTTGTGGTGAGGACAAAGTTAGAAGAAGTGATGGGTGGAGATCTGAAAACACTAAACAAAGTGCTGCTGTACACAACGGCAAAGACCAGGAGCATGGTGTCTAACTTTGTGATGTTTCCAATAGATCTGGCTGCAAAAATTCCTGAGAAAAGGAGAGGGTAAAGATGACAAAAAAGATGAGCAACATCACTTCAAAGTGTCTGCAGTCATAAAGTTTGGACATCTTCAAACTCTTAGAAAAAAAATATCCCTGATGCAGTGCAAAGAGCTGTGGTTGTTGCAAGCTCCATAATACCTGCTACACTTTTTTCTAAAGCTCTACATGCCTTAGAAAGGAATAAATTATTTTTAAACATTATTTTTTAGCACATATGATGGAGATGAAAGGCGAAATATTTGTATCAGGCAGCTCAAAAACAGAAAATCCAAGGAAGAGAGAGATTTGGTTTATTTTGCAAAATATCCTTAGGATTTTCAAGGCTGTTATGGAGGATTCTAAGACCTGGCTTATGATTTTGGGTTAGGCTTTATTAGTGACTCAAAAGTCAACTTAAACTGTATAATCCAACCAGCAAAGAATTTTAAATTATTTTGTTATGGCTCTGAATACTGCTGGTAATAATCTGGGGAGTAGTGATGAAAAAAAGAGAGAATGTGGTGTAAGAAAATAAATTTACAAGGCAGCACTCTGGGGATTAAGATGCTGGTGGTTGTGCTCCACTCTTAGGTAGACTGTCCCAAATGCTCCCCTTTGTACATTATTTCAGTATAAGAGGAATTTTATATCAGTTTTTGTTTGGTTTGGAAGGAACATAGTACTAGAGCTTTTAAATAAGTACAAAATTAATTAATACTGTTGTGTTTCTTGGCAGGACTAATACAGAAGGTTTCATGTTGAAATACACAACCTCTGTTCTCTGTATTTGGTTTTGCCTTTTTTTTTTTTCTTTTTTTTTTAAGAGGACAGGGGAAGGAGAATATTTTTTTGTTTGGAGGGTTGACCTGGTTTTTTTCCCACACCACATTTAAAGCCTGGAAGGTAACCAGAACAAGATCCAATTTCCCAGCCTATTGCAAGCTTCTGGTATCAGATAAATAAGTGGTTATGGGTTAAAGCAAAAACGGTTAAAAATTACCTTCTGGAGAGGTACTGCAGCCTGCTCCAAAAAGGGATGTGGTAGGAGCAGTGAGGGATGAAGGGAGGATATTCTGGTTTGAAACACATCTCAGTGCATCAGAAAAGCTCTGCAAAGCCTGCTCCAGCTCTCCCAGGCTCCCAGGGCTGTCAGGAAAGCACCAAAGGCCTGAGTCGCCTGGGATCAGTGAGTTTAAAGGCAATCTGTTCTTCCTGAGCTGGGAGAGCCCTGAGAGACTGGGACTCTGTTCCAAACTTCTGCTAACAGCCATGCCAGCTAGGAGCATGGTGAATTGTGATTTCCCCAGCATAGCTGTGCCAGCCAAAGCCCCAAATGACTCCGTTGTTCTTGCAAAGAGGAAAAAAAAAAAAAAGAAAAATAAAACCCAAAAAAGCGCATTTCCTTGTACGACTTTTGCTGCGTGGGGCTGTGGCCAGGTATGGCTTTACTGCACAACCACCAAATGCAGCTCCCCTGGCAGATCTGCAGCCCTCTGTGTGCCCTGATGGAATGGCCCTCAGCACTGGCAAAATGCCCCTCTTGGGTTGCTCAGCAGGGCTGAAGGCTGACTATGCCCACCAGGTCTCAAAACCCTCACAGAGCCTTTGCTGTTCTCTTTGTGGTTGTTGTGTTGAGAACTTAAAATATCCAAGGTTGTTCTGGTTTTCCTTTGTGCATGGAAAACATCTCCTTTCATTCTTTCTTCTACCATTTCTAGGGGGAGGGAGAACTGCACACAGCCCTCCTTGGATGCCTTCCTTCAGGTAGAAGAGCCAAGCAGGCATCCCAAGTTAGAGGAATAATTTGCTTAGAGAGTTAGTATTGTGATAAAGAACCTAGAGTCATCCTGCCTGTGGAAATCAGAGGGGTGACAGCACGATTGCTGGAGACGAGGCAGGTTTTAGGTGCAAGCTGAAGGAAGAAAAGTTGGGAGTTCAGTGTTTTATCAGGGAACAAATGCCCCTGCAGTTCAGGCGTTTGAAAATCGCATTAACCTGGAAAAGCAAAAGCAGGAGCAAGATACAGACATGGATGTAACAGACACTGACTGCAGTGCCCCAGGGCAGATGCCAGCTCTTTCTTCTGCAGTGGAGGTCACAGAAGAACCTTTCTGATCCTTTTTTCCCTTTTTCTTTCAAATCAGCTTTACATGGTGTGTTCAAGCAACAAAACCAGTTCACTGGTGAGCAGGGAGGAAGAGGCCAAGCACGGGTCCCACTCTGTGTCACTGCCACATTTTCTGAAAAATCCCTTCGCCAGGATTTCTTCTCCTGGGAAGCTGAGAAGCCTCAGAGAGAAATGAGAACAATATTATTTCATTTGCTTCTCCTGTGTTTGCTGCTTTGGAATGTGGTCTGGACATTGTTTACCAACTGGTCATTGTTTGATTGGTTTGTTGTGAATTGTTTTTACTTAATGACCAATCACCATCAGCTGTGTTGGGACTCTGGCAGCAGTTTTTAATTAGTATCTTGTTAAGCCTTCTGTAAGGATCCTTTCTCTATTCCTTAGTATAGTATTGTTTAATATAATATAAGTACATAAAATAATAAATCAGCCTTCTAAGAACACGGAGTCAGAGTCTCAATTCCTCCTTCGTCCTGGGGACCCCGAAAATACCACATCTCTGTGTGTCTCTCCCCCACATCTTGAACACCCAGAGATTAATTATCTGGTCAGTTGGACACGGGTGGAGGCACATAAAGGAGCAAGAAGGCAGCTGTGGAACAACCTCCTCGAGCAGAGCCAGCCAAGGGCCACAGTGCCCAATTCTTCACCCCCACACTCAGGCTCCTGTGGGAGTTTTGGGGTCCCCAGGACGAGGGAGGAATTGATGAATCTGACTCCGTGTTCTTAGAAGGCAAATTTATTATTTTCTTACATTATATTATATTAAAGAATGCTGTACTAAAACCACACTAAAGAATAGAGAAAGGATCCTTGCAGAAGGCTTAACAAGAATGATACTGAAAAACTGGTGACTGACTCCTCAGTCCTGACACAGCTGGACATGATTGGTCATTAAGTTAAAACAATTCATATAAAACCAATCAAATAATGACCAGTTGGTAAACAATATCCAACCACATTCCAAGCAGCAAACACAGGAGAAGCAATCAGATAATTATTGTTTTCATTCTTTTCTCAGGCTTCTCAGCTTCCCAGGAGAAGAAATCCTGGCGAAGGGATTTTTCAGAAAATGTGGCAGTGACAGGCACCAAAGGGCCCCTGCAGTCACAGCTGCACGTGCAGCCAGGCAGTTCTGGAGCTGGAAGGTTTTGGCTAAGTCACTGAACTGCAGCTCAGCCCTTCCTTTCTCTCTGAAACAAGAACTAAAGTGCTTTTTCCACAGAGGGCTGCAGGGCTTCCCCGCTGGGTGGGCTTGGGCCAAGATCACAAAGCTGAGCACAGTAAATGCCTCAAGTCTCACCTGTGTGGATTCTTTTATCCTGGTGAGTGACATAAAATAACTTTCTATTTGCAAAACAGCTGGTCCTCAATTAGGAAAAGTGCACATGCAAAAATCATGGCCACTAGACGTGCACAGAAACCTGAATTTCTGGAACAGACTCCAAAGCCCTCCTTGCAGCTTGCCTTCCTCCCCTGAGGTTCAAGCTGTGTTTGGTCCCCATGCACAAAGGAGAAGGGATTAAAATGGACATTCTTCTGCAAAAACCCCACAGCTCTGTGCCCAGATGCCTGCTGCTGGTGTCATTAACTGGCTTCTGAGCACTCAGAATGCCAGAAGGTGTCACCTGGGGCTCGGAGCAGAACATTGAGGCAGTGCAAACTCCCCTAAGGTTGGGTGCAAATGAGCTGGGTGTTTATTTGTTTAAACCACAATCCATACTGTAGGCTGACAAGGCCTGGAATTCTAGAAGGCTTGGCCACGCATAAACTTGATTTTTCTCGCATTTAAATGTCACTGTCAGCTGTAGGCAGTGCTCCAGCTTGTGAAGTTTTACTGAAACTGGAGGCAACACTGAACTTGGCAGAGATGTGATCACAGGGTTTAATTGAAAGAATAAGCCTGCTATTACAAATTAATGTGGAGAAGGGAGCCATGGTGGAATCTGAATTCAGGTCCATCTGGTCCTCCCCTGCTCGTGGATCACCCAGCCTGCCATGCATCCACCTCTGTCTCCAGGGAGCTGCCACCCCCTTTTACAGCTGGAAACAGCAGCTAGGAGGGTCCCTGTGCAAACCCAGGGCACTGGGAATATTCCTCTGCCTGCTCTGGGGTGCCCTGACCCCCAGGGCAGCACTGACTCTGACCCTCATTCATGGAGAAAGTTTCCTGGACTTCCAGATAGACTGGAACCCACAGAAGTGTGCAATAGATTATAGAGAGCAGTGTGGGTGTGTCACTGGGTGAGAAATTGAGGGTTTGGGGTTTTTAGTTGTGGATGGAAGCAAGGTGGAGGGCACAGGGTGTCATCCTGGGCTGCTTCTTCATGCTGCTTCTTCCTCCTTCTCCATGGGTTTGGGTGGCATTTTGTAATTGGGCAGAAAAGTCCCCATTGCAGCTCTTTGGGATCAGTTATTGGGTTAAAAGGGAAAATAATCCAGGTGTCAGCTCTTAATTGGATAGTTTAGCTGTAAAAGCCCTTGTACCAAGAGATTGTTGGGCATTCTGTGCCTTCTAGTGAAAAGCTGCAGAACTCCCAGCAGTGAGACTGTTTCACTGATAAGAAATAATAAACACCTGAGTGTGAACATGAATTTCTGTCTCAAGCTCCTTCAATCCAGCCCCAGAGAAACCCACAGCTGGGACCCCCACAGGTCACCTGTGCTGCTCCAAGGCACAGAAAGGAGCTGAGCAGGGATAAGGGCTGATCTCCCCTTCCTTCCCAGACTGCTTGTCACTTTTCCCTAAAGAAAATCACTTCTCTGAGCAACTTCTATTAAGGGCTGCAGGGAAGTGTGTGTTGTGCACACCAAGAGAAGCAGTGTCTTTTAAAAATAAATCATTACAAGCCATCCTGGTTTTTGCAATTTACTGTAATTGCAGTTTGATTTTCAGTTTTCCCATGAAAGATCTCAAACTTATCATCTGATGACTGAATGAAGCAGTAACTGTTACAATATTCTTGGTTGATTACTGATTATCTGGGGGGCATAATGTTGTTTTTTCCCCTGAAAAAAATTACTTTTATTTTTTAAAATGAAAACCATAACACTTTCTGGCTAGCAGCTCTACACAAACACAAAATTATTTTTCCTGATGATATCTATTTTCTCAGAGAAAAAAACCAAGTTAAACAGCTCCACAGCAGATTAATTTTGCCCTGAACTTCAAATCTAATTTGATGAGAGTTTCATTGAGTCAAACATTGGCTCTCCTTCATGCTGCTTAAATTGCAGTAACAGATAATAAAGCCTTGTTCATGCTACTTTCTCTTTCCAGGAAAAAGTTGCCATAAAGAGGCTGTGAGGCTTGGCAGGGACATGCCAAAAAATTCAGAAAATAAGGTTGGAGTTTTAATAAGATCTTATCCTGTAAAATTGGGGGAATTTTCCCTTTTTTCAGGCTGAAATTTTCCTTTATTGACATCTCTCTCCACTCCTGGGCTGCGTTATCTTAGTACTAAAAACTTGTCAATATTACACATATGCAAAACTGGGTAAATAACACGGATGCTGATCTCTTGTTGCTGTTGAAATGTGAAGGAGATGTGGAATAAGGAGCCTTCCTTTGTGCCACTCACATACACCAGCAGAAGGGAATCCTCCCAAGGGACCCTGGGAGCCACAGAGGAACCACCAAGCTCTAAGAGTCACCCCAGGAGATGTAAGAAATTGCAAGGTAGGAACTCAACAGCATTTACCTCTCCAAACCATCTGAGCTGAACCTGTGCTGATTGGTGATGGCCACATGCACAGTACCAGTCTCAGTTACAAGGTTTTCATGCACATATTGTTCAATAAGCCTCTGCCCAGGCTGGCAGATTGCAGTCTGGATTCCCTGAAGTCACAAAATAAATATATAAATTGTGCTTTGCCTCTTTAGGAACTCAGACTGCACGGGGGAAAAATGCAGCATTTGGGGTCTCGCTGGATTCCTTCCATGACATCAAAAATACAGGCAGCCAAGGTAGGGAAGCTTTATCTTCACCTTGTTGTTTAAAAAGAAGCCTTATTTCAGCAATGTGATGGGACCAAAAGGCTCCTCAGACAGAATTCTTCCAGAGAGCAATGCAAGCAAAGCCCACATCCCCAAAACTGAGTTTTTTGGTCCTGAGGAAAACCCCCACACCACCAGCTCTCTTTGCTTCCCTCCTCAGCACACACAGAGCCTGCAAACCCAGCAGCCTGAGAGGCCCTTAGAAACCTGAAGGGCTTGGGATTGGAGACTCAGATTTGGATTGGAGACTCAGATGTGGATTGGAGACTCACCTGAGAGCAGCCACCAGCACCTCCCAGCCAGGACAGAGACACCACTGGATGAGGGAGCCACCAAGGGGAGCCCAGGGAAATGCCATTTCTCTCAGCAGGGCAGGCTGTCCCTCCAAGCAGCTCTCCCACACCTCCTCCAGCCACAAAATGACTTTTTCAGGGGACCTGTGTGGTGATTGCTGCCACCTGGCAGCAAAGTAAACAAAGTGAAATTCTGATTACAGCAAACTGAGCACAGGTGGGATCTGCCCCCACTGCTGAGGGACTGACCCACTCCTTCCCCTCCATGGAAATGGGATTAGAGAGGATTTCTAACCTTAAAACCTTTCTAACCTTAGCCAAAAAATATCCCCCCTGCAGAAGGAGGGAGCAGCAGAGGGTACCTGTGCTGGGTTATGCTTGCAGGCTGGTACTTGTGGGAGTGCACTTTTAAAACAGGAATATGAACACCTGACAAACTTGCCAGATTTTCTGTTCCTGGTGTGACACAAGGATAGATTCTGCAGTGGAGGGTGGGGATGGTAGGACGTTTTTAAGCCTTTAAAAGCAATGTGATTCTTAGGAGGATCCAGAACAACAGGATGGTCAGAACGCCATCCCTAGGGGTAACCAATCCCAGGACAGCAGGCTGATCTGTGACATTTTTCTGCAAATTTTAAAGCTCTAAGGTTTCCTAAATAGATGGGCATGTTTTTCACTGTCTGCTCTAGTCAGTTTTCAGACATGCCCTCATGAGACAAAATCTTCAAAAGGTCCTTTCTTATCCAACCTGGGACTTCACAGTAAAGCAAATATTACAGACTTCACTCACCAGGTTTGTATGAGCTAAAGGAAGGTTAAAAAAAAAAATAGCCCAGAATTCAGCAATGACTTAAGCAAGGTCTGGTGCATTAAAGTTTAAGAGCCATCATAAAAGTGTCTGGCACCTGGGATATAAATCCTGACGTGTCACAGGGGCTGGTTTCAGATCCTTCAGACAAATGCTGCTGTGGGGAGGAGAGCAGCCCTGCTCCTCCTGTGTTTGGCACCTGGGCATGGGATTTTTCCTGATTTTTCCTTGCTGTGGCCAAGCAGGGATGTGGGCACCCTGCAGCTGGTACAGAGCCAGCAGTGCCACAGGGGGCACAGCAGGGAAGGAGTGGAGCTGTTCCCTTCATCACCCTCAGAGCACAGAAATCACCTCAGCTCAGCTTCTGGGCCAGCACCAGCTCAGTCTCTCTGGCACTGGTGCTGCCACTGGCTCTGCTGGGTGAGGAGCTGGGTGGGTGTAACCAAAGGGCAGCTAAGCCCCAGCCTGTTTTAAGGCTGTGTGGAAACCCAGGGCACTGGGAATGTTCCTCTGTCTGCTCTGGGGTGCCCTGACCCCCAGGGCAGCACTGACTCTGACCCTCATTCCTGGAGAAAGTTTCCCAGACTTCAAGACAGACTGGAACCCACAAAAGTGTGCAATAGATTACAGAGAGCAGTGTGGGTGTGTCACTGGGTGAGAAATTGAGGGTTTGGGGTTTTTAGTTGTGGATGGAAGCAAGGTGGAGGGCACAGGGTGTCATCCTGGGCTGCTTCTTCATGCTGCTTCTTCCTCCTTCTCCATGGGTTTGGGTGGCATTTTGTAATTGGGCAGAAAAGTCTGCATTGCAGCTCTGTGGGATCAGTTATTGGGTTAAAAGGGAAATAATCCAGGTGTCAGCTCTTAATTGGATAGTTTAAAAGCCCTTGTACCAAGAGATTTTTGGCCATTCTGTGCCTTCTAGTGAAAAGCTGCCCAACTCCCAGCAGTGAGACTGTTTCACTGATAAGAAATAATAAACACCTGAGTGTGAACATGAACTGCTGCCTCAGTGCCTTCAGTCCAGCCCCAGAGACACCCACAGCTGGAACCCCCACAAGACTGGTGTGGCACAGCAGATGAATTCCAGCCCTGTCCCAGTGAGTGTCAGAGCTGGCCTGGCTGTTTTACAGGGGATGGTGTTCCTGGCAGGGGCAGCCTCCCAGCAGGTATTTAATCTGCACATCTATAAAGGGCAGGTATAAAACCAGCTCCCTCACACACAGCAGCCCTGCAGAGCACACAACCCCAGACCTGCCACAGCTTCAGCTGCACATCTGGATCAGGGCTTTGCCTACATCTGCCCGTGGGCAGAGCCTGGAGCTCCCTGAATGAACACGTGCTGTGTTCTGAGGATGGCTGGGCTGGTCTGGGCATCCTCCCAGTGCCTTCATGGATCCCACACAGCAAATCAGCATTTCATCTGCTTTGTCTTTGAAAGGCTGTGTCTTCCAGGCTGTGAATATCCAAATGTGTCTTACTTACACGTGTAAGTTAACTCAGACAACTTAAAGTATTACATTACTCAGGTAGTATTGAAATTTAAAGTGTGAGTGCACTTCACAGTCTGTGAAATATTTTGTTGTGTGTTTCTCCTTTAGGGTTAGGAAATTATCTATTTATCTCACAAATACTCAGTTTGGTCAGGATCCTTTCTTTGTGCATGACTTTTCTTTACATCATTCTAAAAAAAAAGGGGTTAACTTACACCACCATTAAAATTCAGGATACTTGTCTAAATACCACTCAGAGCTTGAATAAACCAGCTGAATCTTCTGAAAGAATGATGTAATGAGAAGTGTTAATAAATAGAGATTATTCTGAAATAATTTCAGAAGAACAATTTCCTTGAAAGCTCAGAGTTTAAAATCCCTGATTTGTACAGATGCAATACAGTATCCCCTGCAGGTGAAGCACAACAAACATTCTCTTACTGGGCATTAAAAACCATTCCTTGGGAGAGAGAGCAGTGGAACACCTCCCACATTCCTGTGCCTCCTTTCACAAGTTTGTCACTGGAGAAGCCTCCAGAACAACAAAGGTACCACTACAGAAAATTCTGCTCTTCTTGGCCAAGGGGGAAATTCCTCAGCAGCTGTTAAAAATCACCAGTGATGCCACAATATGAAAACACTGAGCAAAATTAAAGGGAGAAGAAAAGCTTCAATTCAATACTTTTGTTGATAGGCTCTTAAAATGGGCATTTCTCATTCTGCCTCTACTGGAATCCCATTTTTTTTCTCATGCCCTCTTTACCTGAACACTCTGCAGGTTATTTGCTTTCTGTTTTGCTCTCTTGCTATATTATTTTAATTAAAACTGTGAGTTTGGAGTTTCTTTGGTCACACCAACTTTACAAGAGTTTGTATCCTGGATCAAAGCCCTCAAGAATTGGAGCCCCTCTGCAGCCCCAACAAACCAGTGCTGCTGGTGATACTGCAAGTGCTTCACTGGACAGAGCTACTGCCAGCTCCTGAGAGGTTTCAAATGGGAGGAAAAACAAAAAGTCTTTTTAAAAAGGTCCCTGAAGCCCACTCAGCACCTTGCAGGATCAGTCCTCAACTTATTACTGCGTGGGATAGGTGAGGTTTGAAAGCTGGAGCTCAAGCTGGAGTTAGAGTTAAGAAAGGTTCTCTAAGGATGAAAGGGGGAGAGGCCAAGACACAGGAAAAAAGATTCTGAGCAGTTAGGTTCATTCTCCTAGCTGTAATTAATAACTCTCAGTACTTACCTATCTACAGCTCCCTGAAAGTGTCCTGTGTCCACGCCAGCTTTCTCTGGAGTCACTGAGAACCAATCCAGGTGGAAAATGTACCCTGATGCTTAATTTACCACAGCATGGATCAGGACTACCTTTAAACACAGGATTCCCCCTCCCTGGAAGGGGGAATACATAAAGTTTGTTTGTAAATATAGCCACCACACATGGCAAATGTCAAGATCTTAATGACACTCACTTTCAGTACTTTCCATCTTCCAAAGGCTTCGCACTGGTTGAAATCTTTGGGAGTAATGACTGTTCAAAAACGCCCTGAGAAGTAAGAGCTCCACATTTACAGCTGTTTTCTGGCATCCTCTGCCCTGCCTTCATCACCCCCAACTCCTGAGAATGGGAGCTGTATTCAATCACTGCTACCCAGCCCTGGCATATTAAAAACTCCTTCATGACTCCATGGGTAGCAGGTAGGGACTTCTGCTGCTTAATTTGTCCAGCATTTCACTGAAAGTGAGAGAACTGGCTCAGCCTCCAGGCTTGGCAGGGTAGGTGCATGTCTGCCACTTCAGCCTTGCTTTGCTGCTCTTACATGCCACACTTCATCCAGATTTTTTTTTTTTTTCTTTTAATCCAGCCTTCAAGAATTTATTTCACAGCAGTTCCCATCTCTGGGATAATTACACTTACTTAGCTGCACTCAAGACCAATGATTCCATAACGTGCCACAAACAGGTGCCAATTAAATTCCTTTATTGGAGACAGGAACATTGAATTTGAATACAGAACATTTGAATACAGATTCGATGAAGGAAAACTGCAAATAGTATAGACTGTTTCTACTGCCAGCAAAACACAGTTCTTACAGGATGTACACACAAATACAGTGCTTCTCTCATGCCAGATGGTCACTACATAGCAATGCCATTAGGAGCTCTTAATTGTGCTTCTAAAAACCTTTAGAGAAGAATGAGGTAGAGTTTCCTTTAGTTTATCCAGTACTTTTTCACACATCTGTCCTTTACTGCTTTTATATGCCTCAGATCCTTGTAAAATACCCAGTTACCTTTCAGCTTTTGAGGAAACAGAGACCCTTCAGAGGTGTTTCCTTCTCCCTCCCTAAGCTGCAAATTCCCCACTACAATTTCAGTAACCACTACTGCACCCTTCTGAATGCCTCAAGGGAAGGTTGGGACTTCTGGCTTTCCAACAGAAACTGTCTGTGAACAGCTTCAGATGAAACTGCAACTCGCCTCCATGATGGCAAAGAACCTCCTGCATTCTGTCACCCAGGGGCCAAGGTGAGTCCAAGCCACCTCCCCGGGAGACAAAGGGAACAGATCCACCCTCTGGGAACATTCTGGACACTGAAATAGTGCCAATGATGTGTTTGTCTCCTGCTTGCAGCTCTAGTCCACCACTGGGCTTAACGCAGATGATGGGAAGGGAACACACCAGGACCTGCTGGATGGTCTGGAGCATCGGCTCTTTGACCAAATATCCCACTGCTTACAAGATATGGAAGTGCTGCAGCTTTCAGGGAAGACACAGGGGCCCAAGCTGACACTGCAGGCACAGATGGAGGTGTTTGAGCAGGTGAAGAGCATTAACACCAACTTAAATCCCAACAGCAGTCTCTGATCCTGCTAGAACTGTGCTGGTCCCTCAGTGCACTGAGCAAGAGTGGATATGATGTGCTGCTGCCTCCTGCCTCACTGGCCTGAGGGATATTTTCATTTTCCCTCTTGCTCCTGCCACGCCTCTACCTGACACAGCAGACTCCACTCACTGCTCTGGCCTTGCTGCCAGCACTCAGTTTAGCACAGGCAGGGTGCAGTTATTTCACCCAAAATGATCACAATTCTAGTGGGGAGCAAAGCACAGCGACCAGGGGGTTTGGCATACACAAAGAGGGTGATTACATAAAGCATGTTTGCTTCCTTCCTATCAGCTACTGCAATGTGATAGTGTAAGACAACAGTTCAGCAATGCTGCATCAGAACTCTGAAATGAAAACCAACATTTTTATAAAAAGGTGCAAAGTTTAAAAGATTCCATGTTCATACCTCGATCACTTCGACTGTAGAAGGACAGAAAATCTCTTTCTGCAAGACAGAACTGCCTGAGAAACGCTTCTGAGCTCCTCTACCTCCCCCTGAAATGACTGCTCTAAGCCTGACAGCATCAGGAACTGCACAGAGTGAGTGTTAAGAGAACCAGCTCTTAGAAACTTCCCCAACTCTCGCTTAGGAAACAAGCAATAAACTTCTTTTATCAACTATTCCCTGCATACCTCTTTGGTAAAAACCAAAAATGGCCAGTGCTGGTAAACTATTTGGAGCACTGGTCAAATGCTTGCACAAAGTTGTCTCCCCTGTTTCTACCTTAACTTTACCCAGCAGGTATTTGAAAGGCTTTGAAATTTTAACTCAAGGTCGTAAATCTTCTTTAAGATCTTCCCATGAACATGAAATTTAAGAGACTTTTTTTTTAAAGCATGGCATGAAAATGCAGGATGGTGGTAAAAATCAGATATGATAAATTAAATTTTAACATAAGCAAAGAGTATCAATTCATGTTCAGAGAGAACCTTACTGTTACTACTGGTGAATATAATTACCATTACTCTTTTAGTATATTTGGGTGTGCCCAAACTCGTGTTTAGTATATTTGGGTTAGCCTTGATAGGATGATTGAGACTTCTGTTAGTATCTGAGCTACTAATTCCAAAATTTAATTCCAAATCTACTGACTGATCTTATTTCAAATCTATTTACTGCTGTAATTTAGCTTTGCTCCTCATCTGCTAAATCCCAATGTGCCTGACTGTTCTAGCTCAAGGTAATGGCCAAGTTTATTTTGTTTATGGAGCTGGGGATAGATTTGCCAATATATTGCCTATATATATATATATATTTACTATAGATGGCACTCAGATTTTGCACAGTCAGAGAAAATATTCTGGAATTCCTACTAATAAGAATCATGCTCACAGCAAGGCATGGCCAGGAGGACTGCCACAACAGTATTTTTCACCAATGCAATGCCAGTATTCTCTTCTGCTCTTATGGCTAAAAACACAAATAACCTGTGAAGAAGTTTTTGAGCTTAAATGATTTTGGACCTATGAGTTATTTTTCCAAATCTGGAGGTTAGAGACAAAATACAGTAAAACACAGGTCTTTCACATTTCCAAACTGGCAAACATTGCAGTTCAGCAAATTGTTGGCCAAGATGGATAAAGAGGTCCCAGTGCCACGTGACCAAGTGCACCTCTAAGACAGTCCCATGCTCATGACTTCACACTTGTAGAGAGGTGTCATGATTCCTCCAAGCATCACTTCTCCAACAGCAAAGCCCAGTCTGAGATTAGGTTCTCTTGTCAAGATCATTCTGTATGCAGATTTTTATATTCTGAACTACATTTGTTACACATGTAGGGGTTTATGCAGCAAACCTTGAATGTATTTCTCATTTAAATAACATTTTTCCTTGCATGACCAAGTTAGTCTATTCTAATGTAATCCTTGAAATCCTGGACTTTACGTGGCATATTTCTTGTTGCTCAAAAAGCTTTTTCTGGAAAGCTTAATTTGATATGTAATGAAACAAGTTTTTAAGCAAAAGTTTGGATTAGAGTTAGAAGTAGTACAAGTGGTAGTAGTACTACTCTGCAGTCAGAGTTTAGGTCACTTGTCCAGGGTCACAAAGTCAGTGGCAGCCTATTCAGGGATTACATGTCCCAGTGGCAAAGCACAATTCTGATCCCTCAACACCTGGAATATGAAAAAATGACCTTTTTTTAATTTTTTTTTTTTAACTGCCACTACTGCTAAAAGCAAGATGAATGCAAATTTGCTCCAATAGTCCCATTTAGACATGAGACAATAGAAGGCTGGGGAAAAACAGGTGCAAGTCTGTGTGGAAGGGAGAGAAAGACAGCAAGGAGCAGGGTAACAACTGTCTCAGGGCATGCTCAGCCATCCAGCTGCCACCTCTCAGGACACCAGCCTGCCACCAGAACACTGAAATTTACCCTCAGCAGGGTGGATGCCATGCAGAGCCAGGCAGAGCAGCAGTGTGCCAGGCTGTGCCAGCAGCTCTGCACATCTCTGTGCTCTATCCAGAGCAAGGCACTGACAACTCACACTCAGGAATCTGCTGGATCATGCAGGTTGTTTTGGAGAAGCCACTGAATTCAGGAGGGTTCCTGCTCTAATTAAGCAGCTCTGAGATCAGTCCCAGCTGTTTTTCTGTCCACCTCCTGGAAGACAGATATTTCAAATAACTTGCACTCCAAATGACTTCCAAGCATCACATTTTTCCAAATTACCATTCCTCATGCCTGAGGCTAACTAATAAAAATAAGCACACAGGAAAGGATCTATGATATCTCTGTGCTGAACTGGGCAAACCCAAACAAGAGGTTATGTACAAAGGGGAGGAGTGGCTGGTAACTGATTTTGGCTTGAGACAGCTGAACAGGTGTAAACAATGGCTGGGCAGAGAGATCTCACTACTACCCTGCTTCTGTCCTCTCAGTCTTTCCTTCTACACCCCAGAAAATCACATTTGCTTTGCCCTGCTCTGGACTGATTATCTACCCCAGGAACCTTTATCAGCATCCTCACCTGGCTCTGTCCCTGCCAATTCTCAATGAATTTGCCCTCACTGCAGTTAACAATCTGGTTAAGTAATGCCAGTTGCTGAAGCCATAATTCCTGGCACCAGAACAGCTTGGATGAAATGCCAGTTTCATGAAAATTCTGTTATTTGAAGGACTTTTTTCCTGGTCGTGAATCATGCTAACCAAACTGAAAATTAAGTATTTTCAATACTGAAAATAATAATCAAAGGAATGCAGAGAAGAAAGAACATATGAAAATTAGATTTCACTATTATCATTTTAAAGTACCAGTGTTTGTAAAACATAAGCATGTGAAAGGCTGAATCTCATTTGATCAACCCAATTAAACATTAAATAATTGCAGCCAATTATGCAAATATCACTCAACAATATTAATTTGTTGATCTTTTTTGAACAGTTTCAAATTTTCCTAATGTTAGACTATCTTATGTCTTAAATGATCAATTACCAGAACCATAACTGAGTGATGAAGAATGGATAATTGCCTGGTTATGATGTACCATACTCTTTCTATGTAAATCTGTTGCAATTAAACAAATAGGGCACATGGAGAAAAGATGTGCAGATGTTCTTTTACAATCTGTTACTAGCTCAGGGAATACCACAGCTCCCTCCTAAATTTTACAAGTGCAAACAAGGAGAATGCAATACCAAATACTGATTGTTATTTACACATGTTATTTCTTCCATTGGTCAATGGGATAAAATGCACTGCCAGAATTCAGAGTAGGACAGCATGCAACATCAGAAGAATTTCCTGTACTATACTGACCTGTCAGCTCTCTTCTTTAGGTTTCAAAGTTTAAAATCTAAAACCTATTCCCCTGGATTCCACTTGGAAACAAGCACAGCCTTGAGCTGACACAGAGAGAGCAAGGCAATTAACCAAGATGTTAAAGACAACAATTAGCATACACATACTCCACGTTTTCATTCTTCCCTGGGAGAAAAGTCCACTCATTTCTGGGGGTCATTCCACCACCAATCTCCTCATTTTGAGTCTCCATTAGCAGAAAAAACAGAGGTGTCTCTCTGGTCAGTGCAGGAAACAGTGCAAAACACAACAAATTAAACCACCTGGTTCATGTTAAATGACTTGTAACCAATTTAACAACTTAACCAATTTAACAATTTAACAACTTTCAGGTTGACATTTCGGTAAAGTAATTTTTCTAACTGGTCCTTATTCATTCTGCCTAGTGAACAGATTGCTGCTGGTACACTGAGGCCTTCATGGGGATTTCTGATATTGGTATTATTTATCAGCTCTATCAAAGCTGAGATGTTCAGGTATTGCACAACCGCTTTGCCATGCATCTGAACTCAGATATTTTCACTTTTCCATTTGCTGCTAAATGAAAGATGAACTTAAGGGAAAGAAGAGATTGTTCAGTACCAGCAGGCCACAAATGGCTGCTCACTACATAATCTTCAGAGAGCTCCACTCCACACTCTGGTTAAAGGCACTCTTTAATTTCAATACTGGTCTCGTTGGATAAAACTCTCTACCCCATGTTGCACCTTGACATATTCCCCATGTTTGTATTTCCAGCCATCTAATTAAATAAAAGATTACTAATTAAATAAAAGGAAATACTACCAGCAGCTCATAACACATAGTAAGATATTGAACAAAGACCAGCAGAGGATACAAATTCAAATGTCACAACACTATGGCTACTGTGAGTGAAACAACATTTTGTGCTTGCAGTTGTAGACTAAAGAAAAAATTATCCATCAATTTTTAACAATAGTTACATTGTCAGAGAGAACCTTCAACTGTTCTTCATTTAAAGATCAGATTGGACTGCAGTCAAAGACAGGAAAAATCATCTGAGGGAGCAGAACAAAGTGATGGCTAAGGAGGGGCCTTCAGAAGGTGACCAAAAATGAACAGGAAGCCATAAGGCTGCTCTTTAACAGCTGCATAAGGCATGGATGGTCCACTGGAAATTATATTTTGCCTCTTTAAACTATGTTAACAAATGCCAGTAACTACAAAAGACTTATTAAGCACGGGAGAGATACTGTTGGTCTTAAAAAAATTAAAGTGCTAAATGTTTCCCTTAATACTGGTGCATCTCTGCTGCAAACTAGGACAAGAAATGTTTCACTTTTACTCCTTACAGGACTCCAATAAAGTGTCAATAAAGTTCCACCAGTTTTATACTGAAGTAGCACTTTGGAACATTGATACAGAATATGGTTATCCTTTTTGGCAAGAGGTATCTTAAAGCTGTTCAACAAAGCTGTGTGCAGAAGGAAAAAGCTAATAAATATTACAGGATGGTGGTTGGTGAACATTTGCAGGAGTTACTTCCCCAACTGTGGGCTACATGCTCTGTATTGCTTCCAAAGAATCAAGGCTGCATGTGAGAAAGCAGCAGTCTATGAATTATCTGCTGAACCAGAATGAAAGCAGGGTTTGAATGAAGCCTCTTTCCTTCCAGACATGTTCTGCTGACAGCACTGCTTGCTCCTTAACAGGAAGGCTCTTCTACAGGACCCGTGTCCATGGAGGCTGGATACAGCAGGTATGTGAAAGGGACAAGGAAGACATTTTTCTGATCTGAATTATGTGAGTGGATGATGGAAGAGACTCCTCAATCCACAGGTTTGGCTGCTGTGAAGAATGGTTCCATGTTCACAGCCAAAGTTGTCTAATCTCATTTTTCTGGACACTCACCTGGAAGGCAGCACTGTGTCTGCAGAGCCCAGCTCTGCCAGGCCAAAGGGGAACTTTCATCTCATTTTTAAAAGCCTGACACAGCCCTTTAAATCACATCTAGGAGGATGCACTCAACTCTAGAGAGGAATGCACTGCCCAAGCAGGCACTGCAAATCCCCCCAGAGGGAAGGGCAAGAGGCCAACAGGGACCATCCTGCAGGCTGGACTGACTCAGAGAAATTTGGGGACAGAGCAGGAGGGCACCTCTCAGGCTATGCAAATTCAGGAGTCTCCCACACAAGCAGAGTATGAAAGGATGGAGTGTATGGCTAAATTTGGTTCCCAAACCCAGAGCAAAAGGCAGAATAATGTCAACAGAACCCTGTGGGCAGCTAACAGGCAACATCCTCTGTTGGTGGAGGCAGTAAACAAACCAAACTGAAGAGCAGTTGAAGAGCATTTTACAAGTTTCCAGACTGTGTAGAAGGAGGCACTAAGAAAACCATTGGGAAAGTTCTATTGCTAACATTTAGCACCTCTACCAAGAAGACAGGCTTCTACCAAGAGGATTACAGTAGAAATCAAAATGATTGTGTTCACGTTTGCCAGATTGTGGAAACAATCATCCTGGGGAGCAAATTGATACTGGGACTATGCTACACACTGGCAGCTACAGAATTTGTCACTGTTCAGATGTCAGGTCTGTCTGGAGGCTCTGACCTCTGCCACCTTCATGACACCAGCACTGCCCAGTCACTGTCTTCTCTTCCATACTGAAACAAAGCAAAAAATGAAGTTTAAGAAAAAAGTTAAAAGAATCAGCGTATGTCTATGATAACTTCTTAGGTCTACCCTTAGAAATGTTCATTTTCACTGCTCTGATAGTAGTTTCCATTATTTTTATGCCTTTGCTTGCCTGTGATTTGGGCACAGACTAAAGACAGCTTGCTTTACCCATATCACAGTAGCTGGTTTTGGGAGGAGCAGAGCTGACACTCACTACAGATGACACAGAACAGCCCTGCTTCACTTCCATCAGTTTAATGCAGTTACTCCCTGAGGCCTGCTCACTAATTCACTCGTAAGCATGCCCCTGCTCAAGCTCCAATAAACAAACACATTTCATTTTATTTCTCTTTATTGTCAAGGTGGCTTTTTATTACAGCATTCTGATTGAATGTGAAATAAAACCACCACAAATACCACGGAGTACAATTAGGGAGAATTGTAATCCAAAATAAAACAAGTTGTCTTTCTGTACACAAACAAATGGGATCACCAGGCAGAAATGAAGGCAACCTATGGCATGCAGCCATTTCCACTTCCAGGGGAGCATTCAGCCCCAAGGCAGCACTTCTGATAGCAAGAGTGGTTCCATGCTCTAAAGCTCTGTCAGAGTCCTGTAAACAATGCTCCAGAGAGACCCCAAAACACACACAGGGCTCAAGCAGGTAAATAATTCAGAGGTGGAGAGACAGCAGCAGATGGGAGTCCCTTCCCTTAGAGTGTTATATTCAGGGAGCTTAAAAACACCTCCAGCCAAGAAATGAAAACTTTGATTTTAGAGGCTTTATGCAGGCTAAAAAGATCACTTAATTTCTCCAGAGTGGAAAAAAGGAAGTTCCTCCAATACAGGTTCTGCATCAGCAGGAAAAGTGACAGCACCTCCAAATGAGGATGAGCCAGAGGAAACACACTTCTGGATGCACAAAGGAATGGTGTTCAGTGGGCTCATGTTTTATTCCTCACTCCAGCAAGCAAGGCTCTGACTGCCCTTCATAATTATCACATCCACTTCTTTTTTTCATTATTAATTCTGCTGCTCCTGTTCTGCAGCTGCAGTTATTTGGAGATTTTGTTATCTTTAGGCAGCAGCATCATCCAATGCTCCAATACAGAAATTGTGGCAGGGACCAGTCTGAGCTGCCATTTGATAGAGGTTGCACCTGCTCCCAGAATTAAAGGGGGAATGAAGCTGCAATACCACAATGAAAATCATTTCTTTCTGCAAATAAAAGCAGATTTAGCTTCCAATTTAATTCTGTCAAGGGCATTGTGATCTCAGGCTAGTCAATCTGATCCCTCTTCCACTGTCCACCACCTCCAGGTGGTTCTTTGTAAAAGTTATCACATACATGGTCCTTTCCTGGTTGTTTTCCACTGCCCAGAGAAAGAGAGGGGCTTTGATTAAATGTCTCTTCTCTGCTCTCCTGCCTGCAGTGTTTAAATGTATTTAATAACACGTAGCATAAGCAATATATGTTATTTTCTATCCAGCCCCCTTCCAAGTTGCAGCTTAATCCATGTCTTAAAGGGCACAGCAAAAGCTTGTTTATTCTCAAAGCATGGATGCAAACCCACAGAAACATGAGTGGTATTTCAGTGAGTGCATTCCCAGAGAAAAAAACTCATCCCTAAATCTTTTAACTCAAGCAGCTATGGAAGAGTGAACTGTTACTAATTCACTCATAAGCACACCATTCATTTATATAATGTACATTCTTTAATTTGAAGTCTTTATCAGCCTTTAGTAATCATGGTATCCATTCAGTGACAGGAAGGGAAATGTGCATTGCAGCACCACCACTGTCCCTCTCAACTGGCATGAGAAATGGAATCAGTTCTGCCCATGAGTTTCTAATTTGTCACCCCAGCTCTGGTTCCACTGAGCAGCTGCTCACACCTACAGACATCCCAATGACCAGGGCAGACCTGCAAGAGAGCAGCATGAAACCAGACTTGGAAACACAGCAGTGAAGGGAATATGACAATAATAAAAGCAGCCTGCACTCTCCACAAGGGAACTGGAATAACAGTGGATGTGGAGCCTGCACCTTTGGCCACAGGTTCACATGCAGGACATGGTGGTGCTGAGAATTTCCACTTTTTTATAAACTCCCATGGCTCAACCTGAAATGGATACAGTGCCCCAGTTCAGGCAGCAGAACAGCACAGAGACCAAAGCTGAGTTTGATTGCTATTTCTATTGCACTTTATGCTCCAAAACTGGAATAATCTTTGGAATTACAGCCTCGGATTGTCCAAATAATACAGCAATAATCCAGTGATAATGCAGAGAGATCTGGAGTTTTTTTCTCCTGGTAGAGAATATAGAAGACCTTGACCAAAGATTCTCCTCTGACATTTTAGGATTATTATATAGCCCATTTTTTGTGTCACAGCATTGTCCTCTGGATATGACCTCACCTCTCCACAGGTAGAAAGGTGCAGAAACACAACCAGCAACCACTGACTGACTCTTAATGGGGAAGCAACCACCAATCTCTTTCAAATCAATGATTTTAAGAATGGTTTTCAATGATTATGTCTTCTAGATCTCCTGACCTTTTTTTAAAGAAGGAAGAGAATCCAGAATTAAGCATACACATCACAGTCCAGCATTTCCCAGGAGTAACAAATTTACTCCAGGCACGTAACTGATGAACACAGACTGGGTGCACAGCTGAAAGGTGAAAAGGTCCACATCAACAGGCAAGGGAAGTGAAAAGGTCCCAGAAAGATCATGTTTAGTAGCAATCCACACTTCTTCAGCCTCCTCCTGAGCCCTGGCTGGTGGTGGAACCCCAGGGGGATAAAGCAAGAGGCAATGGGCAGGAACTGACCCCCAGGAAGTTCCACCTGAACATGAGGAAGAACTTGTTTATTGTGCAGGGCCTGAGCCTTGGACAGACTGTCCAGAGAGAGTGTGGAGTCCCCCTCACTGGGGATATTCCCAAACTGTCTGGACACAATCCTGAGCCATGTCCAGCCTGACCCATTCTGACCCTCTGTGATCAGGGAGGGCACGGAAGGACCTCAGGAAAAAGGCTGGATACCTTTGTCTCCCACTGCTCTCTGCCTCAAGGGAGAAAGACACAGATCACAGGATTACTGGCAGGAACATACAAATTTTAGTGGCAAATCTAAGAACACTTGGAGCCAAAAATGTAGGACTGAAACCATCAGAGTCAATTTGAAGAAATCCTGGCAATACTACCAAGCAACTGCTATCAGATCTGAAATAAAGGGGCTTTGTAAATTGCCAAGCTCTTCTCCTATTCCCAAATCCCCCACATCATAAACTACACTAAATAAGGAAAAAAACCCAGGCAGCTTTAATAAAAAGAGCCATCACCTGCTGCTCACTGACTTCACCTGAAGTGGTTCCTGAAATGCCCAGACACGGAGACAAAGCCCAGATTCCAAACAGACTTTGATATTTAGCACATGACAGAGGGGGGAACTGCTTTAAAAATGAGAAGTGACCATATGATTGGAAAGATAAATGGAAATGGTGATGAGCTGGCTGTGCCTAGTGAGTGTTTAACTGCCTCATTGATTAACCTGTACTCTTTTGTGATTGTGGTTAAGATGCTCCATAATTCTGTATTTTTTCCTCAAAAAGCAACCTCTAACAACAGCATTAGATTTCACTGATAACAGTAAGATCTTGCAGCTCTTACCCAGCTCCCAAGATGAGAAGGGAAGAATTACACTATACTTCATCTCTACCAAACTTTCTCCAGGAAAAAAAACCTGGCAGAATAATTACACTAGACAAAGGGTCTGCACTATTACACAGTGCCATCTATGGCAGCACTACCAAAAATATTATTTTCCATTCCTTTCAAACGTTCACCTTTTATTATTTTACCTGGTTATAGAAGAGAAAAGCCCTTACCTGGATATCAGTTAGCTTATTCAGGAAACGGGTTGTCACCTCAGGTCCATTCTCCATGGTTGGGATGTGCAAGTGCTGGCATGGAACAAAGCAGAGGGAGAGGGGGAGAGAAAGAGAATAACTTGTAATAATAGCTTTGCATATACATGAGTATCTTATGCTTGTCAGAAGTTTTAATAAATATTGATCATGCTGGCTAGCCCTCCTTATGAGTAGGAAAGGGTGGTGAGTTTGGGGTTTTTGGTTGGTTTTTTAAACAGGAGGGTGTTGCCAAGCCAGTGAAAAGTTAAACTGTTATGTTCCTGTTCAAGAAAGGCTAACCTAAGCCTTCCAAGAGATCTGTCCAAAACTGAGGGAATACTGTGCAGGCAATAGAGGTAACATAATATACAGTATTTCATTTCAAGGTATATTGTGTAGAAATACAACACTTGTATTTACAGTACCTCTCACTCAGCACCTCCATGTCTCTTATTATCTTAGCATCAGCTAATACCAATACAGTTATTCTATTTTATTCATTCAGGAAGCATCACCTAACACATTTACTGTACTTATCATGTTTAGTGGACAAATCACAACCCTTTATGCAGCTGCACTGCCCCCAGCCCTCTGAACCAACTTGTGCTGACTAAACAGCACCAAATCAGCTTAACATTCATTCTGAATGCCTGGGGAACTCCAGCTGTGCAGGAGAAATCTCCCACATGGTGAACAGTAGGTGAAGGCAGCTGTGCACTGCCTTGAAACAGCTCTTTCACCAGAGCTGGGATCCTTGCAAGGAGGGTGAACTTGAGAAGGAAGGACAGCAGTGGCTCAGAAATTTGTTCCCTGTAAAAGTCTTTTCTCTCCCCGCCCTTCCCAGGTACCTTAGCAAAAAGTACTGAGTAAAAGATATGCAGAAGAATGCATTTTTCTACATTTGCAAACAGGCTGGGAACTGGTGTTTTCTTTGACCTTCCCAGAACTTAAGATTTTTTATTTTCAGCTATTAGGAAAAACCCCAGATGACAAAAGTTCCCTTCTGACAATCAGTAACTCACTTGGGAAACAACACACTGACCCAATTCACCCTTCCAGGCAGTGCACCTTTTCCATCTCCCTTGGTTTTGGCTTTCAGTTGCAATTAACTGTGATAAAATCCAGAAGAAAGAAGGAAAGGGGTAAAAAAAAAAAAAAATAAATAAAAAAAAGAGACATTTCCTTACCTTGCCCTGATATAAAATTTTAGAGATGGGACACACAACGCAAGCTGTTCCAGCACCAAACATCTCCTTCACTCTGTCCTTTTCCAAGGCAGCTGTCAGGTCACTCATGGTGATGTAGCGCTCGGACACTTTGAATTCTCCCTGCACAAGAAGCAGCAACCACAAAAATTGTAAAAAGTTTTTTAAAAAAACCCCATTACTGCTTTTGTTTTCTGAAACATTTCCAATAGGACTTTAAGCCTAGCGACAATAAATCAAGTTTTGACTCTGATCTTGCGATCTTTTCAAACGTGCCAGTGTCACACAAGATAGATTTTCATCTCCAGAATGCCCTACAAAAATGCCAGAGGCTTGCCAGGTGCAATGCTGATGATGAAGGGGCACTTCCCTCTGGTTTGCTGCAGGGTATCAGTATCACATTAGGGAATAACAAAGAAGAATTGTTATGGGACACTGGATCTCTCCACTCACGGTCTCTAGCACATTAGAGATTGTCCAAAAATTACTCAATTGTATCAATTTGCATCCCACTCTCAGACAATTCCTAAGCAAGATACATTCTGTTGATTAGTTTCACCTGCCAGGCCAATTTGTGTGATGTATTTTTTAATCCCTAGTGAAACATTCCACTGCAGCCTGCACACAGCTGTTCACATACAAAAATTAACTGTACTACAGGTAAGAGTAAAGCTATTTTTGCATCTGCAGTCTAAATATTGGGAGTGTTTTACCTTCTGCAAGAGTTGAAGAATGCACAGGAATCAACTGAAGGGATGTGTGTTTCAAGAAAAAAATAAATGTCAGGCTTTGCAATTTTTATTTCATGTAAATGTTTATTTCATGTTTCATGTAGTATTCCTGTTATCCCACTCTGAGCATAATCCCAGCCAAATCCAGGAGACAGGATCCTGGGCTTGATGAGCCTCTGGCTGTGCAGCATCCTCAGCCAGGCTGCAATAAAACCTTTGAACACAGCAAGGCAGAGTTTGCTGCATTTCAAGGTATGAAATGCAGTCCCAAGTGTCCCAATAAGCTCTTGGGTTGCTGCAATACAGAAGAGGAACAGGAACCAGAGAGATGACTGCAAGACTGGCTGGGCAGGCTGCATGCTTGTTAGCAGAAACAAGGTTGGAGCATGAGAATTAATGCAGAAATAATGAGCTGATGACTGAAGTAAAGCTATGGTCATGCACAGTAACTCTTTGTTTCCTTGCCCTAAGTGCTGGCACCAGTGGATTTAATGAGAATTTTCATGTGAAATACTGCATGGAGCTGCTTTAACAGCTTGGTATTGTTCTGTATGACAGGTGTGGGTATTGTGGTGATGCTCCTGAATCCCTGAATGAGCACACCCTGAGCTCCCTTAGGTTAAAGGGACTGAGTGCCTGCTCAGCCAGTTCTGTCAGCAGCACCAAGCTGTGTGGTGGGGCTGACAGGCTGAAGGGAACAGGGCACATCAGGGGGATGACACCCTTGAAAGCAGGGCTTCTGCCAGGCTGGACACAGCTCTGAGCAATGTGACCCAGTGGGAGATGCCCCTGCTCACTGCAGGGAGGCTGGAATAGATGGCCTTTAAAGTCCTTTCCAAGGCCAGCCTGGGTGGGCTCTGAGCAGCCTGGGACACTGCACGGTGTCCCTGCCATGGCAGCAGCTGGAATGAGATGATCTTTAAGGTCCCCTCCAACTCAGGCCTTTGTATGAAGCCAGACTGGTGTGTGATTGTATGATTTAACCAAATCAGCTGAACTTTGGGATACTGAACTTTAGGATATGAACTTTAGGATCCTGAGGACCAGAAATACTGACTTCTGCTGAAGTTATAACCTGACAACTGAAACCATTACTGCCAAAGCACTCACCCAGCTGCGTGCCAGATCCAAAATGCTCTGCCTTGTCACTCCTGGAAGGATGATGCCATCTAAAGGTGGCGTTGCCAGCTCATTTTCTGCCAAACAAAAAAGCACTGGTCGAAAAACAATCAAAGAAGCAAACAAAAGTTTACTGATATTACACCAAACACCTGGGTCCCTTACAACTCAGGATGTTCCATGATTCTGTGGCACCAAGAACAATCCCTACCCTGTAAGATGCAACATTTCTCAGAGTTCTCCAAGAACACAAACAGATACTCAGTTCAGTAAGTTGCTGTTGAGTGTTTTGAACCTTTTATATTCACCTTTTATTATAACCTTTAGATATTAATGTATTAAATATGTTCCTTCCCCACTTTTTGGGCAGGGAAGAAACATTGAATACATTAATATATACATGCCTAATGCCTTGTAGATGGTTTTATTCCTCAGTGCATTGTACATATAACTGTGTAACTTTCTAATGCAGGCACCCCTGGATTTATTCATTTGGACTCTCCTACCAGGGCATCCAAGTTCCTTTTATGAGGATCCGTGCCCACATCAGTAATAGGTGCAAAGTGCCATGCCAAAATGTACAGAAATGCTTCCCTGGAACAGGCTGTATGCTCTGCTCTGCTTTCACTAGCCCACAGTGTCATTTCCCAGCCTATCCCAGACTTCTAATTCCAGCAGCCCTCTCTTCCTCATACAGTCAGGAATAACAGACTCCCTTTTTGGAGTCTGACTAGCATCACTCCTCTTTGTGATGCATGTCTGCTCCTCATTCTGGCACAACTATCACAAGGACAAGACTTTAAAACTTTCCATAAGCCACAGGGCTCACCTGATTCTAAACACTGCAAACCTGAAATTCTGCATTTGTGACCCAGCCACAACCTAATACACTCCTTTCTTTAACAGAAAACTTCAGATCCTGTGGACTTTGACACCAAAGATTGTGATTACACTTCTCTGTCTGGTGATGCTGTCACAGATCTTGCCCAGGACCTGTTTAAGCTCAGTAACATATATTAATTGATTTGAGCTAGCTTGAAAAGCTGCCAGGCCAACCCAGCTGCCAAACAGCACTGAGCAGACAGGACATGAGAGTCTCAGAATGCTCCCAACAGGCTGCTCTGTAGAATTTTGTCAGTGTGCACATGATGCCTCCCAGCCTGGGGCCAGCCAGGGAACATCTGCTCCCCTGGGATCCTGCAGGAATGACAACACCATCCAACAAGGCATGCCAAAGCTCATCCTCCCTGGGAACCGATGCCAAAGCAGGCTCCACATGACATCAGTGCGTCCATCTCCCAAAAAACAGACTGTGAGCTCACACACTCCACTTGCCTTGGGAGTTCTTTTGATGGGCTTGAGATGTACAGCTCCAAAAAGCAGGAGGAAAGCATGTGAAGGGAAGTGTCAGGGTTTCTCTTCAGCTGCCTCCTGTTACTGCTCTGCTAGCAGCACTGCCTGCCCAGTGCCCTGGTACACCTGCTGTAGGCTTGCTCGAACAGCAGAATTCCATCAGAGACTTTAAAGGGGTTTGTAAAACGAGCTCTCCCATCTTACACAACTGCAGCTTTGCCTATGAACCCAGAGCAGGTAAGTCTGCACTCCTGGGATGCCTTCAGGACTAGCCACGCTGTAACAATGCTGAGAAATTCACCCAAATACACATTTGACCAAAGTGATAGATTCCAAGTGAACTTCAGGATCCAGGAGAACCCAGAAAAGCCTGTTTTCACTGATATTAACACCTAATTTATTCTACCAGCCTGTCCTGGGTCTTTGTCCTTACTTCCCTCAGGCTTTTCTTCAACTCTTCCCTCATGCAGTCACTGCCTTTGCATCTATTAATTTGCTTTCCTCAATTACTTTTTCATCCTTTGCTTTGTCTGCCACCTCATGCATTTGCTGCTCTCCCCCCACTCTATTTCTGGGGCTCTCTACTAGAACAGAAGCTGCAATCCTGATTTTGTTAGCAGTGTAATTCTACAAGACAATTCTGTGGCACAACTCATGTCCCAACTACAGAATACTTAGCAAACTTGCCTTAAACTTTACCTGATTGTTCCAGAGAATCTTTTAACAGATTTACTTTTTAATTCATGACATTTTGAAGTGGGGACCATTAATCACCATTTCAATTGCAGCACACAAACATTAAATGATCCCAAATACTGTTCACACTGCCTTAACACTGAAGACAGAAGCAGAGCCCAAATGTTTGCAAATCATTTTGAAGACAGAGTTTTTCAAAACTGCACACAGATTTCATAGCTAGCAATCCTCAGGTTGGACATATGTTTCAATTTTAAGGTTTTCTAAGGCTTTTTTAAAGCCAAGCCTATTTTCTAGGCAGAAGAACAGACATTGTGAGAGGAAGTGAGTTTCAATGTCAAGGGTCTCCTGGGATAGGAGGCTCTGAAGAGGCATGTGGAAGGGACAGTGGGGTGACTACATTTTTCACTTAGTGAACATACACCATAAATGGGATTGGATGGATGAGGTATTTATGCAATAGCAGGGATCCAGTTTTGGCCATATTCTAAGCCTCAGAGCAGCAGTGGGAATACAAGAGCAGTATGGAGCAAGTCATGCTGTTTTACCAAAAATTAAGCAGTTTTTTCCCCCCTACTCCACCCTTGATGTTAAACAAACAAAATATTTTTTCAGGCTCCTCCTGCCATGCAGAACAAGATGCCACCTTGAGGCACACAGGCTGCAGGAGAGCCTACCCCCCCTGGGAGCATGGCTGTCCTCTAGGCCAGGCTTTCCTGGGATAAGCCTCTGCTTACAAACCAAGGAGAGCAGCTCAGAGCACACCAAGATGGGCATTTTCTTTTGATAGGTCTGCAGTTTCTGCCCCACTTTCTTTGCTCCCTCTCAGCTGCAGCATTTGCATAACAAAGTGACAGAACACAGTGACAAGCACATTCCAAGTCCCCATGCAGAGCCACAGGCAGGGATGTGATGGCACTGGGTGAAGACCCCACCAAGGAAGAGTGACTCAGCACCCTGGGAGACACAAAGTGCTCCAGGAGGACGATGCCCATGTCCTGTGGAAGGACAGGGCTGCCAGCAGCCAGCCCTGCTGGGTGGCAGGAATTACAAGTTGTTTGCTGCAGCCAGCTCACAGTAGCAGCATTGAGCCCTGCACTGGTGGCACAGTGACTGGCAGCTCTTTGGAACAGCATGGTGCTGCAGCTGCACAATTCCAGCATATTCCTGGTTCAAGTACAATGAGAACATTGAATTCCAATTACGTCCCTGCTTCAGTGTCCTTCCCTGGGAAGAATGAGCCAAAATCTATTTTCATGTTTTTCCAGCTAAGTTCCACGAGGCAGAGATCTGGCCATCTATCTACACTGACAAATCAACTGCTGCTGCAACAAGAAGAAAATGCCTGACATTTATAATTTCATTCATAAAGCTTCACAGACTCATTCAGCACTGAGGGACTGCTGTCCCTCTTCTTACAAATGTGGTGAAGATTTTGCAGAAGAACAAGCAACAGAACTGGAGATGGGAGCCTGTTGCCTTGTTCATCTAAGCCTTCTGATGTTTACATTCTTGTAATGAAGTTTTCATGTAAATAATTATTGTTTTTACATTCCTTTCTGGAGGAGGAGAAATTTGATAGACTGTTGGTTTGTCCAGTGTCATTGGATAGGTGGCACTGCCATCCTCCAATCCACTGTCACTTTTGAAAGTCTGTAAATGTTGGAGTCAGAAAATAAAACCTCCCTTTTTTTTACCTTGGAAGTTCCAGCGTGCATGTTGTTTTATTTCGTGTCCTAGAGCAACAGGAGTCAGGCAGCTGGATCCCAAGCACACTGCATCATCCAAGGCACACTGCTATCCCCACAAAATGCTGCCTGTTTTCTGCAGAAAGCTGACAGCTCTCAAAGGTACCCATGAAATGGGTACCTACAATGAAATCTGTCTGACCCCTGCATCTGCTGCCATGCAAAAATTCACTAACACCTCATTTCCTTGGAGAGAAGAAAATTACTTTTAGTCAAAAAGAAATTCTTGGGGAAAAAAAAGGGAAGAAAAGTCTTTAATTCCCTTGCCTGTAGTTTTCCAAGCCAGTTATCAGGTGCAGCTATCACAAGCACGGAATACCTGCACACCCAATTGGTGGTGCTGAGATGCCCATAGAGTTGGCTGGTTTTAATAGTTAGTTTGAACAGTTTAATCAGCATGTACCTTGCTCAAAGATGACTGTGGGTAGAGAGAAGTAAAAATAGCTTAAAGAATGATGATACATCTTGGAAGCATCTTGTGAGCATTATTGATACCTGACACTCACTGATGGGTTTCTCTCGCTGCCACCACTGGACAAACTTCAAATTCTTCAAAGAAAACAGTTTTGGATTGGATGCTGCAATACTTCTGGATAAGGTTCAGGAATATCTGACTGGCCAGCAAGAGATGATGGGAGCCACTCACCTTCAAAGCTAGAGAGCCTGAGGAGTTGCACAGCCCTGAGCTGCCTTTTAGCACATCTGCACTGCTTCTGCACCAACAGCTCCTGGAGCCCAAACATGCTGCTGGCACCCAGGCTGATGTGAGACCTTGTGCAGGGCTGAACTCTGCCCTCCTGAGCATGGGGACCAGCCCAGCAGCTTGGTCTGTTCTCAGCAGGCAGCACTCACAGCTGCTCCAGGATCTCCCCTCTCACAGCTAACAGCCACCCAGTCACTTTCAGAATGGGCATTTCCTTTGTTAAACCATCTTCATTAAAAAGATTATGATCTGCATTCTAACAATCATTTTGTGGATTACAGTCCCAGTCATCTGCTCTGTTAAAAGTTTTCACACTTTGTGTCACCATACCTCCATTTTCATTTATCCAGTAGAGAAACAGATTCATTGTTCCAACTTCAGTTATTTGGTGATCTTCTCCATAGAGCCACAGAACCTGCTGGCAGCCAAACTCCAGGGCTTCTTGCTGGGCATAAATAGAAGAACCATAATTCCTCCAGGGAAAAAAAAAAACAAAACCAAAGAGTGATGAGTACCTGGTTGGGCATCTTCTCAATTTAAACAAGATTTTGGGCACATCTACCTCATGAGCAAGTGCCCTGCAGCAGCCACTGCTTGTCCCTGGGATATTTTCACTGAAGTATTCCACCAGCATTTTACTAGATTGTTTGTACCTACAACCCAAAAACTTTGAAGGGCTGAACAGCACCAACAACTCAAACATATCCATCCAAGTTGTATTAAACATACCTCTTGTTCCATATTCTGCAACTGAAAACCCTCAGAAAGCATTTATCTTTATTTAGCAGCTGGCATCCTGGAGAGGGAGCAACAATTCTCCTCCAGGTTTTGGGGGGGGGTTTGTTGTTGTTTTTTTGTTTGTTTGTTTTTAAATTCATCTACCTCATGTCAGATGGGTAATACATGTTAGATGAAACTCTTGGAGCACAAAAAACACCACAGGGTGAGGGTTTTTTTTTTCCTAATAAAAGATATTAAGAGAACTAGCATCTTCAGGAAATGCAATTGTGTCTAGATTAATTCCATATCCTTTAGGAGCAAATTTTTCTAAAATGCTGCCTACAGAGTGAACATAACTGAATAATGCCTACTGCTTTGAGGGTTAAAAAAAAACCCCTTTTTACTTCTAATCTTAAAGAACCTTCCAGACACAAAGGCAGCAGCTCCAAAATGCTGACCACACTGAAGCCAAGTTCTCACCTCTGGGCACAAATCAAGTCAGTAATGACTCCAGACTACTGTATTTCACAGCTGATGTATGAAGGATCCACAGGAAACAATATACTTCTAGAAGTAAGCAGAATCTCATAAACAAAATCTCTTTCAAAAATAAAACCTCATTTAAAACCTCAAGAACAAAATCTCATTGAAAAAAATCTTTTAAAAAAAAAAGAGCAAAGGTTCAGAACCATCAGCTTGAACGAAGGAAAGTTATTTTCCTGCCCTCTGATTATTGAACCAGCTCAGCTGAGCAGCACTTGACAGCTACTGACTGCAGCCTAGCAAAGAAACTCCTGGCTGGGACAATCCAGGGAAGGAGGTGAGCAGCCAGAGCACGCTGCTGCACTGGTGATGCAGCACAAAGTGTAACTCCAGGGTCAACTCCTGCAAGGGCAAGAGCCAAAGCATTACATGGACACCTGCCAGGTGCACTTCCTCAGCTTGAGAGCTGCAAAAAAATCAACTGGCTTCAATATTCAAACAAAAATAGGCAAGTGAGTTGCATAAATAATATTAGCAAAGTACAAATTGGAACTCTTTGTTGTAGTATGATGTTTATTTAACTACTGCATTTAATGTCTGTGTTTCTGCTGGATTAGACACTTCACTAAAAGCCAAATGTGCTTTGGGAGCTGTGTAGAAAAGGCAGGATGATGTTTCCTTACCCTCCCACTTTGCAGTCTCCTGTTCCCCCTTTCCACGCTCTCACGTATTTTGGATCTGCCCACAGGGATATTGGACTAAAGCTTCCACTTGCAAAGTAAGGGCCCACAGGGCTCAGAATGACATACAGCAGGGCTTTAGTGGGCTTCTTCACTCCAAGGGAAGGCTGAAAACAAAGAATGCAAACAAATCCAAAGTTACTGGTGTCCTTCAAAGATCAGGGGCTGCACCATCAGCTTTTGAAACACTGCTTTCAGTGGAACTGCAGCATGAGAGTGCTTTTACCAGGACAGAGCAAAGTGCTGCAATGAATAAAAAATATTTTTATAACTTTTATAACCCCCCCATCCAAGCAACACAACAACCCTAATTTTATATACTGCCACCATTCACTTACAGCCATTCCATTCATCTATGCTGTCCTAGCACTCTCAAATAGTTTCAAGTTTTTGAGAATTCAAAGATTAGCTTAACAAAGTGCTATACAATTATATGAATATAACACAGTAGAAAATAATAGCATACAATAGAATGCAAAACAATAGCATACAATAGAATACAAAACATACAATAGAATACAATATATTAATATAATAATATGAATTAATCATACCAGAAGCCCACAAAGCCTTCTGGGGGAAGGAGTGGCAACACCAGCAGTGGAGAAACCACTGTCAGCTGCATTAGTGAGAACTGTCAGTGCCAGCTGGCATTGCCAGAGCTGAGTGCTGGCTCTCTGAATGCCTGTGTGACAGATAAAATCATTTGCCTGCTAAAAATAGCTCACACAACAGCCCAGGAAATAACCAACAATGTCAGAGATTTTCCTGCCCCTCCTCTCTGAGAGATGGCTTCTCACACTCCAAGTCACCACCATCAGTACTTGAAGGTGCAGGTAAGGAGTCTGGTGCTGGCCAAAGTTCTCCAGGTGCTGGAAGGGTTCCTTGGATTTCTGTCTGCCCTGCTGCTTCAGAAAGGCTAACAGGATTCTTACTGATGTGATCATTCAAAAGATTGTGCTGCCTGGGCTTCTGATTGGGGTGATTGATAAAAGCCTAGCAGGAAAACAACACTGATAGTGGAAAGGCCACAAGGGCTGGCAATCCTGAAACAGAGCTCAGAGCAAAAGAATTTCCAAAAACAAAACCAGGGCTAAACACCCCAATTTTAATATCAGTACCTTACAGGCACTGAGTGGAGATTGTTTCATCTGAAAATCTGCAACCAGTTTAAAAGCATTCAATTAATGGAGTCCTAGAACCTATGTGAAATGTAAAATGCTCACGTATGGTAACTACTCACAGACAAGGACACTGCAGGAGTTTAGTTTACCTAGTCAGGAACCTACATTCTTCAGCTTCCTTGTCCTATGCTCTAGCCTTGTACATTTCTGTCTTGCTACTGCTGAAAAAAGAGAACCCTGAAGGATTTAATAAAATAAACTCTCTGTTTCTAATTCCTTTCATCAGCACTACAGAACTGACTCACACATGAAACTCAGAGAGGACACATTAATACCTATTTGCTAAGGAGCCCCTTAGAAGGTCAGTTTCAAGAATAATTGACAGAGCAACTAGTCCTTAGCTCTGTTGAAAGTGTCTCTTCTGAGACATCTTAATTTACAGGGTTTTAAAATCTTCCCAAAACTTCTCTGTTCAGAAATGACTTGAAATTACAAAACGTACACAGCAAGTTGTGATCCATCATGTTCTCTCTGAATTATTAGGATTTTAGTATTACCATGTCAGGCACAACTATCCTTCCAGCACAACCCCAACTAACAAGCACTGCTCCATTCCCCCTGTGAGTAGTGGGAGGAAACTCCGTTTATTCTCCGTGCTCTGAGCCAGTGTGCCCACTGAGTGGCACTGTGGTCAACCTAAAATTCCTGCTGGGGACTCCCAAGTCAAACCACAAAATCAATCTGCCCCCAGACTTCATCCTGTCACCTACTGACTGCTGAGTATTTCCCTGCATGGATGGAGGACTTTGCCTCGTACCTAAATCAACACAATTAAATATTGCACACCTCAGTTCCGATGAGGGTAGGACGGATGTAGAGGCTGGCAGAGGTTGAGTAGGGCACCCACTCCTGCTCCAGCTCCACAAGCTTACGGATGCACTCCAACAGCTCCTTCTGGTCAAAAGTCTGGCAAGGAACAGAAAGGGAAAAAAGCAAATGGAGAAATAAAGCTGGAACACTTTATGGTCCTCACAGATCCACGTGCCCCAGGGAACACCTCCTCAGGATAGGAAACACTGACATGCTGCACAGGTTCACATCTCCCTTAGGTTCATTCCTTACAGAATTTAATAGCCCATGGTTTTAGCTACTGTGCCTTTTTGTGCAGTATCCCAAGTGACCTCCTCTGCTCCACAGTGTCCTCCTGAGATGGTAAAAAGGAGCCACTGACCCTTCTTGCTTCCAAAGCATGTGGAGAACTCCCTGTGCAGCCAACTCAGCTGGGCATACAGCACCACCTCTTCTACAGGAGAGTGCTCTGGCTTACAGCTCCAAGGGGCCAGCAAGTCTCCCCAAGTTCTTACAGCAATTAAGCTAACAAGCCTGGGAGGAAGTTCACTGGCCAAGACACAATTGCTAAAAGCAGTGTTAAGTTACTGGCATGACCAGAACCAAAGGTACTCAAGAGGCTGAACAGCTTAACTGAAGAGCAGAGAAGAAAAGGGAAAACATCAGCACCAGAGCAAATCAGACAGCTGTCTGCATGCAAATACCTGCACAACAGCACCCATCCCTTGTCACTGTCATATTTTGGAAAAATCCCTTAGCCCAGGATTTTGTTCCTGGGAAGCTGAGAAGCCTCAGAGAAAAAACGAAAACAATTATCTGATTTGCTTCTCCTGTGCTTTGCTGCTTTGGAATGTTTGGAGATTGTTTCATTGGTTTCATGTGAATTGTTCTGACTCATTGGCCAATTATGGCCAAGCTGTGTCAAGGCTCTGGAAAGAGTCACAAGTTTTCATTATTATCTTTTGAGCCTTCTGTAAGTATCCTTTCTGAATTAGTATAGCATTCTTTAATATGATATAGTATCATAAAATAATAAATGAGCCTTCTGAGCACATGAGAGTCAGATCCATTATTCCTTCCTGCCACAGGGCGCTCTGCAAATACAATAATCCCTCAGAAACACTCTGAGGCAGCAGGGAGGCAACAATGAAAGCAAAACACTCCCTGTTCTGATTTTAAAATAAGCACTAAATTACTTCCTTCAATGAGTAAGATCTGTTAACAAAGTTTTACTGCACTATCAGAGACTTAAGAGTGTTTGATGAACGTTACTCCTGAAAAGCTGCAGAGATGTGCACTCTGACAGTGCAAACTGCTCTGGGGAGGCTGTCTGAAGGAGCAGGAGCTGCCCTGGGTACGTACTGGCAGGGTTGTCCTCAGTGCTGACCGTGCCATCCTGTCCATGTTGAGGGCGGGCCGGAACAGGCGGATTTTGCCGTCCACTCCTCGGTACGCCTTCATCCCTTCGAACAGCTACGAGCCAGGAGGGGAGAAACACACAGTGACCCAGACTGCTCACCCCTGAGCATCCACACCAACTGAGGAAAGAAAAGCTTCACCCTCCTGCTCACAGCACTCAGAAACACACAGTGACCCAGACTGCTCACCCCTGAGCATCCACACCAACTGAGGAAAGAAAAGCTTCACCCTCCTGCTCACAGCACTCAAACAGAAAAATGCTGACTAGTGAGTCCTGGCAATGCACTCCAGTGAGACAGATTTATCTGCACTACAGGCACATAGTATAGTATCTCTGCAATATCAACTTCTGCACTCCTCATTATAACCTCCTTTTTTTTCATAATTTGGTTACAGCAATTAAAATTTGTAGCATGTGTTTGACTTAACGATTTCCTCACATCCAAATACCTGAGTCAAAGCAGCATTTTTGCTTCCATAAGGGATCTATAGAATTTTATTTTATATATATATGTTAATTATTTTTAGAGCTCTGGCCAAAACACATCTTTGTTAGGAAGTACAGAATAAGGTAATTGAGAGAATTCTTGTAAAGTTCTTGCTGCAGTTGTAGCAGGAGTTGGTCACTTATTTCCCCCCTATGCTGTGGAAGGGGATTTAGCCTGCATGAGAGATGCAGCCTCACTCTAAAGATAAAATACATGGAAATATTTTCTCTATGTACTTCACAGGAAATTTAAACATAGTTATCCCATCAAACTGCAGGATCCAGACAACTGGTGTTGACAATCAGAAACCCTTACCCTATCAATGCCCTCCCAGCATCTCCTAACCACATCATAAAACACACCCACCAGACATCCAGTTATTTCCAGTTACAGACTGGTAATTTCTGGTTATACTTATAGACAGAAAACACGTGTATTATATAAGCCCACGTTAATATCTATGTATACACAACTCTTATTTGGATTAAGTATTACAGGCTCACTTATGCATAGAGACAACAGGTCAGATTCTTGGAATTTTACCTTCCAAAACATTTCTTTGTTCATTAAATTTCAGTGCAAGTTCTATGAACTTAACTGCATCACTCCTGTCAGTCTCCTCAGGCTTCTCCTCCTCTGACTGTTCCACAAAAAGTGCCTGGAGCTGCATCCCATGTGGTTGGAAGTCTAGATATGCAGCTTTTTTATTTGGAAAAAATAATCCTGTATTTGTGCCCAAGTGATTTTAACAGAGTATTTCAGTTTTCACTGTTATCAAATTGTGTTTTTCCATAAGGATCACTGAAATGCAACCTCTGGAAAACTTGTGTGCAGTTCCATGGCAGAGCTAGGTCCTTCCACATGACAAATTTTAATTGGGTTGTAACTGGGCTGCAGGATCCCAGCAATTTTCCTCAGGCTGTGTGCCAATTATGTAGCAGAAGCAGAATTACAACCCAGAACTTTTTGCCTTCAAAACCTGTCTTAGTCCTATGGCAATGCCAACCCTATTAAAAGCTTGGCACAATTTTGAAAAAGAAGTTGTTCCTAGGGCAGACATTGTAGCCACAATAAAACAAAAAGTCTTTATTAAAAGATAGCATAGCTGGTCATCTAGCTGATACTTTGATATGATTTTTGCTGGGCCAGTCACTAACTGATGGCACATGGTTGGAATGTTGCTTTCTTATCCCAGAACACATTTTCCCCCCCCACCCTTCTCCCAAACACATTCACAGAACTTTTAATGAGAGGGAAAAGGGAGGGATGTCACTACTGAGAGTTGATCAATGGTTTGACAGAAGTAAGAATCACATCATTACTGAAACACAAAGCCTTCTCAAGATGTTAAATTCTTTTCTCCAAGAAGAAATACTTTTCATCTTCCAGAGCTCAGTAAAACCTTCCACTCATTAAAAAAGGGAGACAGTGATGTGTTCCAGAAATGTTCAGCTTTAATGAAAGCAACTGCTGTGGTTGCTTGATGGTTGGTTGCTACAGTGGTGTGAGGAAAGCATTATCTGACATCTGTACATCACAGGAGCTGGATCTGGAGTTCAGCAGATCCAGATTAGCACACTGCATCATGAAGGGCAAGGAGAAGGGGGAGGGAATGCCAAACTCATCACTTTCATTATACCCACTGTGTATTCATTGAGCCACAGCAATGACACCAGATTCTCCTCTCTCTGTCCTCTTGGCTAGAGGAAACGTGATGCAATAAGGGTAAAAGAATAAAAAAAAAATGGAAAAAAAAATAAGAGCATATTCATATTAGCAATGATTTCAGACCAGTCCAGAGGCCAAGCATTAAAGCAATGTGCTACTAAGAGTGAAATACAGATTTGGGACTCCAGCGTGGTTTCTGACTTCATGGGCAGATCAAGAGCTGCAGCCTCAGTCCCAGGGGCCTGCTGTAATTTACACAGGACCTCTGGAGGCTTGGTGACTAGGTGAGGAAAAAAAAAATCAGTCAAAATAAAAATGGTGAAGGCAGGAGCTCAGGGAAAAAAAGCAAGGAAAGCTTCCCTTGTAGCCATAGTTAAAATACAAAAAAAAAAAAAAATTTAAAAGGAAAAATACAAGAAATAATAAAAGCAGCAGAAGCAACTCCACAGACTGCAGTGGAGACACTCCCACCTACCCAGAAGTGGGAGAAGTGGGCTTCCATTTCAGGTTCTGTGCCCTGCTGGGGCTCCCACACAGGTGAGAGCACAGCCCAAGCTGCAGCTGTGGGCAGCAGTCAGCCAAGCACAGAAACTTTAACCACGCTGGTTTCCAACCTCACATTCCACTTCCCCAGGTTCCCTGCTGTCTGCTCTCCTCAAACACACTGGTATATGCTGAGTGCCTCAGATCCAGCTCTGAGCTCCAGGGACTGGTTCAAACAAGCACCTGCCTAGCCTGACCTGCAATCCAAGCTACCAACCTTTAAACCAGCTGCAAGTGACTTTTACAGAGTGCATGTTCAGCCCCCAGATTAAAGCTGCCCTGAGAAGCTCATGGTCTGACACACATCAGAGACAGTAACTGGACCAACCCACTGTCAGTGAACAAGAATGGTTTTTCAAATAAATTTATCTCCACTCAAGAAAGAGCTCACCTTCCCTGGGTTAGGACTTTAAGTGTGCTGGCATCCCCAGGCACAGCTGCTTCTGTGTCACACATAACCCTGCTGTAAATACTGCCATTACTCTGGAAGAACAGCAGTTAACAGAACAAGATGTAACTCAATACTAATGAACTCAAAGCAGTAATGCTTCTTGTATTACAAAGCTGTGGCTTCCAGAGCTAATAAAACAAAAAACATTTGGTTTCCAAATCAGTGTACTACTCACTTCTACAGCATAATGCAGGGCTGAGGCAGCTGGATGGATTGAGAGGTTCTCTAGAGGCCTAATACAGGGTTTCTCCCATCCTGAAGCCAAGGACCATTCAATTGTCAGCATATTGTCAGTGAACACAGTTCCAAACACCAGACCAGTGGGGTCTGGCTTCTCCTTGAACGTTGTAGCTGGGGTGATAATCAAGTCGGAAGCCTGAAGGAACACAGAGACAAAAATGAAGTGTATCAAAATAATGAAGTCAGACTGATTTAAAATTACTCTGCATCAGTGAACAAGGACAAGCCTTATTATATTCTCTGTAGGGATATTTAATGGCATGATGGTTAAAGGCAGCTAGCTTCTAAGTAGCTGGCAAAATATTCATGAAGTGCACACAAACATATCCACAGTGCTGTTATACAAGAACCAGCATATTCTGAAATTCTGTTTAAGATTTAAGTTAAGGAAGCAGTACAAGGTACAGAAAATGAGCACATGAGATCTCTTGGACACTTAGGTTAACACACCTGTACAAGCTCCAGAAACACACAACTGCTGAACCTCAGAACATAAGCTGATCATCAGAAATTAAATCACCATCACAACTAGGTAGATGTCACACTGATTTTCCTTTAATACACAAAAGCAATGTGAGAGATCAGAGCCAGCAAGTCACTAATGCCACAAACACTTGCTCATTCAAACACTCACTATCCTAGAAAGATCCCATTAGCAAAGGGGTGCTTCCCTGCACCAGGGACTGCAGAGCCTCTCTGATAAGCCACGACTAGCTGCAGACATGCCACGGGGTTTTGGACTGGTTCTGGCTGGGACAGAGGTAATTTTCTCTATGATAGCTCCTGTGCTGTGAATCATCCTGAAGAACAGCAGGGAAATTAGGAATGCAGATCTCTGGCACGTCACTCCCCTTTTATTCACAGGTAGGGGCTGAACAACGAGAGGGGGCTGCAAAGCAGGCAGAGCCTTGAGTCACCCTCTCCTTTCTCTTCCTGTGCTTCCTTCTGGGCATTTAAACTGCTGCTCAGAGGCCAGGGAGAGTTCAAAGAACCACATTCAAAGCTCCACCTTCCTAACATAACTCAGAAAGCATTGTCCCTTGCTGCAGACCCCCAGGTGAAATCCTGCTCCTCTGTGCTGGGTGCATATGGAATAGACTGGAACACAGGCAGTCCAGAATACTGATCAAGTGATTTGCAAAATTATTATTTGATTTAAAAAGGTGCTTCTGCAAGAGATCTCAGTGCCTTGGACTTCTCACCCCCTGCAAGCATTTTGAAAAAGAGACAAAATCAGTTCCAAGCTTTTGAAGAAGTGTACCCCCATCTCTGTAAATAACCTAATTTTAAACATGTCTTTAAAGAACAAAGACCTGTTTCTTATTGATTAGTTGTTTTTGTTCAGGTTTAGTTGGGGTTATTTTTGCCTGATGGCTTAGATGTAAAATTAACTTAGAGCAGGAGCACATGAACAGCTAAAAGCTTGTTCCAACTATCTCCAATTATAAGGCTTGTCTAGATATTACAGTGCATTAGTTTGGTTGAATTAATACATAATCTGATGAAACAACAATTACTCTTCTTAACTCTTCCCTTTATTCTTCTGACAGTGAATCTCCAACAGGAGCAGCACCACCCAATGATGTCCTGAAACGAATTTTACCTGGCAACCTCTTAGCACTCTTATCAAGCTTTAGGGAAAAAAGGTATCACAGAGGACGTGGATCAGAATAAAAACCACAGGGGAGTGTTTGCAATTATCCACAGTGCAGGACCCAGCTCAAGAAAACAATTACAGGGGAGCAGGGATGTCAGTGGGGCTGAAGTGAGTGTGTAGAACACAGCTGTATCTCTGGGTTTACCCCTGCAAAGAATCACAGAGAACTCCCTCTTCCCGTGGTATCAGCTGCTTTCCCTGGACTCCAGGCTCCTCAGGTCACTTTCATTAGGGTAATTCTGGTACAATAAACTGTCCTGGGGACCATAACTATCATTTGAAGCTTCTTTTCCTAGAACTGCCATCAGTGTGCTGATTTCTGCTATTATGACTCTCTTTGCTGCCTCCTCAGTGGTGGTAGCACAACTAATTCAAAGGCATCACTCCAAAACAGTTTGTTAAATTTGCTGGGGTTAACAATAGTTTTTATCTCAGGATGGGAAAGGATTTTAACCTGGCTCTTCTCATAAAGCCACAAGCAGTGCAGAGGGAGCAGCCAGCTGAACAAGTGAAGAAACACACCCACTGCATTTCAGTTTGAGTCCCTTGAAGGCCCAGAGAGGCAGGAACTCTGACTCTTACCCAGAACAGAAGCAGAGAGTTCCCAGACCACAGAGCTTCCTGGAACTGCACAATCTCACCAGGAATCCCATTTGCTCTCTCACCTCCCTCAGAATTTGGGCAAGCCAGCTCTCCTTCAGACACTGTGCCAACACCTGAGTCAACAGTCAGGTACAGCACCTGACCCGTAACAATTCCTTCAAACAACAGCAGGAACAGCCTGGCTGAGACCTCAGAGACAGGCTGAACTGCACTGACCAGCAGGGCAACACTCATTCAACAGGCAAAAAGGCAATTTTCTCCTTCTCATAATCCTGTTAAGCTCTCTGGAGATCCACTTTTTTGGCCATTACTTTCTTAAAATTCTTTCTTAGGACTATTCCTTTACCCATTACGTCTTTTTCTCCATTTTTTCACCAAGCAGTGCAAATGAACAGCGTGCAACAGCACCCAAATCTTTCAGAATCTAAATGCTTTTATGCCAAGACAGCATCAAGTGCTGCAATGCATTTGGTCTTTTTCCAGGAGAACACATTGGGAGGAGGTTTTGGAGGATCATCCTTGCAGTACTCTCTCCCACAGTGTGGTCTGCATGAAGTCTCAGCTCAGCCCCTTCTGGGTCCCTGAGAAGCAGGGACACAACACCTCACCTGGCTCACAAACCCTTTGTTCAAGCAGCACCAGGAGGGAAATCAAACACTCAGAAGAACTCAAACTCCTCAAGAGGAGCAGAGCAAGGCCAGGTGACAAATGCCAGGATCTGAGTACCAATGCCTATTCTGTTACCATCACTCTTTAAATTACTATCACAGTGCTACCCTGCTATCACCTATGACCTTCACAAACAGCAATTTACCTTCTTCCTTTGCCAACATTCCCCAAGCCCTAAAGCAGCATGTTAAGGATGCATTAGGGATTGGCATGAGCACCCATCCAGATCTCCACTGTTTGTACTGCCAACACAAAGGGGAATTCTCAGCTAGGCTTGTGTTGTGTCTGCTTTGTTTATCCAACATGCTCTCAAGCACCTCCTGATGCTGGTGCCTAATAAAACCACGAACCTGGAAGGAAAACTGGTAAATGCTGAACAAAAAGGATAAGGGAGATTATTAAAAAAGAAGTGGATGTGGCACATGGTCTAACAGGGTGCAGCTATTTGGCACCTGTTTTCTAAAGTAAAGTCACACAGTCCCAAGCCTGCAAAGTCCCCATGTTACAGCAGAAAGGGACAAAGGGATGCTGTCCCTCCAACATCCCAGCCCAGGACACTCCAGTAAGGAATGGGAAATATCAGATTGCCCTGCCTATGGTAGGCACAAGGGAGTGGCAGGGAAACAGCTGCATACTCTTGATTTTCAGGGCTTATATGGCAACACTAAACCTACCCAGGGCTGCTGGCCCCAAGAGACACCTTCTGAGACCCCCCTCAGCTGCAAAGTGCCTCTTCATTCCAGTGCAGCTTCTTCCAGGGCAAAGTAAAGAAGACATATTGTGACCTACTGAAACTAGAATTCATCATTTGATCAAAACAGACCTTCTCAATTAGGAGCTGGGCCAATTAAAGGTGAGGTGCTGGTCCATGTCTAATCAAGGCTGTGACAAGCCATCCTGGTGCCTGGCTGAGCTGTCACTCCAAGGCTTGTTCCACCCCACCTTTGCAATGGCTTTAAGTGGATTTGGAGCTGACAGCAGCCCCTGGCCAGAGCTGCCACTCTCCTTGTTGCATTTCTACCTCTCTAACCCTAGACAGCCATCTCAGGTAGGTGCAGATGGCAAGGGCACATTCTGTCCTACACTCTCTAGCAAGTCTTGTCAATGCCTTCCCAAATGATTCCTGGCTGCAGTTATTTGCACTGCACTGAAAATCCCAGACCATAAACTGTGACAGGTCTAACTCATTTGACACACCCAAACTTTTCTAAGCACTGTGCTAGGTCAGGTATTTCTATCACTTAATTGAATAAAACCAGACCTGGCAGCCCCAGCTGTAAAATAACACAGGTCACCTAAAAACAGCAGCAAGTTTCAGCAGAGATCCTCAAAACATTAACCTGCACCCAAGTGAGACTGACTGCAATCTCCTCTGATGAAATAAGTAACCTCCCTGACCTTCACTCTATGTGATTAATTCAAGATCACAGGCAACTGCAATAATTTTTTATCTTATGTTGAATTTTTAAGCATATCCTAGGAAAGATCAGGGCATTGTCATGCAACAACAAACACAGAAGCACAGGCAAAATCAAGGAACTTGTTCTGCCCTTGCACTTGAGAACAGCAGTGGAACAAATCCTGAGAAGGAGACAGATTACAAAAAGCATAAGGAATTTCTGTGATGGGGAAAGGCAACAAAGCATAGCTGAGAGTTGGAGAGAATGAATAAAGTAACATTTATATAAACTATCCTATAATCCCTTTACCACCAATACTATTTTAAATTTACAACAGAGCCTGAGGCTTGAGAATGGAAAGTGTGCCAAGATATTATAATAAGATTTGAAGAGGAAAAAAAAGCCCTATTTTTACTTCTACTACTATCACCAAAGGAAAAAAAATCCAAAACAAAAACCAGTCTTCTGCAATCCCAGGGTAAATATCAAAAATAACAAATCTTTCAACATAAAGCTTGCTTGAAACTTCATCTGAGATATGTTAGCACATGTAATTGGACTGGGTGCTGGAATCATTGCATCAGGTTGGCTGCACATTGGGTAATAAACCACAGAACAAATGACAAAGCAAAAGAGAGTCAAGCCTCTGAATCAGCTGTGAGACAGACATGGAAACAGCAGGAAACATGGCTGGAAGGACTATGTCCAGTCCATCTCCCCCAGACTATTCATAACTGATATTTGTCTGACCAAAGAATGACATTCTGCTACACTCTAAGAAAAGGAGGGCAGCATAAGCCACTGCTGGCTCCTTTAACCTTTCCCCTGGCCTGCCAGAGGCTCCAGCTCTGCTGCAGGAATGTCTGATCTGCAGCAGTAGGTAGGGAAGGAAACCTGTTCTGACAAGAGAACAGAGAAGTGGTTGGAATTGACATAAACTTCTTGCCTAAGGGAATGTGAAGGGCACCCAGAGCAGCAGCACAGCTGAAAATATATTCTAAAGCCCTCAAAACACAACAGAAGGGAAATGAAGATGTTGGAAAGCTACAGCCAGGCTAGATGATAAAGAAAGCATAAAAGAAATTTCTTTTGCCCTAAAAAATTCTTTTCAATGGCACTAGATAAATTTTAGGAGTTTTTCCATGTTGCTGAAATGCTGCCTGAATAACTTCCCACTGATTTGATCCAGAGACAATTTAAGTTAATCAAGATCCTTTCTTCCAGCTTTGTAGGAATCTGGATTGTAAGGCAGGAAAAACTACTTGAATCTTTACAGCTTTATCCCTTTCTTCTGCTTCAGGAAAAGTACATGGATTTGTCATTGCTAGGTTTGGGGCTTTTTTCCTCCATTACTCATTAGTTTGTTCTCCACTGGCATATTTCAAAAGATGTGTTTTTAAGGTTAAGAAAGATGCTGGAATGGGGTTCCTCCAGATCCTAAGGAAACCTTCTCCCTGATATTAAAGAAATCTTAAGAAACAAATCTATTTTAGTGGGGTCTAAAAAACCAAATCTATTTTAGTGGGGTTTATTTGTATTTTCAGATCTACAAAAAAACAGTCAGTTCGTATCTCTCCTATCCAAAAATTCTCTAAAACATTTCAAATATGGTTCTCTCCATGTAATTCAGACCACAAAGACATTGATGAGTCTATTAAACACTGGAATAAAACCAGACACACTGGCTGTGTTTTGGTGTCATGAATCACTTGTTTGGGAACTGCTGCTCCCATCAACTGAGTGGGGTGAGCAGGGAGTGTGAGCAGGCTTAAAGCAGTCATTGCACTGGTGGGAAAAACACACTGGGTGAAAAACACACTGCTGTAAACTCTGTTACCTTTGGGCACGTCAGCTCTAGAAACCCTCTTTGGCCATGCAAGTGCACTTCAGTCTGCAGTGCAGACACACCTGGGATTCAGGTTAGGAAGAAGCAATTCCATTGAGGGAAACACAGACTGCAATTCTGTAACAGCAGAAAATGCTATGTTTGTGCACAAACATTAAACCAGAAAAAAACAGAACTAGGACCATTCTTCACTAATGGCAGTCATAGCTAGTTGCCTAATTCATGTGGCTCAGCATTAACACAAACTGCTTCTCTCAAAGATCTGACAGCTTGGGGAATGCAATTGCTGATGCTGTGCTGCTCCTTGCCTCACAACCCCTGTATTTCTGCAGAGCAGCACAAACAGTGCTCCATTTTTAGAAAGACTTTTTGCCTGGGAGAAGGTTTGAGTCTAACACAAGCTGAGGGCTCACACTGGCCTGTGACACAGGACTGGAATAGAGAGGTCTCTGACATTTCACCAATAAAACATCTTTGCACCAAGATTCGAGACACTACTGTCTCCTGGTTTGGGAAGAACCATCTGTATTTCACATGATGCAATTGGAACAAAAAATGAGAATTTTTTTTGCATCTAACCTTCTCTGAAAGAAGTAGCCATGCTGAAGGAAGAAATGAACTGCAAACCTAAATTTCAGACAAACAAGTTGGAAGTATTTTGCCTAAGTAGCCTGGCCAGTCACAAACATGTTGTGTGGAGCAGCCAAGAATAGAATCATAATCTCATATGTCCAAGTCCTGAGCAGTTGCAATTAAATCTTCTTACCCTGATTTTAATAAGCTTGCAGACAGGCAGGGAAGTGGATTCATGGAATGCAGGCATTCAAAACCTTTTGGACATACAAAATGCTTTCAAGGTACAGTCTCTATATTGTACAGAGGTTATGGGAACCATTTCAAACACTCAGTTAACCACACCTGACTCTTGCTCAGATTCCACCTCCCTTTCACACTGGCAGACAGAAGGTAAACTTAAATATTGCCATGAAATTCAGTGTCTGATCTGCCAATGAAAATGCCACAGTTTGCCATTTGATTCCATGCAGTACTTTCTTAAAAACAGGGACGAAATACAGGATTGACATAAACCTCTTCCAACTCTCTAAGCTGTCAGTTCATGGAAAGTTTGGATATCCTTTCAAAAGCAAGCAGGAAGGCCAAGAGAATCCTATGGAAAAAACCAATCCAACTTAATTCTCTTCCTAAACTGCAGCTTCTATTCAAGTGTGCTCAGCAAAGAAAATATTTACTATCAAAACTGGGAACATGACATCACAATGACATTAAAATTTAAGAAATCTTGGAAATAGGTATGGACCCTGTGGATTTTTCAGTTTTGGAGTCAGTTTATAAGATTTCTTTGATCACTGACTGGTGCTAAACCTTGCATTTTAAAACCAACTCTTTACCTTGGGAAAAACAAATCCAGAAAATGATACAAGGTAAATGCAATCTCCAAAATTCCAGTACAATTTCTGTGCTTTTACAGACACATCTTAAACTCCTAGTGAAAAAAAGGGATAAAGCATCACTTTCTCGTGCTATAAATCAACTCAGCCAAACTACCCCGGGCTGTTTTTCTAGCAGTTTCCTTTCATCTCGCTAAAAGCTCCTGTTACTTGCCGAAGACAATTAGCTTTATTTACAAATCCTTCAGCTCCAGATAACGGGACAATCAGTTCCTCTCTTACAGCTTAGAAAATCTATTTGCTAAAAGCCTGTTTGAAGAACATCACCCACTTGAAGAGAAACACAGAATCACCTGCCCTCGAGATGAAACTGAAAGGAGCTGCCAGGGATCCCAAATTCTTTCCTAATAACTGGAATGAGAGCAGCAGATATGTGTCAGTCTGGTGCACCTATTAATAGTGATACTCAAGAGTTTGTGCCATGCCCAAGTGGATGCAGAATATCACAGAAACCACTCAGCACTCTTTATCCTGCAACTGGATAAAGTTTTCCTATTGGCAGGTAAAGATGAGGGAATGAGATTTGATTGTAAATCACCTGAAATACTTCTGCAGCCCACACATAACCAGGTGATATGAAAGTACAGTGATTTAACAGCATTATTCCTCACCAGTCTTTCTAAATTCAACACAACACAAAAAACGAATAGTTTTGTTACCACTGACAATAACACAAAGCAAACAGATTCAGCTGAAATCAAAATAAAATCAGAATAACCTTTTCTAAGGCAGTGCCCAGCCCACACAAGCTAAATATTGTTGTGGCAGTAACAGAGCTGGCCTCTGGCTTGGCATCCCTGATCTAACAGGGCTACAGCTCTGTACCTGCACAGAGGTGATGCAGAGATGAGCTACCAAGGGGTAACTGAGGGGCTCTAGCTGCAGAGGATCAGACACAGAACAGGAATTCTCGAGGAGAGCAGCCCAGCTCTGCACTCAGCAGAGGCACAGAGGGCCTCTCCAGGGCTGATGAGAGCCCCACCTCCAAAGCATTTGGAAATCCGGGCTGTGTCCTGTTACACACACACATCCACTGGATGTTTCTCTTTTACTGCTTCAGGCCAGTTTATGTAACAGCAGATTTTCTATGCACACATTCTGGGGAGCTGCTGCTCATCACAGCATCAAGATCTCCTTAAATTTCTACAATAAATCTTTCCCCATACAATTCAATTTTAAAGGAAATGCTCTATCTCATAAAGTAAAATGTAAGATACAGTCCAATAGAGAATTTAAATGGCAATGCAGGGCATTCTTCTAATATCCCCCCCCAACACTCACAACCCCTGAAGAATCAACAGCTGCAATATGACAAAAAGCTCACTGAGTGCACTTGTGCTTTGGCAGGTAAATCATTTACTGATGTCAGGAGAAAATGACAAATTGAGGACAAGCTGGGGAGGAAATAATATACATTTGAAAATACATAAATCATGCAAATTGCTTTATATTTATTAGCCCTGTAGGTAATATGGTAACTATGACTGTGTGTATTTCCTCATTCCAAAAATCCCTGAGTGTTCCCCCTGATCCTTATGCTCTGAGCCTGTCAGTAACTTCACCTACTGCTCCTATGAAATGAAAATACAGGAAAACTGCTCAGTACTCCATAAACTCTTCCAGAAGTGGAACTTTAACCCTGTCACACTCATGTGCTAATGTGATAAAGTCAATTAGTTTAGACTTTAAGATGATATTTCAAAAATTAGACTATTCAGTATTTTATATACTTTGATCTTTGCAATTGGATGGGAAACAAGAAAATTTGGTGAAAAAAAATTTCATCTTTCATAAAAAAACCCCCAGGATCAGAGAACTGTTTGCTGTTTATCACTGCCAGCAAACTTTTCACATACCATATAGTTTCCTAAATTAAAGCTTAAAACCATCTATTTTCTCAAAATGGATTGTTCTGTCTCCCAATTCCCAGAATAAGGAATCCTATATCCCACTGTAATTACCACAAATCATAGAGTCACTTAGTATAAAAATGATTATGGCTCACAGTAATGTTAAACTTCCACTGGCAGTCTCTCAATTTGAACCACAAATGGAAATTCGAACCTGCACTGGCTGGAAAAAGAATTTCTGTTTCTTCTTGTGTAAAATACACTGCAGCTTTAGATTCTGTGGAAAAATTGTCAGAGAATTTTTGGTTGGGGTTTTTGGGAGGGGGGTTATATATGTAGAGTGGAAATCATCTTTATATTCAGATTTGTGCAATACTTAGCACAGCATCACCTAATTCACAGCTTAAAAATGTTACAGCAATGCAAGAAACAAATAACAAGCCATCCATCACTATGGAAAATCCAGTATATCCAGCACCTCATCTGGCTTGGCAGATTCAGTTTGGATGTAATGTAATATAGTACAGAACAATACAGTATAATAAAGTAATTAATTAGCCTTCTGATAAGATGGAGTCCTGCTCATCATTCCTCCCTGATACCAGGTGAAAATATCACTGATGTAGCACAGGAGTTAAAGAGTTAAACATTTCTCCTTCTGCCACCACAAGCCTTGACATGAGCAACTCAGTCCAGGTCCACTTGCAGGCTACAGCTACTCCATTCTGCCTCAGCGTGGCAAACCAGCCAGCATTCCCTAGAAATTCCCTAGAAAGTCTGCACCACTTTGGCACACTAAACCGGCTGTTAAAAAGTCAAACAAAAGAACTGAACTTTGCACCATTAAAATGCCAATTCTTCCAGGGCTTCAGATCACTGAAACTCAGGGAAACATTACAGGAGTAGGTAATACCTTTTTGAAGTACTCCATGTATCAGTCTCAAAGGGAAAACAGAGACAAATTCCAAGACAAAAGGCTACATTAAATCATCTTTTGGGATATGAGAGAAATAAAAGGCATCACAGACGCCTTTAGTTCCTTAACATCAAGTGCTATGAATTCCAAGTCAGAACTCACACATCAAAGGAACCAAATCAGAGTTACATATGGAAACAGACTGCTACATTCTCCAAACAACATTCATTCTGTCTTGTGACAGCACAATGAGCAGAATGAATGCATTAAAGGAACTACCAGATTTTTAGCCATAAAAATGAAGTGCCTTAGACATAACTGTGTGCTGTTTTATGGTATTACTGGATGCAAGTGCAAGAACAATACCAGATATGTGCATTTTTTGATCCAACTTCCCAAAAAAACAGTGGCACAAAGGATGCCTGTAATCTCCATTACTGGGGTGACATTCCCCTCACAGAGATCCAGTGCTGGCTAGTGACACAAACTACAACTTAGGTGTGGTCACAAATCACCATCTGCCATTTAAATAAACAAAATAAATAATTATTCATATAATATATTTATAAGTGCACACAACAGCTGAGGGAAGGAAGAAGATTTCAGTCACATGGAAGGAGCTTGGCAGATAAATCCTGGAGATCTGGCACTTTCTGCAGTCCAGGAAACTGCAGCATAATCACTATTTCCTTCAATGTTTCCTAGCTGTTCCAAGATCACTGCTCAGAAGGCAACTCTAAATGCCATCCATTAAATGTGAACACAGACCTGCCAGGATGAGACTTTTAACTGCAGAACTGAGTCAAATTCAGGGAGCTCAGTGGCAGTCAGGATGGAGGAAATGCCAATTCTGACCTGCTGCTTTTAAAGAAGCATGAGAACAGAGAACAGGCAGCAGTTAGAGGGGCTCACTGCCTGCCAGAAATTGAGGTAACATTCATAACTCCCCCCAGTGCACAGGGACTTTCTGACTCCACCTTTCAAAGCCAGGCAGAAACTGCAGCAAAACTCCAAGCAGCTCACCCCACCTAAAAAGCTCAGCTCTGCATTCTAAACAGAAACATCTTCAGAGGGCTGATCTGGCATTCAAATGCTGCAAACAATATGTTTTATGTAAGCTTTAACCAAAACCATACCCTGTGCTCTGCACTCCCACAATCTTGGATTGCTTAGGTCACTGGCACAAGAACTGCAGCTTTGCTCAGCACAGCCAGCCCCATGGGTCAGCTGGATTCCTTTGAAATGTTATTAGCTATAGTTTCTGAAACTGGAACCCCATTACTGTCTTCCACAAAAATGTCTGAGAAGCTCCCTAGAATGAATCCAGCTATTTTATTTTCATTTTCTGTCGCTGGTTTTGTCTTCATTTATGAAGTTTTTCCTTCTTAATTTTACTGTGAAGTTAAAGAGGCTGAAAAATAATTATTATAATGCAGGATACTACAACCAGGACCTGTCTTCTCACCTTAACTTTCATACCCACACTTCCCACAGTACAGTTATTTTCTAGAAATCTCTAGATTTCTAGAAAATCTCAGCTCACCTTCAGGAACAGAGCCATAAGGCAGGAATGAAGTCTCACCAATTAGAGTTCAGGCTGAGCCAGCTGCTTTCCCCTAGCATTATTCCCTTTATGGCCATCTGTCCCACCTGTTCATGTGTTTTTCCCCTCACCCAGCCTCTCCACTACAATGATTTGCCATTCTGGCTGACACAAACATCAGTGCAAAGGAACCTGGACCAAATCCAGCTTTGTGCCACTTGGTATTTGGAGCTTTGCTAAGGCACCTGCTTGACTGCTGGTATAATTACATCTGCCTTAAGCCTGGTTTAGTTTATGCCAAGTTCACCTGTGAGCCAAACACAAGAGTTTGTTGTCCTCCCTCACACTGCCTCAATGAGTGAAGGTTTGGGTCAGTCTGGTTTCACAAGGGTCTCCTCCAGCCCAGCAAACTCTGCTGAATGAATCCACTGAGATCTGTTTATTGAAGGGGAATCCACAGAACAACCCCTGCACTCCAGACTTGTGATTTCTTGTGGTTTCCAAACTGGCTGCATGCCTGGCTTTGTCAGCATTTTTCAAATCAGACCTTCAGGCTGAAAAGTCATCCTGAATTTTCCTCCTTGGGCAGAATTGCCAGAGAGACACAACATGAAGAAATGAGGAAGAGAAGAACTGGGAAGGGCTGAGAATGAGGAAATAGAAATTAAATGGCATGTTCCTACACAGTGAAATTCTGCAGTCATGGACTCAATTCCTTGCTGTTTTCAATGAGACCAACATCAGAATAAACCTTATCAAAGATTCTACATATATATATATATATAACACAGATATAAGATATTGTTTTGTATATATATATTTTATAATATAAATATTATCAAATATTTATTGCAGCATTAATTTTTTATATCCCTTTAATGCCTGACAACTGAAGGGGAAATAATTACTTAAGCATAGTTCAGAGGACTGCACAGCTGTGGCACTGCCCAAAAAAGTCAGGAAGAACACAACACTTACAAAGCACATCATCACAATTTCATCTCATGTACTGCTGACAATAGTCAGAAAGAACAGGAACAGAACTGCTGAAAAAACATGAGTTTTTCTGAGTTCTTCTACTTTCATATTTCTGCAAAATATAGATAAGGCTTTTTTAAAGACTAAATCAGGGAATAAGAGAGAAAAAGAATTACAGATGTGTGACATAAAGAATAAAGGCAAAGGACATAGAAAAGGCAGGAAAAAGGAAATTAGGACAGATGCAGAATTCAAAGGAGCACATGCTGACAGGCTCTGCACTTCCAACAGAAAACTGGAAGCTGACATCTGCACCCATCCAGCTTTAAAATGAGCTCTCAGTTACTAGCACTGCATTCAGGAAGCAGGCAGAGAATGGGATCTTAACTGAGCTCATTTCTAGGCATAAGATTAAAATAAAAAGAGGGAGATGCAATTTCATGTCAGCTCCTGGCAGCTGCTCAGCATTCCTGACTGTCCCAGCCCTGTTTGCTGTGGAGTGCTGATAATGTTCCCAAGCTGCAGAGCTCGGGAGCCCTTCTGTGATCCCTGGCTCAGCAGCTTTGGGACCCAAGGAAAAACCCCTTTTTCTGAAGGCCATTGACACATACCTTGAAAGATTCAGTCATTTGCTCTCCTGTTTCTCCCGAGAGTCCTCCGCCCTAGGAAAAACAAACCCAGAGCAAATCAAATCCAGTGCACAGTGCAGGAAAGGTGATACACATTCAGCTCATTCATTTCAGGGACAGACTGCATTCCATCAGCAGACTTTGCATCAGTAGATGTATCAGCAAGAACGTTGTGGTGAGTTCTCAGCACAACTTTCCATCTTCTGAGCTCTCAGTTTTACTTCAGTTCCTTTATTTTGTGCAGCTGCACTTCAGGGCTTCAAATATCTATACACACATAACACCCTAGATTAGATTAGCACTCTCTAGTGTAGGAGGTTATGGACAACATCACAAGTTTTTCATTCAGAGCTGAATAAAAAAATTGTTTTTTTACTCAAATTTCCCTACTAAAGTATCTACCTAACAGGTTTGCTTTTGCCTTTTTTAAGAGAAGGTTGAGTAGGCAAAATGGAAGAAAAAAAAAAGAACTAGTTTAGTTAAATCCTTCATTAACCAAAGAGAGTAATGAGGAATTATTCACCTACATGAATAAATAATGAGATTATTTTGCATTATCTACACTGTGGAACTTTAGGCTTCTGTAAAGGAACTGGGAGGGGAAAGAAGACAAAAATTTAAAAAAGGAGTGTTAGTTCCAGGCATCCTTCCGTTCAACAGAGGGGTAACACACAGGGGGAAGCCATCTACCTAAAAATAAGATTCCCAGTTCCCACAGCATCTCTGGGACCCTCCTGCAGCACCTGCACCTTCCCTGCCAGTTACAGCATGGAACAAAGGAGACAGAGACAGCCCCACCAGGGCTCCTTCCTTCCCAGCAGCCTTGAAGGAGCTCAAAAGGTGAAGTGGGTGCAGAGGCTTGGGATGGGGAAGAAGGCACCAGGAGCAAGAGTTTGGGGTGATGGGCCATGAAAGAGGATGGCTGGGATGATGGCTCTGGGGAGCACAGCTGGAAGGATGGAGTGGTGTCTCTCAAGGACTTGGTGGCTGTCTCTCAGCCTTGGTGCATCTCAGGTGGGAGTTCCCAGACCAGATGGGAAAGCCCCAGATCAAAGGTACAATCCCCTGATGGAAAGAAGCAGAGAAAACCTTTCATGGTCAGCCTGTGAGACCCCAGCTCCTCACAGGGAGCAGCCCTCACCCCCAGGAGGGCTGGTGCAGGTGGATGGCAGGGTCAGGGACACAGCAGCCACCAAAATGTGGGGCCAGGGCTGGCACCACATGGATCACAGGCTTACACAGAAGGCAAATAACACGATTCCTTTCCCTTTTTATAGATCTTGGGAATGTGGTAAACATAAAAAAAAAAAAAAGGCAGTATTTTCAGTGGACCTTCCACAGATCACAGCCTTGCTACCAGCAAAAAATAAAAGGCAAACTCCCAGCCACAGCAGATCTCACTTCCTCTCCCCTTCCCTCCAGGGAGCCCCCACATCCCTCCTGCTGCCTCCTCTCAGCTTTAACCCTTCTGTTCCTCTTTTTTTGTAACTCTCTGCAGCAAGGCAGGCAATCGTGGCTACAGGACCCTCCCTATGCACTAAACGAGAATGTGCCAAGAGAGGTCATAAATCTCTTTACAATGTCCTTCATTAAAAACAGGTCTTAAAGTTTGTCTTTATATGTCTTTATTTGCCTTACAGCTGAGGGTTTTCTACTCCAGCAAGACAAGACTTTGGCAGAGTGGCAGACCCAAACCCCCTGGTAAAATCCTAGAAAGCCTTCATGACACCATCAGCTGACAGCAGTGAAGCATTCCACAGATGAAGGGAGGCAGCTGATTTTTCTCTGCACTGCAATGAATGAGGATGGAGAGTGTGCTGGTTCCCAGCTAACACGATGGGAATTGCCAGCTCTGGAAGAAAAATATCCTAATGCCATCATCCCAGCTCTGGAAGAAAAATATCCTAATGCCATCATCGCAACTCTGAAGAAAAATATCCTAATGCCATCATCACAGCTCTGGAAGAAAAATATCCTAATGCCATCATCACAGCTCTGGAAGAAAAATATCTCAAAGAGCTCCAGCTCCACTGCTGGCTTTTGTCTAACATCCAGCATGCCAAGTTGGATTTGCTAATAATAATTACTGGTGACAGCAAATACTGACAAGTACTCAACCACTATGCTTCAGTTTCTTCCTGTTGTTGCTTCATGGAGTTGCCCTAAAGCAAGAGCTGGCATCAGCACACAGGACTGGAGCTGGATACAGCTCAATATTCTCTTTCATGATCTCTTTAAAAGATACCAAGCTTGGATGTGAATTTGAAGTGCAGACCACCTACAGGAACAGCCCCTGGGGGCTCCATCCCCTTCCTCTTCAGTTCAACATTACCACTGAACTCAGTGAAGCCATCAGCACAAGTTCTGGGCACGTGCCATGGGGCCAACCCTGCTCTCCAGGAAGTCATTCTTAATTTTTACAGATTTAACTCATATTTAAAACAAGTAGCTAACTGCCTTTGTTAACCACACTGAGATTAAACGGAGTTAATCCCTCAGCACTAGAAAGAAATACCACAATTACTTTCTAATTAACGGAGTCATATTTTAATGATTCCATGGCCTATAAACCTGAAACATGTTGCTCAGTGCAATATAGAAAATTGCTCCCTGGCCTGGCGCCAATGTTGCCAAGGGAGATATCCCAAGCATAAATGTGCCCTTTGTGTTTAACAGCATGGTGGATTTAAACCTGCCCCCATCAAAACACTGATGTTATCCTAAAGATACACCTGAGCCACTGGGTGAACAACTTCTCAAAAGTCACTCAAGAGTGTCTCAAGTAGCTGTACAATTACACAAGCATGGCATGATTTCCTGTGTTGTGCTGTAGAGATACACAGATCCTCCCTGCTGCCCTCTCAGCCTGGCATTATCACCTCACTGTAGCTGTCCAACCTTGGGCTGGCACTGATGTTAGTTAAACACAGGCTGGGCAACGACAGCACACAACAAAGAAAAACACAAGGCAGCTAGTGTAGCAGAAAAGCAGGGCTTCCACACTATTTAATCATCATTTTGCCTCTCAGTGAGGGCATTGGGGCACAGCAAATACAAGAGGTTTTATGTCCAAGAATGCTGCATTGCATAAAATAAGGTTGAACTGAAATAGATTGTAATTAAATTAGTCTGAAAAACCGTGCAGGCACTTATCCCTGACTTGAGCAGTTTACTGGCTTTAATTTAAACCAGTTTAATTGGTTTGACTAAAACTGAAATATGCTCCTCTTAAAACAAGCATCACTGTTTTTATTATGCTTAAATAAAAGACAATTCAGATTATATGAGCCCAACTTGCTACTTAGAAAAGCCTTAGAACAGGGACCATGAAGAAGCAGAAATATTCAGCTAGTCCACCCCAGACTCATGTTTGATAACATTTATAGCTCAATCACATCTGTAAAAGCAGACACACTTGGTTCCACAAGAACAAATAAATGCAGAACAATGTTTGCAAAGTAAAGCCATTACCAGCAGCACTCTGGTGAAAAACCTCTTCTAGAACTAATGTCAATTTTTTGACTCAGTGCTTAAATTAGTATTTGAGTAAGTTCAGAAATGCCTGAACTGATGCAGAAGAAAGCTTGTCTCAGTTCACCTGAATGACAGCAAGGCTAGGCAAACTGAAGGAGATCTACACCTGAACTCCAAAAAGAACGTGGGCTTGACAAAAACTTTAATTATCAAGAACTCTAAAGGAACAAAGAGACCAGCAGAAGCAGGAAACAAATTAATTTCCTGAAACTAACCCTAAGAAGAACCTGACCAGGGATCTATTCAGTTTCAGGCTGAATTTATTTTGTCACATATTTCAGAAAAATTTACAACTTGAGCTGTGAATTACAACCACACACCATGGAGTGGGAAGTGTGATCCCTCCCAGCTGAAAAACCCTGACAGCTTCCCAGCAGTCCCATCCACCACAAAGCAGCTGTAATCTCTGTGTGCTGCCCCTTTATTCAATACTCACTTTGCTCTTAATACATTTCCTGCACATCCAGACAATTCCCCTTCCTATTTTCTCAGCAGAAACAGGCAAGCACTCTAGAGAAACCCTCCTCACCAACGACACCAGGAGCTGTGTGCTTTAACCTTGATTCCTAAAGGCACTGCTCACACTGATCCTGATTGTTTTCCTTCCCTCCCTATGACCCTTCTGCTGCTCTGTCACTCCCCAGTGCCATTTCCTCTGTCCTCACAGTTGACTGCCCTCCTGATTTGGGAAAACAGCCTGGTACAATGAGGGGAAGAGGCAGATGACCTAATGGAGCTCTTCCATCTCTAACTCCTGTGAGCAGTGCTCTAAGTGACCCTTTTGTTGGTTTGTTTGTCCCGTCTAGCATTAATTAGGCTTTTAACAAATACATTGTTTGCTAGAATGGCATGAAGGAAAACATGTTAAAGCAACCAGCTGGATCTAGCTGACCTAAAAATTCACCTGCCTGTTTTCTAACTAGACAGTGTCTCATGGCTGTATGATACAGTGATTGCTCAAATAAAATAAATTAAATTCCCAAAGTCACCACAATTTTAATGCATTTAGGGCCAGTTCTTTGATATGAGATCTTCTGCATCAAACTGGCAACAAGAAAGGCCATAAATGCTATTGCATGCTTTCCCCTAACACTGCAGCAGGGCTTTGCTCTTTACCACAAGCTTGTGCTCACAGCTAACATTCTCTAACATTTCCCTTTCCTCATGTGTTCCAAAAGCCAGGCACTAAATCAGCATTTTAAGAATTGATAGTAAAATTAAGCAGGATGCATTTTTAACTGCACTGTTATACCAGAAAAGATGAGCCTAAGCACAATAAAAACTAATTTGTTTACTTTCCCTGAAGATTCAGTTACACTGACTATATTTTTTATTCTGAGACAGCTGTACAGATAAACGACAGATCTGATTTAAAGATGCATAAAATGTAGCTTGTAATTTATTTGTGAAATTGCCTGATCGTGGAAACTCCACACAGATTCTGCAGCTGATGACCAAGGCAATTGGCTTTATGCAATTACCAAATGAAAATATAAACAACATGAAGGCATAGAGAGCAGAAACAAATCAAATCATTGTCTGATGAGTTACTGAGGGCTTAGAACTGGAAGCAAACAATTTAGTGCGGGAGACCAAAGCTTCTGCAGTTTGCAAATAAATCACTAAAAACTCCTTGGGGGGGGAAAAAAACCCAACCAAACCACAGCAGAGACAGTGATGGATTCCAAAATGAGAACTGACATGGCCAAAGAAAAAAGCTAGCAGACAAAAACCTGGTTTTAAGGACACAAGTGCAAGCTCCCCCTAAGTCCAGCAGCAGCAGGAGGAGCACGAGGCCAGCCCTGAATCACTGGCCTGTGTCAGGGGTCATGTGGAGCTATTCTCAGAGTGCTCAGACCGTGTCCCATTTAAGCCCATTCTGCACTGGAATAAAGGTTTACATAAGACACTGAGGAAAGATGAACGGCACACTGAAAACAAAGGCTCTGTGGAGGAAAAGAACAGAAGAGCTTTGGGAGGAAGCAGGAGTTACTTTTTCCACTGTGAGTGCTGTGTAAGTGCCACTAGAGATGACAGAACTGTGACTGACACAGCTGGCTCAGTGTAATGCACATGTGTGGCTGCTGGTGTGCACAGGGCTGGCACCACATCTAGCCCTGGTGACTCTGCATGGCCTATTTAATCACAGCCCATCATCAAATGCCACTGCTGAAAAGCACAAGGAGCACGACTCTGCGCAGTGTGCTGGCTGCTGCTCCCTGTCCCTGCTTCCCAAGGGGCTGCTGTGTCCCTGCAGTGCCCAACAGATGAAGCTGATAAGGCATGGCAGCAGCTATCTTCCCTGGGGATCTGAATGGGCTCAGACCTGCAGGGACACTCTGCCCCACTGCTCAGAGTGCTCCTATAAAGGGGTTTCTCTGCTGTTCCTCTCCAGAGTCTGAGCAAAGCCCATTTCCCTGCTTGCAGGCAGAACTGTGCCCACCCAGATGTGAGTTCAGCCTGGATGATGCTGCAGCTCAGACCTGCAGGGACACTCTGCTCCACTGCTCAGAGTGCTCCTACAAATGTGTTTCTCTGCTGTTCCTCTCCAAAGCCCTTTTCCCTGCTTGCAGACACAACCATGCACACCCAGGTTTGGGCTCTGCCCAGACCATGCTGCAGCAGGACCCTGACTCCAATTTCATGGCTCACAGTGATTCCTGTTAAGAGATGCATTCAAGTTATCCTGTGGCTCACAGTGATTCCTGTTAAGAGATGCATTAAAGTTATCCTGTATCTCTTTAATCAGGTCATTGCCCCAGCCTAGAGCAATTTTGGGAGAAATCAGGTTTTTAACAAATGCATTGTTTGCTAGAATGGCACAAAGGAAAACATGTTAAAACAACCAGCTGACCTAAAAATTCACCTGCCTGTTTTCTAACTAGACAGTGTCTCATGGCTGTATGATACAGTGACTGCTCAAATAAAATAAATTGAATTCTGAAAGACAACACAATCTTAATGCATTTAGGGCCAGTTCTTTGATATGAGATCTTCTGCATTAAACTGGCAACAAGAAAGGGGAAAGCATGCAGTAGCATTTATGGCTAACACTGCAGCAGGGCTTTGCTCTTTACCACAAGCTTGTGCTCATTAGGTTTTCTCCAACATTTCCCTTTCCTCACATATTCTAAAAGCCAAGTACTGAATCAGCATTTTAAGAATTGATAGTAAAATTAAGCAGGATGCATTTTTAACTGCACTGTTATACCAGGAGGACAGCGAGAATATTGTAAATATTTCTTTCCAGCAATACTGCAAATATTGTGTTCTCCTGGATTCTGATGGTGGGCTGGAACTGCTTGTTCCAGATAAAGAATGAAGGCCTTCATTATTGATAAGCTTTAAAGGACTTTTCTCACTGTAAGTCTGGCTCTGCACTCCCAACAGCCAGGTGAAAGAAGGCAGAAATATCCATCTCTTCTACAAACAGGAAACTGAGGCACAGATTGTCCCACTGGCACGCTTCACCCTGCTCAGCAGCTGCTTCAGGGAACCCACTGGGGCACCAGACAGGGTCTGTACAGCTCCCCTGGAACTAAAACATCAAATCTGTCACTGTCATATTTGCTGGGAAAATCTCTTTGCCCAGGATTTTGCTCCTGGGAAGCTGAGAAGCCTCAGAGAAAAATGGAAAACATAATTATCTGATTTGCTTCTCCTGTGCTTTGCTGCTTTGGAATGTGTTTGGAGATTGTTTCATTGGTTTCATGTAAATTTTTTTAACTTAATGGCCACACACAGCAAAGCTGTGTCAGGGCTCTGGAAAGAGTCAGGAGTTTTCATTATTATCTTTTTAGCCTTCTGTAAGTATCCTTTCTGTATTCTTTAGTATAGTTTAGTTTAGTATTCTTTAATATAATATAGTATCATAAAATAATAAATTAGTCTTCCGAGCACATGGAGTCAGATCCATCATTCCTCCCTTCATCCAGGGGTCTCAGAAAATACAAGATCAAATCCATCACAGTTCTTCTCAAGGAAGAACAGGTGCAAAGGACTGATTTACAATGGGCTGCTAACTGCTCACAGCTGAAACCTGTTCCAGCTTCTTGCCTAACAGCACACAGGTGGTGGCTGCAGAACCCCTGCCCACACCAGCTCCAGTGGGGTTTGAGCCTGCCATGACTGGTTTGAAGCAATGAGACACCTCTCCAAAGCCTGCCCTAAACCTCTGTGATGTGGGTTCTGCTGTGTGCTCAAACACTGCCCTGATCTGTTTCAAGTGGACACAGTTCAACAAAGCAGAAAGGAAACTGAAGCTTTCCTCTTGATGTAAAGGGCACTAGGAACAGAGCTAAGCCAAAGGGAAAACCCTGGGGATCTGTCTGAGGACAGCATCTCCAATAATGCTCTTGTTCCAATAACAGAGGGAGCACATCTCCATGATGGACATTCAGCTCAGAACATTCTAGGAACTTAATTGCTTTACACTCTTGGAGTTGCAGAGGCTGTCACAGAAGGTAAAAAGCATTACCCACCACACCAAGCAAGTGTAAATAATCCCATGGAAGCTTACTAACAAGCCAGGAAAAGCTGGGTACAGCTACAGCATCATTGCAGAGTCACATACTGCTCTCTTCAATGTGGTACAACAACAAGATAACAACACCCAGAGGGAGCTGCTTTTCTTCCTATCATCTGCTGAAAGAGGTAAAATATTCCAAACTGGTGACAGAACCACCTATCCCACCTACTTAATATACATTCAGTTATGTAACAACTCTAGGACAGGAAAAAATAATGGATTATAAGGCTCCAGAATTCTGGAGCTGTATTAACCTTATCCTGTGTGTCCTTGCTAAACAACGTGAGCAAGTCCTTCATATGAAATCCTCTATCATTTGTTGACAGTGCCCAGAGCAAACTGGAGGCTGCCCAGGGAATTTGAGAGCAAAATATCACTCAGCACATGAAAGGTGGCCTTGGAAGAAAAGGGGGGTCCCTTTTCAGATGAGGTATTTGTAGAGGAGTCAGCACTAAGCACACACAAAGCACACAAAATGCAGAGAGGAGCTTTGCCCAAATCATAGCATGGTTAAAGGTGCAACCAACATAAATCAGGAGTGATGCAGCCTCTAGTAGAAAAATGACAGCTTTGAAATGGTAAGAAATGGAAATGAAGATAATAAACTGGCCTATGACAAGTAATGCAGGCTTGTCCTCCTACAATTCCACACCTGTATCAATGATCAAACAGCCCTGCTCAGCTCCACAAATCTAAACTGACAAATGACTCTCTTATAACATGAGCAAAGGGTCTGGGAGGCTTCAATGCATGTGAACATCAATGTTTTTCAAATTTCAGAATGGATGAAGCTAGTCTTGAGCCTCTTAAAAGCTTAGAATTGCATCTGAAAAAATTTTCATTTTATATGTATGCTCTAATCAATATTTTGCCCAATTAACATGATGAAAACATCACTGGCTACAGCACAACCCCTTAATAGAAAATCCAAAACAAAACAATTGTAAATGCTAATTTTCAGCTTAGTGAACAATCAGATAGGAATGCTGTTACTGAACTTCTGATTTTCAGGTGTCAAGAAGAGAATCAAATTCTAAATGCCAAAAACCGCCTCTGAAAAACTGCTGAGAGATAAAGGATAATATTAAAAATACAGATGACATACTCAAGATAGATAAATGCCTCAAATACATGAGCATGTGAATAGAATTATAGAGATTTTTTTCTGCATGCATGTACACATGCAGCTGTGGCAAAACTGTGCCTGAGTAGCCACAACATGCAGTAACACCCTGTGCTAAGGCTATTTCTTCATGCTTATTCATTTTTCTAGCTTTTACCCTCCATATTTCAGGCAATACTTCCAAGCAATTAGGAAAGGATTTGTCAAATTTTAAGCAGGCATTGCCACGGGGCAGAATTCAGGGCTGTGATATTGATAATTTGATAATAAATCTTCATGTTCTGTTCTCAAAAAATAATTATGGTACTCTGAACTATAAGTTTATAAAGACAGTTTATAACAAACAAACTATAAACTATGGAGCCTATTAAAAATATACATAAACTTTTCTTCATACAGGATCAAAAACTTAGCCTCTGTATCATGCATCTGGTAAGAAATTTACACAGCAACTGACCTGACAGCTGTGTTGACAGTAACTTCAGAACAAATGCTAACACTTGAAGTTTCTTTTCCATTAAAATAAAGAATTTCCTTTATTTTAATGGAGGTTGAAAAACTCTACATCAAAAGAAATTGTATTGTTACTGCTGATTTTAGGTGGACTAGCTATAATTTTTAATAAGTTGCATGATGATAAGCAATTGAATCATTTTATAAGAGTAGAATATGCAATTTCATGTGGTAACCTTATAGACTGCATTTCAGATGCAGCAATTTCAAGTTCACATCCCTGAAAATCAAAAATATCTCCTTTTTTTCAGTGCTTTATAGTTCCCCAGCTTATACTCTTCAGTTAAGCACATGGATTTCCTCAAAATAAAGAAAATACTACTACTATACTGACATGTTAAGAATAAACCTTCTGCAAAGCAATCTGCCTACAGTGGGGCCTTTAAACACCACCTTTACAGAGACTTCTTTGTGCTGTTAAAAGCCAACATTCAGGGCTCTGGACAAATATGTGCTGGTCCACACCACTGGGTGTGTCAAAAAACTAAGACTGTATTTAAAAAAATTTAGTTTTTAAGTTTTTTCTCAGGACCACAGGAAAACCCAGGCTGGAAGGAACCTGAGGATGTTGTTAATTCAACCTCAGGGGTAGGCTCTGAGCTCAGACCAGGTTTTCAAGGCTTGATCCAGCTGGGTCTTGAGAGCTCCCAAGGATGGAAACTGCACTGTCTCTCTTGGTAACCCACTCCCAACTGCTTTTGGAGGCTATGTTTTCCTTATATCCCATGGGAACTTCTTGTTTTAGTTAATGCCATCACCTCTTGTCCTCCTGCCATACAGCCCTGCTGAGCCTGGCCCCATCTCCATCACCTTCCTCTAGGCTGTGGAAGGCTGCTGCTACACCACCCCAGAGCCTGCTCCAGACTGAGCACACTGTTCTTTCCAGCTCTGAGTGCTAAAGGTTTAAAAACCTCCATTCTTAGTAAGAGTAATGCAAATTCTAACATTTATTACAGAGGTGACGACTCTTAACACAACAGTTAAATGAAATTAAACAAGTGGACATGATGTCTCTGAATCCTAGGGGAAATTATTCCAATCAGAACCTCGTGGAATTGAACCCTATTTGTATGCCAGGAAAAACCACTTTTCTGGGCTTACTAGAAATGTTTTTATCAGTCTGGTGTGTGATATGCTCTAACACACTGAATTAGCAGGAGCTGGGTACCTGCTGAGCAGTTATATACTGCCCTTGATTAATGCTTCAGGGATATTCTAAAATCAAACCCAAAACACACTGCAGACCTCAAGGGAAGAAGTAAATGTAACTCTGCTGGAATGGTATTATGACATGAGTTTGCAAAACTAGTAATAAACTATGGGCCAAGATGCACAAAAAGCCCCAGATGGATAAAACTTATTGATCATTTTTAAAGACAGTTCCAACTATTTTCATGTTAAGTTTTGGGTCTCTGATGTACAGACCAAAGGGTGCTTTCCATAAGTGCAACACTGGATTTTCCTCTGCAACAGCATATGGTAATACTTCCTAAATTGCCCTTCTGCAACAGCTGCTCTGTTTTATGATGTATTTTCACCTGGACCCTTAATGTATAAAGCCATTAAATAATGAGGTTGTTTCCAAGGTAAATGGGGCCACCCATTGACTTCATCCTGTGTTAGACTGGGAGGCATCAAGGTGCAAACACAGAAGTGACCACAAACATAACAAATTAGGGCCACACTTGGATTTATGCTCAACTACCACCTAAAGCCAGGCTTTTAAGATGAAGTTTGGGCTCCACTGCAGCCATGGTTGCATGTGGGTAGCCACAATTGATTATCAAAAGCCACAATCAGTGCTGAGTGCCTTGAGCTCCCAGAGCTGCCTGTCTGACTCGAGCTTCCCCAGCAGCAGCAAGAACATGATGTGTCACCATGGGGATGTGAACGTGCCAGTCCCCACATCTCTGGCCTAACAAGGCTGATTGTGCAAATTTTACAGAGAGAATTTGCAGCTTGGCTCCTTCACTCTGACACTGAAGGTCCTGTCCTCAACCCCACTGGTAATTTTCAGCATTATACATTCAGCTGTGATTATTCATTTAAGAAAATGGCATAACACAGGGAAGCAATGAAAATGTCTGTTCCAATTCTTTACCATGCCCCCATCTCCTAATTTGTTCTAAAATGCCTGAATAAATGCAGAGCACCTGAGTGTTCACACAGTTAATTAACTGATTTACCTCCCTTCCTAACATTATCCTCCCAGGGATAAATTAATGACTAATGAAATCCACCTGAATTATTTTCATCTAGCTAATTAAACAAATGATACAGCCTGTGGACTATTTTAACAAGATATCAGCTGTGTTAAAGGTACCTCATGACTTTGCAATCTTCCCTTTTACCTATGCCTTTGCAGCATATTTCAAGGCTCAATTTCCACGGGGAAAAACCAGCACATCCACTGGATCACACACAAGTGCGAGGCCTGTCAGAAATAATCAGTGCATGAGGTGGACAAGGCAGACACTGCAGAGACTGGAGGCATAATTCATTTCTTATACATCACTTTAAACAGGACAGAAAGGGAGGGCTGTGGTTGAGCTGGAAATAATTTAAGGAAAAATGGAGGGTTGTGACTAAACACAGGAGAAAAGGGAAAGATGAAGGGACAAGGAGGTGGAATAAAACTGTTGATTGGGTTATTTATTAATGTATCAGGTTTTATGTAATGGTGATAATCAAATTGTAATTTTCTGTTCCTTTGATACATGCTCTACAAACACACAGTGACAGCCAGATCCCTGGAGAGCTGACAGGCTGTACAGATGAGGCAAGTAAAGGGTAAAGGGCTCAGACATCCCTGATCCCTGTAGCCCAAGGCTACACCACTTCCAAGTGGCAAGAGTGTCCTTCTACTGCTGTAGCTACTGCTACAGCAAGACAAAGACAAGAAAAATACAAAAAGAAAAAGTGAAAGTCTGGCTTGTGCAGGTGAGAAGAACCCAATGAGAGGTCAGTTTGAGCAGACAGGTTGGTAGGTCCATGGTTTCCCTGTTAATCATATTTTATGCAAGGCCAGAGCATTCCCAGCAGGTGCTGGATATTATAAATACATAAAGGTAGAATATTTATATATTAAATATTCCTCCTTTATATATTTCACGGTATCACAATTTCAAATTCTGACATCCTGGAAAGCAGAGCCCTGCCTCTTTCCTTGAGACACACAACAGGTACATCAGAAGTGATATAAAACACGAGCCTGCCCCTTCCTTGAGATGCTCCATTCTGGCTCTGAGCACTGGGGCTGGGGGAGCTCCTGGCTATGTTCCCTGAGAAGTTTCAGACCAGTTTCCTGCCATGGCTGGTCTGCCCCTCTCCAGCTGCAGGGAGGGCAAACGGGGCTGGGAGAGCATCCCAAGGCTCCTCCACGCCAGCCCTGCCACCAGGAGGGTTGCAGCACTGCTGGATGTGAGGAACACTCGCCACCAGCAGCACGGAGGAGCTGGGGAGACACCTACCAGTCACCTGCTGTGCCTATCCGCCATCTGCTAACGTGACTAAGGAAAGCAAACACCTCAGCTGTCAGCTCTGGCACAGACTGCAGCTGTGCAGCTCCCAGCCAGCCCAGCCTCAGACCCGAGCATGCACAGCTGCTGCACAGGGTGGAACGCGGCTGGGATGCTCCCCTGGTCCAGCTGAAAAGCACCCGTGCTATCTCCGTGCCCTTTGCCTTGACCCTGAACACTTGGTTTTAATCCCCAGGTCAGGTCACTAAGCTGAAGAACATAAACAAGACATTTATAAAAGGACAGTGCCCACGGATGCTCATCTGCCACGTTAGGGTTTGCTACCGAGAACTCCTCTTCCATGATTCAAAGTTTTTTCTGAAATTACTCAGAACCTCTCAGCACACGTTACTGGATTTTACCCACAGTCTATTTTAGTACAAGGGCAGACATAAGAGCTTTAACAAACTCACAGGCAAAAAAAAAGACTTGATGTCTGCCAGGACGCCGTAACCTTTGAAGGCTTTTGGATTGTTGCTTTTTATCAGTTTTGTTTGTTTTTTTTTTAATCACTGAGAGTCCCATAAACATGAAATTCACCCCAAAGGAAATCATACACCTTCCCTTCCCCTTCTCCATCCTCCCTCATTATTTCTTTTCCACACGTGCTGTCTGCAATGAAAGAGCGAAGAAAGAGGTAAAACCACACAAAATCTGCCTCCGAATCTCAAACAACAAATCCGCCAAGGACAGAAACCCCCTTCGCACAGCACAAACAAATCGGGACACTAAAATCTACCAACACAAACGGGCGAGCTGCCGAGGAGCAGCCCCCGTGCCGCTCCGCACCGCCGGAAGGACGGACGGACGGATCTGGGCAGCAAAGGCGCTCCGCTTACCTTGCTCATGCTGGCAGGAGGGGGAGATGGTCCTGCCGGGCTCCGGCCGGGATGGAGCGGGATCGCCGAGCCCCGGGGGCGGAGAGAGCGGTGCTGAGCGGGACCGGGGCCGACCGGGGCGGCTGCTGCTCGGATCGCTGCTGCCGATGCTGCTGCCGCTGCCGATGCCCCTGCCGAGGCTGCTGCTCGGGGCTGCTGCTGCCGCCGCTGCCGGGCTCGGATTGCATCAGCGGGGGAGGGCGGCGCGCTCGGCGGGCGCTCGGGGAGCTGGGCGAGCAGCCGGGGCCGCCCCGCCCCGCCACTCCCCGGCACCC